>JABXJD010000019.1:2870000-3225000 GCA_013375575.1 Percina caprodes | reverse complement strand
AACGTGAAAATAGACAGAGTTTAGTAAAATAAACACCTAAATGTGTATTTTGGATGGTTCTTCCCCAACAGTCAGAAAGACAACATGCTCCAGAAGCAAAATAGCCCAAAAAGTAAAAATTTAACAATTATGGTTTTGCCTGGGGAGTGTCTTAACAGAGTGGTGAAATTCCTACCACAGGTGTAAATATGTCTGAATAACACACATCTCAATGCTGACTTAATGTGTAGTATTTTTTTAGCTATGTAATTTCCTAAGTAGATATTAAAAAGAAATAGAAATAAAAAATGGACTCCAAATTTGAAAATATTTATTCACAAACATTGAAACATACATTTATAAACATGAACTGGATTAGGCGATGAAAAATGTATTAGGGTTGAAAATAGATTAAGCAATAAAAAGTGGGCCAAAAATCACATTGACAAATAAGACTGGTTGCAGAAAACAAACAAAAAAATACACCAAACTAAATTTAAGAAAGAGAACAAATGAACAGTTTGCTTGTTCAGTCACTTCACTGGCACAGTCAGTTTCAAGCAAAAATTACCACTCAGTGTATATTTAAGGACTCCAGGTAAGTTATGACATTTCCTATGGTTCACTTTCCCTCCAAAAGGGTAAAACTGCTCTTCAACTTGTTGAGTCATCATAGTGTCCAGAGTAAATTGTGTCTGAGGCACCTGCACTCGTTCAGGCTAGTTGATATCAGTATTTGAATGTGTTGAGGTATCTGACACCTGCTGTTCCTGTGTCAAGTTAAGTCTCCTGAAGGTGACATGTTTTTAAATCCCACCCAGTAATGTGATAAGTCAAATGAAATATGACACGTGTGTCTAATTTAGTTGCTATATATAAAGCACTGGTGGGTGTTGTTTGCATAAAGATATGAAAGTAGAGGAAACATGTCAGAATTCATACATCTAGTCATTAAATAAATAGTGCCTAATTTAGTTTTTATTGAGATATAAATCTTTATCAGACTGTATGCAAGACAGCAGTGACTGTCTAAAATTGTACCAAACGAGCATTTTTTGTAGTTGGTAGATAAAAAAACCAAACTGTTATTTAGGTTTTATTGTTGCATGTACTTTACAGAAACTATTAATCCTTTTTGTCAAGATTTTCAGAGTTGTCAGATTTTTTGGTAGGCTACTCTTTGGTACCTAGTAGTTGAATTAAGAGTACAGTATACAGTGGGGGAAATAAGTATTTGACCCCTTGCTGATTTTGCAGGTTTGCCCACTTACAAAGAATGCAACGATCTATAATTTTAATCATATGTACATTCTAACAGTGAAATAGTGAATATTAACATGCTGTTTGTCCAGGGGGTCAAATACTTGTTTTTCCTCATCAGATGGTTATCAATTTTAATAAATTCATATGATGTGATTTTCTGGAATTTTCTTTGGGATTCTGTCTTTCACTGTTAGAATGTACATATGATTAAAATTATAGATCGTTGCATTCTTTGTAAGTGGGCAAACCTGCAAAATCAGCAAGGGGTCAAATACTTATTTCCCCCACTGTATATGAAAATCTGCTTACTCTTCATGTCAACCCCCCAATTGGTCTTGTAGTAATAGTCAGGTATTTGCAACAGTTAAATATCACCATATCTGAAACCCTTTTAACAATAGATCCAGATAAAATGTACAATAATGGCTGACTCCATAAAAAAGCTGGTGAGTGAAAACTCAAAGAAAATTGATGGAAACGTGCTGAAAATTGAAGGGCTGAAGAAAACTCTATACTTTATTTGTAGTTAGCTAAAAGAAACACAACAGAAAGTAAAGAGTGTTGAAGGTCGTCTTAAAAAGAAAGTAAACAAAGTAGAGGCACTTCTAACTCGTTATTTAAAAAAAATCATGTTCCTGTTCAATCTGTTTTTCTCATGTTATTCTGCAGAAGAGGAGTTGGAGAATTCAGCTGAAATCAAGGTAAAGATAAGATTGTTTGACCTTCATTACTGATCATTATAGAGCATTTGTTTTCAAAAACTAACTCTGTTTTCTGAGGTTAGTCAGATCAGATTTCCAGTCTTACACTTGAAGAAACAGTTCTTTACAGATGAAGATTGAAACTCTGCATATAATTTTACCTTGCTTTTATTAATCGTTTGGTCTACGGAATTGGTGCATCACTGTGTGATATTGATTTGAGTGTTGTACATTTATCTTGTTGCTGCTTTCTTGGCTCACTTTCTGTTGGAGACATTCTTAATCTCAGGTGCTCTAACTAGGTGAGCTAAAGGTTAAATGACATGATCTGTTTTCTTAGTGTGATCCAGTGAATGAACCTGTTGAAGGTGAACACTCAGAGAAGAATGATGACAACACAGGAGGAGAGTCTGAAATCATGTCTGTATCTGCAAATAATGTGAAAGGTAATATTGTTTTAGGTATATTTATTTTTTTGTGGATCAGTGAACTCTGTGAATATACACATAATGGTTGCACATACATGTTGTTAATCTGCAATAGTTAACTGATCAAAACAATGTAATGTTTGATCCTGGTATCTGCTTATTCTTACATAATCATGCAGTAAACAAGCTCGAGGAGAATGCAGCTAAATCAGTTATAACGGTGAGATATTTTTGGTCCTTAATAGTCATTGTCATACAGCAATGTTTCTTTAAATGCAATTTAGTTTCAGTTAAATTGTAGCTAAAGATTGGAGCTAATTGCCTTTTAATTTTAGAATAAAACCGTTTGACTCCATGATCTATCTGGTTGGACACCTTGATCAGTTTAAGCACTTTATATTATATTATACTATTTTTGGTTTACTCTGAACAGGTATACCCCTGTCTATTTTTACAGTACAATAACATGAATAACTCAAGAATAGAGCTAGTTACATAAACAAATTGTTTACAGTGAACATTATTAGAATTTGCTCCGACCCTTTTATAACGTAGTTCATTTTGCTGCAGGTAGCTCAGATATGGATACAAGTGGGAACGAGGAGGTAAGAATACTTAATTCACAAGATCCTAAGGACTATTCACTGTATATCCCATTGTATTGTATGCTCAAATTTTGCATATAGTACATGTTTATTTACTTATTTGCAGCATCCAGTGGAGATTTCTGAAGAGATCAACAGGAAGAAACAATATCAAAGAGAAATTGAAACACTGTTTGACAGACTTCACCTTCAAGACAAACAGAAGTTGACACCAGCAGATTTTCTTAAAATAGGTCCACCTGTAAAACAGGACCATGTCACATCTGAGAAAGATCTTGCTCATACTTTTCTTCAGAGGTTGTTGATGTTAGACTACAGAGCCAGATATATTCCTGTAAAACAAGACAGTCCAGAGGTGAGTCATTCAGAGCCTGATCCAGAGTCTGACACTGTTGAGACAGACGACGATGACTTAGATTTAGAAGCTCTTTTAAGCACCACCGTAGACTCTGGCCAATCAAAAAAGACTCATGTGCATCCAATGGATGTTCAAATGGCGGTATTTCACTGCTCAGACCGCTTTTTTAAGCAGAACATGATTACAAAGCTATCACAATGTCAGTACGCCTTACCATTGCTTGTTCCTGACCCAGTCACAATGGATATTGACTGTCCTCTGTGGACATTCAGACAAATAAGAAAAAGCTGGAAGATCAAAGATAATTCAAACATTGTCATCATGAAGAGTTCACCCATCTGCAAAGCTGAGACACCCATGGTGTCATTTCTCTGCCTGGGTTCACTATCTCTGTCTAAATCTCAGCTGATGAACACTTTGATCAACGACCGTCACAACACCTTCTTCCACAGAAACTGTCCAGGTAGCACCAAGTCTCGTCATTTGATGGATGGTGTGGCAGAGATTGCCTGGTACTGCCCTGCTGGAAAACCCAATGATGCATTCACTGACTGCATTGCCTTCTGTAATCTTCATGGTGATGCCCTGTCGATTGAAAAACAGCGTGATATACTGATGGAAAATTCTTCAGTCAATGTCCTTCTTGTACCGAGTCTGGAAAACAGTGACAAAAGTTCTGCAGTTATCTCAGCCAATCTCAAGTCTCCAAAGCCTCTCATTATTCTGTTGGCTGATAATGTTTGTGGTGCAGTTAAGATGAAAAAAGGAAAATACAAAATGGGTCTAAAGGATAGAAGCCTGTCAGATATTTCTGAAGAACTTAAAAAAATAATTGGAGACATTTTGTCTGGACCATATGCATCCTTCCAGCTTGAAAGCATGGCTAATGTCTCTGGAATCAGAGTGGATGAAGATGACAAAGTCTGCAAAAATGGGAAATCTGATGCAATGAAAATAGTGAACTTGCTTGACGGGATGGAAGTTTCAAAGATTAAAGATAAATTTCTACCTTGTCAAGGCCAACTGTTGCATAAGTGGTGCAGAAAAAACAAAGAACTGCATAACCTCAACGGACACATTGAGAAGGAGAAATGTCAAAAGCAAAAGGAACTGATGCAAATACGACAAGATCAATGCAATGCTTCTTGTAGTGAACCGATGAAGTTGTTCATTGAAAGTCTCTCATCCTTGCCATCAACAGACAAGGAGTATTTTCTGAAGTGGACTCAGATCTTAATAGATGCCCTCTCCACAGATGATCTTACTTCAATTCTCCAAAGCTATGATGAAAAGTGGTCTGAGGTCTTGGCTTTAAAGAAGAACCATGACAAATCTGATGAGTTAAGAAGCAAACAAACTGAGCTTGATCAAATATCAACAAAACTACAGTCAGCAACTTTTGGCTTGGAGCACATCTTCAGAGAAATGGGACAGATCTATGAAGCACATGCATCTCTGCAGAAACACATAAAGAAGGGACAGACTGACTGGTCTAAATACCCTAAGCTGGCTGCAGAGCTGATGATATCAGGACACCCAATGGAGCTAATGGATGGTGATGCAGGTCATGTGCCTTTGACTTGGATCTGTAGTCTTTTAGATGAAGTAATAAAGAAACTGGGCGACAAGAAAGTTTTTGTTTTGTCTGTTTTAGGTGTACAAAGCAGTGGAAAATCTACAATGCTGAATGCCATGTTTGGGTTACAGTTTGCAGTGAGTGCTGGCAGGTGCACCAAGGGTGCCTTCATGCAGCTGGTCAAAGTGTCAGAGGAGATCAAGAACTTTCAGTTTGACTATGTTCTAGTGGTGGACACTGAAGGACTGCATGCTCTTGAGTTGGAAGGTAACGCTACGCTTCACCACGACAATGAACTGGCAACATTTGTTGTTGGTCTGGGAAACATGACACTGATCAACATCTTTGGAGAAAATCCAGCTGAGATGCAAGATGTTCTGCAGATTGTTGTTCAGGCGTTCATGAGGATGAAGAAAGTTAAACTTTCTCCAAGTTGTGTGTTTGTTCACCAGAATGTTACAGATGTTGCAGCTGCAGTGTTAAACATGGATGGAAAGAGACGGCTGCAAGAAAAACTGGACCAGATGGCCCAACTAGCGGCCAAAGAGGAGGTCTGTGATGCTGAGTGTTTCAGTGACGTCATTGCATTTGATGTGCAGAAAGATGTGAAATACTTTGCCCAACTATGGGAGGGAAGTCCACCTATGGCTCCTCCAAATCCAGGTTACAGTGAGAGCATCCAAGAGCTGAAGACCTTCATCCTCTCTAAAGCTTCACAGTCTGCTGGGATTACGCTCTCACAATTCAAAAGCAAAATTCATGACCTGAGGAACGCCCTGATGAATGAAAACTTTGTTTTCAGTTTCAAAAACACACTTGAAATCTCAGTGTACAGAAAACTTGAGGTCCAGTATGGGAACTGGACCTGGACTCTGAGGAGCAACATGTTGACCATTGAGAACAGGCTTCATACCAGAATTGAAAATGGAAAACTTGACAAGGTAGAGCTCAATTATCTTCACGAAGAAATGAGCAAAACCCATGGAGAAATAAAAAAAGCAATGACAACATACTTTGATGATGACAGAGACAAAGAAATGTTGGTTCAGTGGCGAGGACGATTTGAAAACAAAATCAAGGAGTTTCATGATGAACAAGTGAGAGGAGTTAAAAAAAAACTGGATGAAGTAATCCAGCAGAAGAATGCTCGTAAAAAGCTGGATGATAAGAAGACAGAGTTTGAGAACAAGTTGCTACAAAAGAGCAAAGAGCTCGCTCATAAGTTAAAGGACAAGGCAGAAGATGAAGAGGAACTTAAGAAGCACTTTGACTCTGTCTGGAGTGGCTGGGTTAGGGAACTAACTGGAGATATAAAACCTATTGAGGACATCAACTTGAAAGAGGATCAGTCAACTATTCTTCAGGAGCTTGGTTTTGAATGGTCTCTGATTAATGAATCTGAAAAAAGTGACAAATACAAAAAAATATCAGAGGTTGGTGATTATGGTCATTATGTAATTTGCACCAAGAACACGTTGCAAATTTACAAAAATTATACATATTTATATAAGGTGTTTTGTCAGTTTGAAGAACAGCGATTGATCAGATGCCTCATTGACGATGTTGTAAAACAGTCGCTTGATGCAATTAAGAGCAAACCTGTATCTACACGAGGATACAGTCCAACTTACTTGAGAGAAGTTGCCAAAAATGTAAAAGAAAAAGTGACAGAATTTGAATCAAAGAGGAAATATGCTCTAAAGAAGGAGTTTACAGTTGATCTGCTACTGTATGTGTTTCACAAAGCAGAGAGTTGGCTTTCAGAGTCCCACAAGACATTTAAAGGAAACAATGATGCACGCAGTTACGTAGAAAGCAAGAAAACGCAATATTACAACATTTTCAGAAGCTTCTGCAAAGGAACCTCTCATGCTGTTGTGCTTGGAGAACTGATCTGTGAAAAACTGAAGGTTTCCACTGTTGAGGCTGTCTGTAACAAGACTGCCATTGATCTCGCTGGAGAAATGAGGTGCACTTTCCCAGCATTCAGTGGGAACAGGCTGAACTTGGAGAAACATGTGTTGAAGTCACTGGCTGAGAAAGAAGACTTTGATGGTTTTATCACCTACATCCGACACCCAAGGAACCAAGTAGAGACCTTTATAAAAGAGGAAGTACAGAAATACATCTTCACAGACAATAAAGATAAATCACAAAATATACTCAAGAAAAATGTTGAAGACATCAAAAACCTTGTGAGTCAAGCTTTATATGATGCAACAGAGAAAGTACAAAATCATAGCGGAGACCCAGACATGTGGGTGAAGGAATTTTCCAGTTTTCTCAAAGATCAGCTAACATTCAACATCACCTGTTGTCAAAACTTCAGTGACATAAACAATTTTGACTTTCTTAAAGAGGAGACAGAGAAAGGTCTTGTATCTGTCATAAATGAAGTGAGCAGCCTCTCACTGGATAAGATGAAGGAATTCAGGATGAAGCCTGATCAAATCCTCATCGATCAGCTGTGTAACTGTTGCTGGGTAACGTGTCCATTCTGCGCAGCTGTTTGTACCAACACCATGGCAGATCACAGTCCTGATAAACACAATGTCCCTTTCCATCGGCCCTCTGGGATTAAAGGATGGCACACTAGAGGCACGGTGGAACTGGTCATCAATTTCTGCACAACATCAGTTGCAAGTGATGGATGTTTCTACCCTCGGCATGATTCAGATGAGACCGTTCTTTATAAAGAATATCAAAAGGCTGGGAAGGAGTATGCCACATGGCAGATTACTCCTGATGAGTCTAAGCTGATTTACTGGAAATGGTTTGTCTGTCGATTTCAAGAGCAACTGGAAAACCACTATAAATTAAAATTCCAGAGAAGAGGAGAAATTCCCAGTGAGTGGAGAACCTACAATAAACAAGAAGCTATTGAAAGTCTGGATGAAATGTAAAATCTGTGAGTGAGTCAGAAACAACCAAGCTCTACTCAAAGTAAAAAGTTTATTTAATCAAAATAGGAGTTTTTGATTTGATTGGAGTGCAACAATAGCAATAATGATAATGTGATTCAAAATGACAGAGAAACTGTGTATAATTTAGTCACTGTTTTAATCACTGTTTTTTAATTATTATTGTTTTAAGTAGAGATGGAGTTGCAGTATAACATTGAGTATTAAGGATTCCAGAAAATGTTTTTAATCACAGGAGAACACGTGTATGTGTCATTACAAATGGCATAGTCAGTGTCAGACAGATCAGATTTAGGTTTTTGTATAATTTGAAATATTTTTCTTTGTTTTACAAGATGATAAACATGTAGGTAATTTGTATGTGAATATTAAAAGCGAATTAATGAAAGAACAAATTAAGAAGGTCTTTCAATTATGGACATGAACAGGGATGTAAACTAGGATTTGACTTTTGTTTTTACCTTTTTACTTTTATGTGAAAATCTTAAACATTTAACATGAAACCGTTCTAAGTTGTTCACCATTATAAATGATAAATTAGTTATGAGATGATTTTATTCATGCATGACCTTTTCTTCTTACAGTTGTTTAAAGTTAAAAGAGCAAAGACAGGTGTAGGATGTGGAGCTCAGACATGCTGTCAGGTGTTTATGTATTTTAATTCATTCAATGACATATTTGGTCATTTTTATGCTTTTTTATTTTTTCACAGAGCAAAAGAGATCTCATTAAAAGGATAAGAAAAACTTGTCAAGTGACACAAGTTTTGATAAAAGTTACATATACAAATATTCCGTAATTGCATTTTGTTTTTTTTGCAAGCAGTTTTAAGGGGTTTTAAAATCATTTATGTAACATAACTAATAGAAAGGGTTATTCATAAGGTGAATGTTTTGAAATTTAATTGAGGTGTTGTTGATTATAAACATGTATGAAACTTGTATTTGAAATGTGTTGAGTTCAATGTCAAAGGGAAAAAGTTGTGAGAAGTTGACGTATATTGTTAAAAAAAGAATGAATTCCTTTTAATTTTGGTGTCAAAGTTTTAGTTTCTGTTGTCCAACTTCAGAACTTGTTTTTACACAATCATTTATCATTTATCACATTTTTATTTTGTTATTACCTACTTTGTTTTTCTCAAAGATTTCAATGAATGATGCTTAATAAGTACTTGGTGTATTCAACTCTTTTTTGCTTTATCTAATTTTATATGATCTTATTACTGTTACTTATTACTAATTATTACTAGTAGCATATTGGAATTGTTTTTGTTGTTTGCTGTTATTGCTACAGTATATTGATTTCTATAGGTACTAACAGAAATATAAATCTTTGTGAAAAAAAATCTTTTACAGTAATAAACAGACCCATCATAAAGTCATTGCAGTTTAACTCTTTTCTGTTAGTATTGAGCATTTTTAAAAGATCAGATTTCCTTGACACAGTTAAAACATATGCCACATATTTAATCTGATTCATTTTATTTATATAATCCCATTTTACAAATAGCGTTCATTTAGGAGGTATTTTTAGATTTAGACTAATGGTGCGTTCACACCGGCCGTGATGCCAAAGTCAATGCAAGAGTCTTACAACACACTGCTGATTGAAATAAAATTAATTAAACAGGCCCTTTAGACCAGTGGTTCTCAGGCTGTGGGTCGGGACTCCCCAAGGGGGTCAACAGATGGTTGGGTTGAAAAATGAATGAAATAACATATTTTAGACTGGAGAATGCTTTTTACATTACTCTGTCAGTTAAGTACATTTAATGTGTTATATTCAGAGCTTCATTTGTAAATCTGGGGTCTGGAACACAGAAAGTGGTCTGAAGGTGGGTCAAGGGGAAAGATAAAGTCTCAAACACATACAAAATTCACAGAGCCTGGAGCACATTGGACAATGGACTGGAAATCCCCTCCCCAAATTCCTTACCCAATTCATAAGGAATTTGCCCAAACTGAGTGATGTGGAGCCGGCATAAAAGGAGTTTGGGAGTTTTTTCTTATCAGTGTGTTTCTCAGTTCACCCCCCATGTCATTATTTCCATCCGTCTTTTCTTATTCTCTCCGATGAGTTTGTCACAAATGTCATCATCCACTGGTTTTACAGATTTCTGTCTTGAAAACCAATTTAATCAATAGTAAAAAAAATCAAGTAGTAGTTCATAACTCAGTATACTGTAGTAACTGTGTATTAAAAAAAACTCTTCTGCAAAAACTCAACATTTACATTATAATCCTGCAATAATCACAATTTAATCTGCAATTGAAACCTAAGAAGGTAAATGCTCCAGCAACACTTGTAGTTTAAAGAGCAACTTTATTATCAGACCAACACGTTTCAGCTTGAGGCCTTCATCAGGGCTTTTAATAGACCCCCATCCTATAACACCACAGCAGTTTCACTCTATCACTCTTGTTTTTCTCTCTTTCTGTCCCCTTTCAGTATCATCATACAGCTCTTAAATGCCTTCCTGTTTTCTACTGTCTGACAGACAACTGCGTCCTTCCCTGCAGGGAAGTTTTCAGCAGTCTGTTACTGGTTACATGCTGCCACTCTGTGGTGAAAAGATTTAATTGCTAGACTAACAATAACTCAGCTTGTACTTAAGGCCCCATATTATTCTCTCTTTAGTCCATATCCACAAAGTTCCACTTACGGGATTGCTCTGTTACAGCTGGGAATTCTGCTGGATCGTACACCTTTTTGGCTGCATATCCGTTACCTTCTGCATTCTTTGTGTTGGAATCTTAAACCCCGGTGGATTTCTGAGGACTATGGTTACCTGGTCCTCAGATCTCTGCAGGGTAAATCCAGACAGCTAGCTAGACTATCTGTCCAAACTGAGTTTTCTGTTGCTCAACTAAAACAACTTTTGAACGTCCACATCTTCCACCAAAACAAGATCCTTCCCAAAGCTATTTTGCAGCGGTACTGCGGCTCTGTCCGGTGCTTAGCACCGCACAAGAAAATTGTGATTGGTTTAAAGAAATGCCAATAAACCAGAGCACGATTTTCTCCCATGCTCTATTAACAGTGAATAATGGGAGTAATATAGGTCACAGAGAACTATAGTAAGGCAATTTAATTGGCATATAGGGACTTTTGAGATTTACTCAAATAATATTAACCTGAATGTAGCTAATATTTTTCATTATCTACAGTATTTTACTGTTCAAATCTCTAAAATAGCACAATGTCCAATTGGTTGGATTTCCCTTTAAGTATCATCAGAAGATTGAACTTTACAAAGTGCCTTCAAGTTCAAAATGTACAAAAACATGATTTTATATTCAACAACGTCACCCCAAAATCCTAAAAAACTACTACTAATGGGGTTTGTAACATACATTGGGATTATTCTGGTTCTTCAGTGTTTTCTTCTTCTGTCTGTTGCAGGTCTGCAGTCTGGATTTGTCACTCTGCCCCGCCTCTCTCGCATTGACAGGCAGTTTTATGATGGAGACGTGCGGAAAGGGTCTTTACCCGACAGCGGTGGCTTTACTCTGACTCGCTCAGACTCCCTCACGTCGTTCACTGTGGACCTTGGCCCTTCCCTTATGACTGAGGTGCTGAGCTTGATTGACAACCCCAGCTGCCTTCAGACGTCCAATCACAGCGAGGCAGCAGGCGAGGAAGAGGAAGTGGAGGACCACAGCTCTCTAACAGAGACGCCTGTGCAGAGCCCTGAGTTGACTTCACCCAATCCTTCCATGAGTAGCAGGTCATTCAGCAGTAACATGAACAACAGGGGGCGCTCTTGTAGCTTTGACACGGCAGAGCAAGAGGAGAGGGGGTCACTGAGGACTCCAGAAGTGTGCACTGGGTCTCCTCAGAGAGCTGAGCCCGCGATGGAGGCAGAAAGGTTCCAGAGGGCGGCTGACGTGCTGTCTCGTCATTATGGTGGAGGCTCCTTCACAAAGGGAACGAGGATGAGCAACGACACCCCCTCTCCTGCTTCGTCCCACAGCCGCAAAACACCATATGCCTTTTCTGAAGAGGAGGAAGAGATCAAAGTCTAGATGTTGAAAGTCTTTCTGAAAGAGAGCAGGAACTTAATTCATTCAATAAAACCATAGAAACCTTCCAGTGACTTGGCTTTCTTCAAGTCAGTGAGGCTGACGTCAGTGATCAACTACCAGATCCTGGTCTGTATTCAGTTTCTACAGGACGGGCGTTTAATGCCCCTCTCAACCCTGGACCTTCCCCTCTCTCTGCACTACGTTGCTGCCATGATTTTACAGATTGTTAAAACTATTCTAAAGATAAGTCCCTGAATGAGTCTGACACCACACAATGGATTCATGTCAAGACCAAATATAAATAATGACTTTTTAGTTTTATCAGTAACAAAAATGTAAAAGTGAATAACATATGTCACGGCTGCATTAATTATCCTCATAACAGTCAACTGAATATACCTGGGAACAATTAATTTTGAATGGACTTTGATTTTCTATTTTTTTTCACACTGTACATAATCTCTCACTTCATAATCATGATGTTCAACAGCAAAGTGTGTTTTACATAAATAAAGATTTTCAGGTTCAAAGGTCTGAGGCGTCAAGCTGAACCTGGAACACTTGAGCTAAAACCTCTGTAGATTGTAAAATAATTAACTGTAAGCAGGAATAATGGTGTTATAAACCCAACGTCGTTGTAGAATTACAGCTTATAGTGATCACTTCACCTGTTACATGTATATTGGATTGTTTATTAAGCTTTTATCAATATTAGTTTATCTTTTTCTAAAATGATAAAGCTGATGTAATAAAGGCCTGGATTCAGATTTCTGTTTCTTTTTTATAACATTGTAAACTCAAAGCAAAGTCCCTCAACAGCTGTAAAGTTATATTATAGTTATATTATTATATATTGTTAAGAAATATCGGCCGATATATCAGAATATCGGATTTTTAAATAACCAAATATTTGTATCCGTATCGGCCCTAAAAATCCTTTATTGGTCGGGCTTTAATTTTAATAAAGGAATGAGTTATTAGAGTTGTTTCTAGTTTTATGCTGCTCAATGACTGATTCATAGTTAATAAGGAACTATTCATGAAGAATGGGGTCAGTATGTCTAGTCTCAGATATTAATGAACTAATTATTATGTAATGATTCATTATTTCCCAGTCTATTCTCATCATTATCACAGTTTAGCACATTGACCATACACTGTCTAGCATAGGTTTGAACCTAGTCTTTTTGAATAAGATACTGTGTTTCTTGGGCCAAGTATTAACAGTATTGAAGGAATACTTTTGTTGTATACTAGCTTTGGAAAACTACTGCTCCACCTTGTGTACTGAATGAGACAGATCACCACTTATTTGCATAATATTATGTCCATTTCTTCACATTGTCATTAGTATAAAGACACTCAAGTGGATGAAAAGGTGTATTACTGTGAATTAAAGAAAACATGCAAGGTTATTATGTAAATAACTAAAAGACAATAAGAAATGGATACGATCCGACTACGTGGACAAGCAAGACACTACATGCGCAGGCCTGGCTTCAACCAGGTGAAAAACAATGAAAGAAATTCAAACAATGGCAACAGTGGAAGCGTCTAACTTCTGGAGTGATGAAGAAACAGAGTTTAACGTTTTGAAGTGGGAGGAAATGTAAGGAGTTTAATAGTTTTAGTTTTGGTAAACAACCCAGCACCTGTGCCATAAAGTGTAGTTATCAGTAACCAGGTTACTAGTATTTATCATCAGTAACCGGGTCAATAGGTCATTTATCATGTAGCCTAACGTTATGGGAATATGAATAAGTGGATATCTCTGTGCTCATGGAAATACCATATCCTGAATATGACCATAACCAAGATAAACCCCAGCAGGTTATATACATGTCCATGTAAACTCATTGTTTTCTTCTGAAGTAACAAGGTTTTGGAGGAAAAGAGCTGCTTTTTCTTTTACTTTTATGTTACTACATAAAGTTTATGTTACTAGTAATTTAAAACTAACATGCATGCAGAATATCACTAGAAAGAGCTGTCTTTTGTATATAAACACATTTGTTTATGTACACATGTAAACTCATTGTTTTCTTCTGAAGTAACAAGGTTTTGGAGAAAATCAGCTCTCTTACTTTTTCTTTTACTTTTTTTGTTACTAATTTAAAACTAACATGCATGTAGAATATCACTAGAAAGAGCTGTATTTTGTAAATAAACACACTTTTATAGAGTGTATTATGTTTTTGTGTTCAGTGCTGACAGTGGTTTGTGCTGGACTGTTATTGGATAAATCCATAAACGACAAAAGCCTATAAATAGTTTTCCTTGAAGTCACATGGTTTCCTGTAAATGTTAGTCATACTTTCAGTTTTGACATTTGTTGTTACTGATTTACAAGTAATATGCATGGAGAGGTTCTCTGCTCCTTATACCTATCATATCAGATTTGATCAGAGCAGGTGGGAGGGATTTGTGGGGGGCAGACCAGAATTAAACAAGCAACTGGTCTCTCTCTCTCTCTCTCTCTCTATATATATATATATATATATATATATATATATATATATAAAGGGATAGGACAGGCAGCCACATCTACACAGACCCGGCAGAGCTAATGAGACATACGAAAAGGTGAGTTTAAACAACAAGTATGATCAGTATATATTGATTGTATGGATTTTGTGTGTAGATCTTCTCAAGCAACTTAAGTTCAATCAGGAAAGACTTGACATCGCACAATAGGAAAGGTGAATAAATATAAGGAGTGACATCATTGATCTAGGGGGATATCCTGAGCTGTACAGGAATATCTCAGTTGGAGTCTAGACACTGGTGGTGTTATCCCTTTTTTCAATGTTTTGTCACTTGATGTTTGACGTTTTCAACACTGCGTAACACTAAATTATTGTTGTGGTTGGGGGTTTTGTTTGGAGGTTATTTTTCCCATTTGGCCTTCCCTGTGTTTTTGTTTGTGTTTCCTCCCCGGTCTTGTGTTGTTGGTCTTGTCTTGTGTTCCCCTGTTTGTCTGTTTGTTCTTCTTACTGTTTTATTTTGATAGTATTGTTTCCTGCTTTGCTATGTGCTTGTCTGATTGTCCTGCCTCGCCCTAATGTGATTCACCTGACGTCTCACCTGTTCCCCGTTACCTCGTTACCTCTTGTATTTAACCCCAGTGTTCCCTTTTGCCCTTGCCTTGCCTTGCCTTGCCTTGCCTTGCCTTGCCTTGCCTTGCCTTGCCTTGCCTTGCCTTGCCTTGCCTTGCCTTGCCTTGCCTTGCCTTGCCTTGCCTTGCCATGCCTTGCCATGCCTTGCCATGCCTTGCCATGCCATGCCTTGCCATGCCTTGCCATGCCTTGCCAACCTGTTAGTGCTCCAGCAACCCCCAGTGAGTTTTCCCTTGTGCTTTGATTCCCTGTTGGATTTTTGCTTTTCCCCCATGCCTTTGTTAGGATTGTTTTTGGACTTCTTCCGTTTGCTCCTGTGTTTGCTGGTCTGTTGCACAAATAAACCTTTTGAACTCCTGTCTGCTACTCCGCATTTGGGTCCTCCTTCCGCCCCCATAACACTTAACTTTAGTTTTATGGTTATTTTTGGAATTTATGGTCAATGAACCTCATTTATAGGAAATTATACCTAATCTTTGAGTTAGAAAAGCAGAAATTTAGGAATTAGTTAGACTAAAATTAAAGGAATGTATGTTGATAGATAATAACAGATTGGAATATGTCAACTTTTACTCAATACTATTTTGAAACCACTTCAATTTTTTTTTTCTCCAAATGCTATGAAATTGAATAAGACAACCTAAGGGTTAATAAAGGGGTTAAGAGCACCTCATGGGTACTGGTTTTGATGAAACTAGAGTTGGATGGTTGGAGAAGGCTTGCGTCAACTGTTGGAGTTGGAAGCAGGATAAGGAAGAGAGAGACATAATGTAGATAAATAGAGGAAGCATCAAGATAGAATTTCATGTAAGCTTAATTTTCACCTTTTTAAATAAACTCTTGTAGCAGCTGTAGCTCTGAAGGAACCGTGTTTAGTGTTCAGTAGGTGTTGGCAACTCACGTATGTGATGACAACAGGATGTAGTTTTGTCACGCATAGGTCTTTAGTGTGCTTGGATTACTGCAATGTGAAACTTAAACTTACTGGATCAAATGCAAAAACATGAATATAACTTACATAACGTAACCATATCCTAAACCTAACTCTAACAGTAACTTTAAGCCAAGTCATAACCTTAAAAGTACTTCTTTGATATAGTGAGGAGGACCGGCCAAAATGTCCTCACAGTATGGTTAATGGTTATTATTTAGGACAAAATACAAAGAAAATCATGCAGACATTTGTAATGCCACCTTAGGCCTTGCTGATCAAGACAGAAAAAATGTGCATTTGCTGTGATATTTTATTGTTGTATTTGTCTCAATGGCTTGATCATACAGTATGATAGTGTAAGATGAAGAGATAAGATGGAGCGAGACAACGATGACAACACAGCAGCTGGAGGAGGAGAGCCTGAAACCAAATCTGTATCTGCAGCCAATGAGAAAGGTATTATTTTAAACAACTGATAGTTGATTAACATTGATTGTATAAGTTATATTTCAGTTGAGTTTTAAATGCTGTGAGGAATTGAATCATATTTAACTAATCATGTGCATATGAGAATTAGTTTAACCTTTTTATTTCGTCATTCCATTTCTAAACTATAATTGTGGCCATGCTGTTTCAGCCTGCAGTGTAACATAGTGATCTTTTTCTGTTTATTTTGTTTCAGTGATACCTAAACTCACACTTGTGTTAATTGGTGATAAAAATTCCATTGAGATTGGATCAAAAAACATCTTACTTGACCATGACGGACAAACTAATGTGGAACAGTTTTCAACCAGACTGTATGATTTGTGTGGTCGGCACATCTCTGTCATTAACATGCTTGGTCTACAAAACATTGATAAATGCCCATTGAATCAGGAAATTCACGCATTTCTCTTACTGTTACCAGATGGTCTGCATACCAGCCATTACAGTTCAGGGCTGCATTGGTTAGAAAAAGCTTTTGGGAAAGGATCACTTGATTATGTAATGACAGTTGTGACTCATAAGTCAGGTGAAAAATGTGAACGTGCCCTGACAGACCTGAGAGCAAACAGCAGTTTAGTTGAAAAAAGATTCCACACATGTACAAGAAGTATGATGGATGAAAGAGAGATACTAGCTCTGCTGGAAAGAATAGACATCATGGTTTCTGAAAATGATCACCGCTGCTACAATGGAGTGATGTGTGATGAAAGAGAAGAGCAGAAAGAAAAAGGGCAGCTGGACCACAAAGAAGAAACAATGGATTCATCAGTGTTTCAACAAAATCAAAGAGGTGAGGATTTAGTCTAGTTTAACTGTTTAGGCAACTGTTCCCTGTACAGTACCTGCTCAGCACCAAACAGCAGACAGACACAGTTAGAGACTAGCTGGTCCACATAGTGGAGCTAAAGAGTCTCTCTGGATTTTATAGTCTCTAACAACTGCCTGGACAATGTTCAGTAACTATGGCACCTACATAAAGCTCAGTACCGCCCCCCCAGTGGTGGAAATGTGGTTTGATGGCAGAAAAGTTGCACCCCCAAACTAAATTTGAGAATGATGATTTTCGTTTGATGTTTGTACCAAAGCAATTAAGAAAAACTGTAAAACAGAAGTTGCATAGTGATGGATAGCTAATCCTGTGTTATTTAAAAAAAATCATGTTCCTGTTCAATCTGTTTTTCTCATGTTACTCTACAGTAGAGGAGTTGGAGAATTCAGCTGAAATCAAGGTAAAGATAAGACTGTTTCACCTTCATTACTGATCATCATTATAGAACATTTGTTTTCTAAAACTAACTCTACTTTCTGAGGTTAGTCAGATCGGATTTGAAGTCTCACACCTGAAGAAACAGTTCTTTACAGATTAAAACTGTGCATATCATTTTTACCTTGCTTTTATCATTTTCCATTGTGTGATATAGATTTGAGGGTTGTACATTTATCTTGTTGCTGCTTTCTTGGCTCACTTTCTGTTGGAGACGTTCTTAATCTCAGGTGCTCTAACCAGGTGAGCTAAAGGTTAATGAAATGATCTGTTTTCTTAGTGTGATCCAGTGAATGAACCTGCTGAAGGTGAACACTCAGAGAAGAATGATGACAACACAGGAGGAGAGTCTGAAATCACGTCTGTACTATCCTCAAACAATGAGAAAGGTAATAGTTTAATGAAAAGTAGTATCTCTATTTTATTTATTTTTAAATCTTGGGAAACCGCAAACTTTGTGAATATACTGTACAAGTAATTGTTGCAGAGAATAATCAGGAAAAGTTAACTGATCTAAACACTTTAAAATGTATTTAATGTCTGATCCTGGTATCTGCTTATTCTTTCATCATCCTGCAGTAAACGAGCTCGAGGAGAATGCAGCTAAATCAGTTGTAAAGGTGAGATTTTTTTGTCTTTAACAGTAATTATCATATAGCAATGTTTCTTTTTTAAAGCTCTTTAATTTTCTGGTCAATTTTAGCTGAAGATTGGAGCTATTTAATTAACTAATTAAGTTTAACTCCATGATCTGTTTGGACACAATGATCAGTTAAAAACACTTTGTTTTCGTGGTTTTGTTGTAGTCTGAGTAGGTATACCACTGTCTATTTTTGATCTTCATGGTCCTAATCTCCATGGTTCTAATAAACTAATGTTAAAGGGGATTATTTGTTCCCTTAGTGCAATCCAGTGGATGTACCTGGTGATGTTGAACAATCAAATCAAACAAAGAATGATGACCACATAACAGTAGGAGGAGAATCTGAAATCAAGCCTGTACAAAGTGCAACTGATGAAGGTAAAATTTTAATAAATACTTGAATAGTGCAAAAACATGTATAAGTTAAGAATTAAACTAGTTAGGCTTATACTATTAAAACATTGTTTAGAGTGAACATTATTAGAGTTTGCACTGACCCTTTTTTACTACAATTCATTTTGCTGCAGGTACCTCAGATAAGGATACAAGTGGCAACAAGGAGGTAAGGATACTTAATTCACAAGATCCTATTTATATCCCATTGTGTTGCATGTTAATATTTTGCATATAGTACATGTTTATTTACTTATTTACAGCAGTCAATGGAGATTTCTGAAGAGATCAACAGGAAGAAACAATATCAAAGAAAAACTGAAACACTGCTCAGCAGACTTCATTTTCAGGACAAATATCAACAGAAGTTGACACCAGCAGATTTTCTTAAAATAGGTCCACCTGTAAAACAGGACCATGAAACATCTGAGAAAGATCTTGCTCATACTTTTCTTCAGAGGTTGTTGATGTTAGACTACAGAGCCAGATATATTCCTATACGACAGGACAGTCCTGAGGTGAGCCAAAAGCCTGATCTAGTGTTTGACACTGTTGAGACAGACGACAATGACTTAGATGCTCTTTTGAGCAGCAGTGCAGACTCTGATCAATCAGAACAGACTAATGTGCATCCAATGGATGTTCAAATGGCAGTATTTCACTGCTCAGACCGCTTCTTTAAGCAGAACATGATTACAAAGCTATCACAATGTCAGTACGCCTTACCATTGCTTGTTCCTGACCCAGTCACAATGGATATTGACTGTCCTCTGTGGACATTCAGACAAATAAGAAAAAGCTGGAAGATAATCAAAGATAATTCAAACATTGTCACCATGAAGAGTTCGCCCATCTGCAAAGCTAAGACACCCATGGTGTCATTTCTCCGCCTGGGTTCACTATCTCTGTCTAAATCTCAGCTGATGAACACTTTGATCAACGACCGTCACAACACCTTCTTCCACAGAAACTGTCCAGGTAGCACCAAGTCTCGTCATTTGATGGATGGTGTGGCAGAGATTGCCTGGTACTGCCCTGCTGGAAAACCCAATGATGCCTTCACTGACTGCATTGCCTTCTGTAATCTTCATGGTGATGCTCTGTCGATGGAAAAACAGTGTGACATAGTGACTGAAAAATCTTCAGTCAATGTAGTTCTTGTACCGAGTCTGGAAAAAGGTGACACACATTTTGGTCTTATCTCAGCCCTTTACAAGTCTCCGAAGCCTCTAATTATTCTGTTGGCTGATAATGATTGTGGCGCAGTTCAGGCGAAAAAAGGTAAATACAAAATGGGTCTAAAGGACAGAAGCCAGTCTAATATTTCCGAAGAGTTGAAAAAAATAATTGGAGACATTTTGTCTGGACCACATGCATCCTTCCAGCTTGAAACCATGACTGAGGTCTCTGCAATCAGAGTAGATGAAAATGACACAATTTGCCAAAAAGGGAAATCTGATGCAATGAAAATTGTGGACTTGCTTCAGAGGACGGGTGTTTCAAAGATAAAAAATGAATTGTTCCCTTGTCAAGGCCAACTGTGGCATAAGTGGTGCAGAATAAACAAAGACCTGCATAACCTCAAAGGACACATTGAGCAGGAGAAATGTGAAAAGCAACAGGAACTGATGCAAATACGACAAGATCAATGCAAAGCTTTTTGTAGTGAACCGATGAAGTTGTTCATTGAAAGTCTGTCATCCTTGCCATCAACAGACAAAGAGTATTTTCTTAAGTGGACTCAGATCTTAATAGATGCCCTCTCCACAGATGATCTTACTTCAATTCTCCAAAGCTATGATGAGAAGTGGTCTGAGGTCTTAGCTTTAAAGAAGAAGAAGCATGACAAATCTGATGAGTTAAAAAGAAAGCACACTGAGCTTGATCGATTATCAACAAAACTACAGTCAGCTACTTTTGGCTTGGAGCACATCTTCAGAGAAATGGGACAGATCTATGAAGCACATGCATCTCTGCAGAAACAAACAAAGAGTGAACAGACTGACTGGTCTAAATACCCTGAGCTGGCTGCAGAGCTGATGATATCAGGACACCCAATGGAACTGATGGATGGTGATGCAGGTCATGTGCCTTTGACTTGGATCTGTAGTCTTTTAGATGAAGTCATAAAGAAACTGGGTGACAAGAGAGTTTTTGTTTTGTCTGTTTTAGGCGTACAAAGCAGTGGAAAATCAACGATGCTGAATGCCATGTTTGGGTTACAGTTTGCAGTGAGTGCTGGCAGGTGCACCAAGGGTGCCTTCATGCAGCTGGTCAAAGTGTCAGAGGAGATCAAGAACGACTTTCAGTTTGACTATGTTCTAGTGGTGGACACTGAAGGACTGCGTGCTCTTGAGTTGGAAGGTAACGCCACCCTTCGCCACGACAATGAACTGGCAACATTTGTTGTTGGTCTGGGAAACATGACACTGATCAACATCTTTGGAGAGAATCCAGCTGAGATGCAAGATGTTCTGCAGATTGTTGTTCATGCGTTCATGAGGATGAAGAAAGTTAAACTTTCTCCAAGTTGTGTGTTTGTTCACCAGAATGTTACAGATATTGCAGCTGCAGAGAAAAACATGGATGGAAAGAGACGGCTGCAAGAAAAACTGGACCAGATGACCAAACTAGCGGCCAAAGAGGAGGGCTGTGATGCTGAGTGTTTTAGTGACGTCATTGCATTTGATGTGCAGAAAGATGTGAAATACTTTGCCCAACTATGGGAGGGAAGTCCTCCTATGGCTCCTCCAAATCCAGGTTACAGTGAGAGCATCCAAGAGCTGAAGACCTTTATCCTCTCCAAAGCTTCACAGTCTGCTGGGATTACTCTCTCACAATTCAAAAGCAAAATTCATGACCTGTGGAACGCCCTGATGAACGAAAACTTTGTTTTCAGTTTCAAAAATACACTTGAAATTGCAGTGTACAGAAAACTTGAGGTCCAGTATGGGAACTGGACCTGGACCCTGAGGAGCAACATGTTGACCATTGAGAACGGGCTTCATACCAGAATTGAAAATGGAAAACTTAGCAAGGTAGAGCTCAATTATCTTCATAAAGAAATGAGTAAAACCTATGGAGAAATCAAAACAAAAATGACAACATACTTTGAAGATGACAGTGACAAAGAAATGTTGGTTCAGTGGCGAGGACGATTTGAAAACAAAATCAAGGAGTTTCATGATGACCAAGTGAGAGGAGTTAAAAAAAAACTGGATGAAGTCATCCAGCAGAAGAATGCCTGTAAAAAGCTGGATGATAAGAAGACAGAGTTTGAGAACAAGTTGCTACAAAAGAGCAAAGAGCTTGCACATCAATTAAAGGACAAGGCAAAAGATGAAGATGAACTTAAGAAGCACTTTGACTCTGACTGGAGTGGCTGGGTTAGGGAACTAACTGCAGATACAAAACCTATCGAGGACATCAACTATAAAGAAGATCAGTCAACTATTCTTCAGGAGCTTGGTTTTGAATGGTGTCTAATAGATGATTCCAAAAGCAGTGGCAGATACACAGAAATATCACAGCTTGGTGATTATGATCATTATGTAACCCTCACAAAGCACAGAGAGCTCTGTGAAACAAGCCAGCAATCACAAGGAGAGGAAAGGGAAAGCAAAACAAAAAAGAACAAAAAAGGGCAAGGAAGTTATTTGTCATCTGCCTGGATGTCTTTTAAAAACATATTTGGAACTGTGGCAACACCACAAGTTGAAAAACTTACATCAGGGAGATTTCTCCCATATGAAGAACAGCAACTGATCACATCCCTCATTGAAGATGTCGAAAAACAGACCATAGTCATAATTGAGAAGAAGCCTGTGGCTACAAGAGGCTACAGTCTAACTTACTTGCAAGAAGTTGCCAACAATGTAAAAGAAAAAGTGACAGAATTTGAATCAAAGAGGAAATATGCTCTGAAGAAGGAATTTACAGTTGATCTGATACTGTATGTGTTTCACATAGCAGAGAGTTGGCTTTCAGAGTCCCACAAGAAATTTAAAGGAAACAACGATGCATGCAGTTACGTAGAAAGCAAGAAAATGCAATATTACAACATTTTCAGAAGCTTCTGCAAAGGAAATTCATCTGCTGTTGTGCTTGGAGAACTGATCTGTGAAAAACTGAAGGTTTCCATTGTTGAGGCTGTCTGTAACAAGACTGCCATTGATCTCGCTGGAGAAATGAGGTGCACTTTCCCAGCATTCAGTGGGAACAGGCTGAACTTGGAGAAACATGTGTTGAAGTCACTGGCTAAGAAAGAAGACTTTGATGGTTTTATCACCTACATCCGACGCCCAAGGAACCAAGTAGAGGTCTTTATAAAAGAGGAAGTACAGAAATACATCTCCACAGACAACAAAGATAAATCACGGAATATACTCAAGAAAAATGTTGAAGGCATCCAAACCTTTGTGAGTCAAGCTTTATTTGTTGCAACAGAGAAAGTCCAAAAAAAGAGTGGAGACCCAGACATGTGGGTGGAGGAATTTTCGAGTTTGCTAAAAAAGGAGCTGACATTCAACAACTTCAGTTGTCAAAACTTCAGTGACATAAAAAATTTTGACTTTCTAAAAGAGGAGACAGAGAAAGGTCTTGTATCTGTCATAAAAGAAGTGAGCAGCCTCTCACTGGATAAGATGAAGGAATTCAGGATGAAGCCTGATCAAATCCTCATCGATCAGCTGTGTAACTGTTGCTGGGTAACGTGTCCATTCTGTGCAGCTGTTTGTACCAACACCATGGCTGATCACAGTCCTGATAAACACAATGTCCCTTTCCATCGGCCCTCTGGGATTAAAGGATGGCACATTAGAGGCACGGTGGAACTGGTCATCAATTTCTGCACAACATTAGTAGCAAGTGATGGACGTTTCTACCCCCATCATGGTTCAGATGAGCGTATTCCTTATAAACAATATCAAAAGGCTGGGGAGAAGTATGCGGCATGGCTGATTACTCCTGATGAGTCTAAGCTGATTTACTGGAAATGGTTTGTCTGTCGATTTCAAGAGCAACTGGAAGACCACTATAAATTAAAATTCCAGGGAAGAGGTGAAATTCCCAGTGAGTGGAGAAACTACAGTAAACAAGAAGCTATTGAAAGTCTGGATGAAATGTACAATCTGTGAGTGAGCCAGAAACAACCAAGCTCTACTCAAAGTAACAGAAAGCCCTGAGTGCCTTTAGTTGTTTAAAAGAAATAGAAATTATGATTGAAGTGCAACAATAGCAATAATGATGACAGCCACCGTCTAATTTATGTATTTAAAACAAAATTAAGTAGACAGTGAGGTGCATTATAACAATAAGTAGAAAGGATTCTTGAAAATGTCCTGAAGCAAAGAAACAGCATTTTATTTTATTTTTTCAATTGAAAAAAAATTTCTTTATTTTACAAGATGATGCAAATACCTGCAATTTGTATGTGAATAGTTAAAGAAAAAGTTATTCAAAGAAAGAATGGAGTTTCTACGTTGACATATTACATATATTGATGTATTTTTCATTCCTCTATAAACAGGGATGTATGCGAAGATTTTACTTTTGTTTTCACCTTTTTACTTTTATGTGAACATCTCATTAAACAGACATGAGATGAAACTTCTAAGTGTGCTCAAAAAAAAAGATCAGTGTAACTCATTTCTGTAATGTAATTATTTCTGATATTTTTAGTCATCCAAAGATGTGTATTTTTTAAATACAAGATGCATGACAATCACAGAAGGCTTTTATCATGTGGACGCGCTGACAGTTTTGTCATTACTTTTAATTCCTAATGGAGGAGACAGAAACTATGCGTTATAGCTTTAAAGAGTGAAGAAAGGTGTAGGATGCTGAGCTGAGACACGTTGAAAGATGTCTAATTAAATTCATTAAAAACAGGAAATCTCCTTAAAAGGCATCATAACACACAAGTTTTGTATTGATACTAACTTAGTTAATATAAATGTCTCTGTAATTTCATTTTTTGTTAACTGTTTTAGATGGCTTTTTAAAATAATTTATGTAATAATATAACTAATATAATGAATGAGTTATAAGGTGGACTTTCTGAGATTGTTTGATTATAAAAATACATGAAACTGGTGAGACTTATACATAAAAGGGATAGAGCTATGAGAAGTTTATAGTGTAAAAGAGAAAGAAATCCTTTTAATTTGTTTTGTCCACCTTTTTAGCTGTTTTCCAACTTCTGAAAATTGTTTTTACACAAACTATTATCTTCATATTCTGTTTTTTATTTTGTTTTGTTTACTACTTTGTATGTTTTCTCCAAGTTGAACAATGCTTTATGTTTCCTAAGAACTTGGAATATTCAACTATTTTTATACTTTTATACATTTAATTTTAAATGATCTTTTTACTACTACTTATCACTACTACTACTACTACTACCAAATAGGGATTGTTTTTGTTGTTTGCTTAATTAGACTCCTGTTATTGCTACAATATATTGATATCCATGATTACTAACAGAAATATCAGTCTGTGTAAAAAGGCATATTTTCTTTTACTGTAATAAAAAGTTTTCATAAACGCATTGGTGTTTACACTCTCTGTTATTAATGAGCCTTATCAGATTTTCTTGACACAGTCTCAAATTATGTGTAAGATCTGCCACATACTATATCAAGTACATGTTATCTATTCATTTTAGAAGTATTTTTAGATTTAGTCTAATGGTGGGTTCACACCGCCTGTGATGTTAATGATTTGCATGGTCCAATTACAAAGTCGATGTTTAAAGTCTTGCAGCACACTGTTGATGGAAATAAAATGTTTGACCAGATAATAAAATGATGCCCTTCAGACCACAGCAGCTGGAGAGACTGAATTTTTTTAATACTTGCATTGACAAGTCTACAGCTGAGTCAGGATCTTCAAATGTGTTCATTAATCTAATTAGCAGGGTGTTTTCATTGCACCCAGGAACAATAGACCAGACATGATGCCAGGAAACAAATAGAGTTGCTTCACTTCCCCAAAGTCAGCGTGCTCCATGGAGACCAAGTTAAGATTGTCAGGAAAGATGAAGAGTTTTTAAGCCTTGTGTAGGAAGTCCTGCAGATTTCACTACATGATGACCAAAGGGGTCTGACAAACATCTGGGTTCATTATGAACAGGAAGCCTACATTATGTAAAAACCGGAGGCAGCATTGTGTCAAATATATTTTATACTTCACCACTTCTTTCAATAATTTGAGAGTCCCAAGGAGGCAGTTAATCAGCCAAATGCCTGTTTCTAACAATGTTGTGTGGCTAGTTTGAATGTGAAAGTAGAGATAATAATGATGCACGTTGTTCAGACTATAAGAGTTTTGAAGATGAGGCCTTTACATAACCAAAGTCACATGGTTAGAAAATCATGAGTTAGAGTAGTCATACTTTCAGTTTGGACAGTTGTTGTTACTGATTTACAAGTAATGTTTGTGCAGAGGTTCTCTGCTACTTATTATAACAATAAGTAGAAAGGATTCCTGAAAATGTCCGGAAGCAAATTTTTTAAATCGAAACAAAATGTCTTTATTTTACAAGATGATGAAAATGCCTGCAATTTGTATGTGAATATTTAAAGAAAAACTACAAACAAATCTGTAGTATTTCAAAACTTAGTATACTGTAGGTGCCAACTGTGTATTAATTTAAAATTAAAGCCAAACTCTTCTGCAAAAACTCAACATTTACATTATAATCCTGCAATCACAATTTAATCTGCAATTGAAACCTAAGAAGGTAAATGCTCCAGCAACACTTGTAGTTTAAAGAGCAACTTTATTATCAGACCAACACGTTTCAGCTTGAGGCCTTCATCAGGGCTTTTAATAGACCCCCATCCTATAACACCACAGCAATGTCACTCTATGGCTCTTGTTTTTCTCTCTTTCTGTCCCCTTTCAGTATCATCATACAGCTCTTAAATGCCTTCCTGTTTTCTGACAGACAACTGCGTCCTTCCCTGCAGGGAAGTTTTCAGCAGTCTGTTACTGGTTACATGCTGCCACTCTGTGGTGAAAAGATTTAATTGCTAGACTAACAATAACTCAGCTTGTACTTAAGGCCCCATATTATTCTCTCTTTAGTCCATATCCATAAAGTTCCACTTACGGGATTGCTCTGTTACAGCTGGGAATTCTGCTGGATCGTACACCTTTTTGGCTGCATATCCGTTACCTTCTGCATTCTTTGTGTTGGACTCTTAAACCCCGGTGGATTTCTGAGGACTATGGTTACCTGGTCCTCAGATCTCTGCAGGGTAAATCCAGACAGCTAGCTAGACTATCTGTCCAAACTGAGTTTTCTGTTGCTCGACTAAAACAACTTTTGAATGTACACATCTTCCACCAAAACAAGTTCATTCTCAAGGCTATTTTGCAGTGGCACTGCGGCTTTGTCCGGTGCTTAGCGTGGATTTATTTTTTTGGGCCTTTCTGTCTTTATAATTAGTTTTTGACAGGAAAGTTAAGTGAGAAAGGGGAGAGACATGCAGGAAATCGCCACAGGTCGGATTCAAACCCAGGACCTCTGCGTTGAGGCATAAACCTTAAAAGGTACTTGTGCGCCTGTTCCACCACCATTATGACTGGTTTAAAGAAATGCCAATAAACCAGAGCATCATTTTCTCCCATGCTCTATTAACAGTGAATAATGGGAGTAATATAGGTCACAGAGACAAAGTAAGGCAATTAAATTGGGATATAGGGACTTTTTAGATTTAAAACATGACGTGTTTTGGGGGTAGGCCTATATACACTTCTGAGCTGAAAATGTCCCCGGATTTTGTCTGAGAAACCTGGTCACCTTACTCCAAGCACGGACGTCACAATTTAAACCCTACCTGTTGCCCTTCACCATCCACTTATTTAACTGCTATCATGCCATTTCCTTTCCTCTCTTTTTCTATTTTCAGCCCCCGACAGTTTTTTTGCTTTATCCATCTTCTTCCATAGACGACCACTCACTATTCGTACACTCGTACTCCTTCAGCGCTCACGGCGCCCCTCCCCCTCCCATGTCAGCATTCTATGGTGGAAAGTCCAGCCTGTTAGTCCTATAAAATATCATATAACATAATGCAGAAATGATTTAGAAACGCACAACAGCAGCTATTTTATAGAAAATACCCAAAAAATAATTTACAAATCTTTTTTTTTTTATTTACCATCACTTTCTCACCCCCATGATGCTGCGCTCCTATGCGCCACATACAGGTCACACCCACTTTTTGTGCCACTGTATAAAAACATTTTGTCGTGCAATTTCAGTTTTGTGTAATATGACCATCATGGATTATTATGGGTCATATTGCAAAAATATTTCATGTGCAGAAACTGAAATGAAATAAAAAATTTAAAATTGAAACCTAATTCACTTCAATAAAGATAACTATAGGCTACATTATTCTAGTCTTGAGCATCAAGGTGTGGCGGTGCTGTGATGCGAATTCAACTCATGTTAACTCAAATATTTGTAGAAAAAATATAAACTGAGGCGATTATCGGCGCGCAAAGTTCTTGAAATCTAGCAAGCCCTGTTAGCACTCCTGACAACGCAAGAAGAAGCCGAAGAAATGATGTCCGAAGAAATGATGTCATTTTGAGAGGCATTAATGGCATTTTGAATGCAATGTTTCATTTTGAAGGAGATATGAGGCATTTTGTATGTGCAGTTTGGGGACTTTTTGAAAAATTAGTTATGGAAATGTGTGTAAAAACTTAAATAATATTTGATAATTTGAATTTAAACATTTTATATTCTTGTGCACAACAGCATTTTTAGATAAAGATACATTTCCAACTCACTGACTATCTACACCTGATTTATATGTCTAACAATAACCAACCAAGTCTCATCTTTAACCAAACTAATACACAGTATTCATGTGTTACAGCAGTTTAGACTCTTAGCATATCTTGAAGGAAGTCAGTTTGAAGTCCCCAAAGATTTTAATGTAGCTGATGACGTCCATGTTGTGGCGGTTAGGAAACTGGACTTCCTGTCCGTTAGGAAGCTCCACTTCAAACATGTCTCCAGCCAGCTTCAACACAAGCTGAAATAAAAAAAAATACTTAGGCAAGGCAATTAATTTATATAGCACAATTCAGACACAAAGGGTACTTCAAAGTGCTTTACAAGGTAAATAAAAACAGCATAAAACTGTAGATTTAAAAGAATTCAAAAGCAAAAGTGTAGGATTGACCATCTAATGACCTAAGGGGAAAATTGTTAGGGAAAAAAGTTGTAAGCCTTGATTTAAAAGAACAGAAGGATTTTAGCAGATCTTAAGAGATCTGGAAGTTTATTCCAGATCTACGGTGCATAGAAACTGAAAGCAAGTCCTGCGTGTTTGGTTCTGACCCTGTCTTATGATCGGATTAGAGCTCTGGATGGCTCGTAGCACAGCAGCATATCAGACATTTATATTAGCCCCAAACCATTCAGTGCTTTGGAAGTCAAGAACAATATTTTTGAAATAAATTGCTTTGATTCATAAGAAGCCAGTGCAAAGCTCTGAGAATAGAGGGATGCGTTTCAATTTCTTGGTTTTATGAGGACTCTGGTTGCAGCGTTTTGAATACGCTGCAATTGTCCGATTAATTTTTTTTGTTACAGAGACCTGCCAAGACACAGTTGGGAAAAAAAAAAAAAAAGCATGAATAAGTTTCTCTAAAACTTTTTGTCTATGTCCTTTTAGTCTAGCTATAGTTTTAGGTGGTAGTGGGCTGACTGTTATTCTGTTGATGCGGGTTTTGAGTCCAGAACTAAACCAAGATTCCTAAAAAAATGGGTTTAATGTCTTAAACATTAGAGCTTCAAGTTTAGCACTAACATGTAATCAATAATTTTGGCACCAAATACAATTCAAGTTTTATCTTTAGATTAGACAGCAATCTAATCGTTTTTAGTAGAACATCCCAAAACTTCTCCAAATAAAACCCAAACTCCCTGTATGACAATCCCAAATACACACATCTTCCCTTCCTTCAGTCACATTCCCTCACCTTGACATCTGTGCCCCTCTGTAGGGGGTTGTGTATTTCCCGTTCCTCGTCGCCCCAACAACCGTCAGTCTTTGAGTTGCATACGAGAACAGCTCCGTCTTCGTCATCGTGGAAACGGGGGTTAAAGTGCAGCGCCAGGTCGTCTGCACCACAGCCGAGGTCGATCTGGAACCTGAGGGGGATCAGAGATTATACATTGAGGGGT
This sequence comes from Percina caprodes, assembly GCA_013375575.1. NCBI lineage: Eukaryota > Metazoa > Chordata > Actinopteri > Perciformes > Percidae > Percina > Percina caprodes. The sequence goes on along the minus strand of JABXJD010000019.1, from coordinate 3,195,093 downwards.
TTGCAGAGTTCACGCCACACAGAATCAATATTCAACATATAATCACCAGGCTACTACTAAAATTAGTCACATTTTTTCCATTTTTTGGAATGCATCTGTGTAAATATCACCATATATTATTGTATAAAGTAAAAGAATATCTAGTATAATAGATAATAGTTTGGTTCACTTACCTCTCAGCATCATGCATAATTTCCCCCTTTACTTTCAGCCGATCTCCAACCCTCAGATGTACATTCTTCATTTCAAGTTGCTAAGAAACACAGATGACCAGTTTAGGGTTTTGAACGAGTGAATTAGAAAATAAGAGATTACTGGTATTCACAAACGTGTTGATTTTTTTATTTAACAAATGTGTTAATCCATAATCTTCTGTATATAGGCTTAAATTTACCATGCTCATTTTGGATGCTGGTGTTGGTGAAGAGCCCTGGAGCTAAAGGAAGAAGTAGGAAGATCCTCTGCCCTGGAAGACAAAACGTAGTGTGACTGAAATTTCACCAAATTTATAACGTGAAGCACAAAAGCTTCAGTCAAAGGACTTTTAACAGTTACAACGTCAGCCATTAATCATCATAACAACCAAGAAGCCTATTTAATGCAAAGGCGCGGCTCTTTTTAATCATTACTGATGAACTCAGTTTGCATAAGGTGCTTAATTGCCTCTTCGATCACAGAAGAGTAGCAGCTGCACTGATTACTTACCGGAAGTGGCAGTATGGCGTCACTGACGCTAGTTTGAAATTCAGATGCTGCAGTTCCTGCCTGTGACCACCGGGGGCGGTGAAACCACATGAGCAAAACCGGTAAAAACCCTCATAATTATATATTAATGAAGGGTTTTACATGTTTTATTTTAGTTGATAACAAATTGTACATCTATACAGATAGTCAGTATAAATATATTTTGTATTTCCACTAAATAATGTGGAGTTGGAGTTTCTAAATGTGACCACTTCTCCGCTTCTCCCTACAACAACTTCCGCTATGTTGCCGGAAGTGACGAAAGAAAGTAAACACGGGAGCTGTCAGTAGATCCAGAAATTAAGATTTGATTGCGAGTAAACGGAGCGATTTCAAAAAGATATTGTAATTTTTATATACACTGAGACTTTTTTATGGGACACTAGTGCACAGTCTAATAAAGGTAAATTGTTTACGGCCTGTTAACGTTTCCGGACATGCGGAATTCCACCTGCCAATAGCATCCAGTTGCTAACGTTAGCAGCTAATGAGCCAACGTTAGCAAGCACTTTTCTTGCTGCTTGCTTCCGTGACTACAACTACTACAGTCGTTGTTTTTACCACATAGGCCGTTATATTAAGTTCAACTGTTACACGTATTTAGAGAAATGTAACTGGCTAACATTGGGTAGTTAGCATGCATTGAAAGTTACCAGCTGTTTGTCCTTCTTCGTCTCCCTGCACAGCTCAGACATCAGTGAGATCGAAGCAAAGATGCAAAGCTTGTCAGTGTCCTGCTCCATGTGATAGTTGCAGTATTTCCCACCAGAATGAGCTCACTTTAAATCGTTTTTATTTCATTCATTACCGAGAGAGCTGCTCAAAACGGTCCTGGTGTTATACTCGTCTTCATGATATCGTTCTTCAGGTACAGTCACACGATATTTACCGTACCGTCACTGAGTTTTGTCTTATCTCTAACATGCTCTACAGGGATCAGGAGTGACACCGTCCTGCAATGTTCACAGACATGGACTATGAATTAGAGGAGGATAAACTGTAAGTCACAATGATTTTTTGTTCCTTTTTATTGTCTGCGTCATTCAATTTAGTGATTCAGTTTATACATGGGACCATGTACTAGAGCTGGGCAATATATTAATATTATATCGATATTGTGATATGAGACTAGATATCTTAGATTTTGGATATGGTAATAAGTGTTGTCTTTTCTCCTGGTTTTAAAGGCTGCATTACAGTAAAATTATGTCATTTTCTGAGCTTACCAGACTGTTTTATTATTTGCCTTAACCTACTTAGTCAGTATATCCACACCTCGATATCGAGGTATTTGGTCAAAAATATTGTATATTGTAATGTATTGATTTTCTCTGTCTCACCCAGCCCTACCACATACTGACAAATCAAACCATGAGATATGACTTAATTATTAGGGCTGGCTTCTGATATAAACTTTGCACTAATTATGCAGCTAATTTGATTTTTATGAACTTGAAGAGCTTTATACTCTAATTCTGTAATGAAAATTAAAAAAACTACTGAATTCTCAAAATCTCAAAGTATCATGTTTCTTTTCCTCAACAGTGGTATACCAACAGTACCTGGTACTGTGTGCCTAAAGAAAGATGCTAGTAACCTTATTGGGATCAGCATTGGTGGTGGGGCACAGTACTGTCCTTGTCTCTACATTGTTCAGGTGTGTACAGAACAATTGATTATAATCATGTTTATGAATGTATTACAGAACATTTCTGTGAGTTAAAAGAAGTATAAGAACAAACGTGTGTCATCTTTACCTTTTTAAAATGTGGCTTCTGTCGTCTCACAGGTCTTTGATAACACCCCAGCCGCTCTGGATGGGACACTGGCAGCAGGTGATGAGCTCACAGGCGTGAATGGAAAACCAGTGAAGGGAAAGACCAAAGTGGAGGTCGCTAAGATGATTCAAGCTGTACAGGTACACAAATACTGGAAATGGAATCACAGTCCAGAGTCATTACAGTCCTAAACAACACAATAATATGTTCACATGGCTTATTATTTATTTTTTTCTACAATTCTGTTGAATACACAGTCTTGATTTTCACCAATGCCATGCAGTCTTCTCTGTTAGAGATTAAAGTATTGATGACTTAGATAGACAATTAAAACCAGCCACCTGCCAGATACAAGTCATTTTGTTTTATGGCTGTTTTTGCCTCATCATGCACTCGGACAGGAAATCAGTGTTTGTTATAATATTCTCTCATATTCAGAAAACCTCTTAGTATGTCCTATTGGTCTGACAATTGAAAGTTAAACTAAACGCCATCCCACCAGTGTCTTTTTAATGCATTCAAAAAAAGAAATCAAACACATATGGGCATTAATAAAAACATGCAAAAGGAATTAAACATTACTCACATTTCTGTGTCCCGTTGAGGCTGCAGATTTATCAGTAAATAGTCTGAAAGTTTACAATTTATGGGTACAAACCCACCGTAGGTCTGTGGAGAAGAGGGACTTTAACGGCTTGCCAAGCTGTACTAAAGAGGTCGGGACAATAGCCTTTAGCTTTTGGCATAACGTCACCACTGCAGAGTGGCTGTGTTGTTTTTGGCATCCATTGTTTGAACCCAGAACATTCCCTGACTTCCTGTGTGATGGATTAAAGATGGGGTGCAGCGTTGGATTTAAAGGATTAGATTGTGTTGCTGTTAGCCGTTCAGTGCAAATGAATGTGAATTTCACCCTCGACACAATGAAGATAGAAATGTTTTCACATTATCAATTTTACCACATTTAAAAGGATAACACATTGTATTTTTAATTGTTCAATTTGGATTTAGATTGAAATGAAACTAATGAAAGATATAGTTTGTTTTCTAGAGATGGTCTTCTTTTAAATATACACACTTTACTTTTGTTGTTGGGTCATTGGTGTGTACCTCTTGATTGTGTTTTTACAGGGAGAAGCAGTAATCCACTACAACAAACTGCAGGCAGACCCCAAACAGGGGAAGTCTCTGGATATAGGTATCTCCTCCACTAGAGACACACGCATACTCACTATTAGTCTTGATCATTGTTTGTTTATGTTTCTGCATGTGGATTACTTATTGTAATGTGCTGAGCATATTCCCCTTATCACTGTAACTTGTGTGCGTGCGTGCGTGCATTAAACACATAAATGTATGTGTGACAGTGCTGAAGAAAGTCAAACACCGCCTGGTCGAGAATATGAGCTCAGGCACAGCAGATGCTCTTGGACTCAGTAGAGCTATTCTATGCAACGGTGAGGTGATTATTATGAACATTGTGATGGTATTAGTGAATTTTAAAGGTAGATATGAGCTCACGTGGATTCTTTTGACTGTCCAGATGGACTGGTCAAACGACTGGAAGAGCTGGAGAAAACAGCAGAGCTCTACAAAGGTAAATAATAACCAAATTACAAAACTGGTCTTCAGTAAACTAACGTGTTGCTGTTTAGTGTGATAAATGAGGTCCCTATTAATCGGATGTTCTCCTCAGATGCACTGTGTTAAGGTACTTTACCTTAACCATTTACATGTTGCTGTTTGTCCAAACCCTCGTCTCACTGTTGTGTTTGCTTGTAGGACTGATGGAGCACACGAAGAGACTGCTCCGAGCTTTCTTTGAGCTTTCTCAAACTCACAGAGGTGAGTTACTGTGATCCAAATCAGGAATCATAAACCAAGTATTACTAAATTGTTTGGTGTTTAACGTATCTGATTGGGATTTGAAAATCCACCCCTCCAGCGTTTGGAGATGTTTTTTCAGTCATCGGCGTACGAGAGCCCCAGGCTGCCGCCAGCGAGGCTTTTGTGAAGTTTGCCGATGCTCACCGAAACATTGAGAAATACGGCATTAAGCTGCTGAAGACCATCAAACCTGTGAGTACAGATACAAGTTTGGCTTTGAAGCATTTACTTACATATCACTTGGGAACACATCACAAATACAAAGTAACAAACACACTTGTTTCTGAAGATGTCTGCGGTTCTGTTCCGTCATGTATGAGCTGTCTGAGTTTATATCAAACCATTAACCAATCACATCTTGTTGCAGATGCTCCATGATCTGAACACGTACCTTCACAAGGCCATACCAGACACCAAGCTCACCATCCGCAAGTACTTGGATGTGAAGTTTGAATATCTGGTAAGACAGCAGCACTTTTGTTTTTAATGTGACGTGCAGCACAGTGCCATCACTTATTTTCAGTCAACAGAGAAACCACATGGAATTCTGTGTGTCTTTCAGTCATACTGCCTGAAGGTGAAGGAAATGGACGATGAAGAATACAGCAGTATTGTGAGTTCTCATTTTCATGATGTACACAAGATTAACAGGTTTCCAACTGAAAAATTGGCTGTTTTTACTTAGGTCAGAGGATTTTTGCACTCATAATATCATCTGAAGTAGTGATTATTGTGCTGTTTTGCTACAGGCCATGGGAGAGCCCCTGTACCGCGTCAGCACTGGTAACTATGAGTACCGCTTGGTGCTGCGGTGTCGGCAGGAGGCTCGCTCTCGCTTCGCCAAATGAGGAAGGACGTTCTGGAGAAGATAGAGCTCCTGGATCAGAAACATGGTCTGTTGTTGTTGTTGTTGTCTTTTTTCTTCATTTATCACATCTTTCACATCCAGTTACTCACTCTCATCACTCTCTGATCAGTTCTCTCTATCCATCACAAATAGAACAACGTCTGTCCCTCGCTTGTGTTGTTTAATCAACCACACCGCCATGCCAGGATGTACGAGGTCACATGTCGAAGCAAACACGTTGCCGTCTGATATTTAAAACAGGATGTGAGAGGATGAAGGGACAATGGTTAATAACCTAATTTTGGCAAAGATTATTATGGACGTTGTAACAGGACTTAAATAGCTTTACCCAGTCACTATCAGGATTCACTCTGCAAAAATGGACAAACACATACTGCAAAAATTCAGTGACATGTAAATATATGGAGCAGAAAAACCAACAAAGCAATACAAAACTAAATTCTGCCCATAGCATTCACATTTAGCAATTTGATCTCCTATAATCTGGCCCTCAGTACCAGATCAGAAAACCATGCAGTAACCTGTGACCCTCATCTGTTACTCTGTTACTATTTTTTGTTCTGTTTCTCTTCACATATATTTTTCAACTTATCTTATCCATCACTAAGTTTATTAACACAGAGAACCGACTCTTTCTTCCCGCCTCCTCCTCCTCTTCACCTACAGTCCAGGACATCGTGTTCCAGCTGCAGCGCTTCGTCTCAGGCATGTCACATTACTATGACGAGTGCTACGCTGTCCTGAAGGAGGCAGATGTCTTCCCCATTGAAGTGGACCTCTCTCGCACCACGATCAACTACGGCAGCCAGTCGCTCTCCTACGCTGGAGACGAGGATGAGGAGGAAGAGGAAAGCGGGGGCGCAGAGGAAGGAGGGAGCAGCACAGGGAGACAAGCAGAGAACGGCGCAGAGAAACTGATCGATGACGAATGAATGTGTGTGTGTGTGTGTGTGTGTGTGTGTGTGTGTGTGTGTGTGTGTGTGTGTGTGTGTGTGTGTGTGTGTGTGTGTGTGTGTGTGTGTGTGTGTGTGTGTGTGTGTGTGTGTGTGTGTGTGGTCTTTTTGTGGAGATGAAGTCCTCCCCTTTAACATAACTGTTCTTCACTTGCATTTAATGTCAATGCACTCACCAAGTAGTGGGTTATATCATCTGAAATGGATAACACTATCGCCATATAGGTGAATACTACTGAAAACTGCTGCTATAACGCTGTTTGTGGGTGTATTAGTGGTGTTTTCTTCCTCAAAAACTCTCAAATCAACGGCTTTGTGATTATTTTACCACAGTAATTTTTGACTGTCAGCATTTTCTTAAAAAGACTTCCTGCGTTTGATGTGTCTGCTACATGTAAGGTCATTGCTCAATGACTGTGAGAGAGACACAACTCACAGAACTCCATTTAATTTTATTCTGAATGCTATGGAAGGGATTTTAATGTGCAGTAGGATTTATATGCCTAGGAGTTGTGCCTTCTTAGCTCTCTATTGTGCGGAATGGCTCTGGGCCACGTGTCAATGTGCATATTGTGGATTGTTAAAGTTATACCTAGATATTTACATTTTTATTTTCTTTGCTACAATATTTTTGGACTGTGATTTATTTAGCTTTAAATGACATTTTGTCCACAGCTTAACAAACAAATAGTAAATGACATGACTGGATATAGAACAATGTGAAGGCGTTGTTGAAGCTGACTGACACAGACATCATTCTTTTTCTACATGTAGAGTTTTGTTACATGCAGCTGTTACATTCCTTTGTTTTCTGCTTTTTTTTTGTTCTTAACACTTAAATGTTTCAATCATGGGAGAGCTTGCATTTGTCAGTGTCCAGCTTTGAAAAGCTTCACAACCAAAGCCTTTTTTAAGTTAATTTGTTTCACCTACTCCTACCATATGCTGCAAGTTAAAGTTTAATCTCTTGTAACACACCTGCATTTCTCACTTTCCTTCAACAGCGTGCTTTTTTTTCATACCAGCAGTGCCCCAGACTCTGGTAGTGTCACTATCAGGATTCACTCTGCAAAAAGGGAGAAGGGTAATGGACACAAACAGCTTCAAATAGCTTTACCACTGTGTGGAAATGGATTGAAAAATGCTATATATGTGTACAAAGGGAAAAACTCTGATGTGTCAACTTTTCTTGTCATTCCCACTTTATTTATTTGTTTGTCAAAGTATATTTAAAAGTTTAAATGAGACAAATTGATTCTATATTGAAGCTTATCCACTTTCTGTTACTCTTTGTTTTCCTTCAGAGGGGATAAGATGATTTTATGCATTTCATGATTTACTGTTGTGACCACTTGGAGGCAGCATCACAACAATAAGTATATTAGTGGTTCCTGTGTGAAATTAAACATTTTGTTTGTGTATTGTTTTCCTTAAATGTAATCAATCAGAAGGACCAGCTGCATGTTATTTTGTTTTGCACAGATCGGGCTACGTTACGAATCTAATGATGTAGTATTTGGCCTATTTTAAAGGGATATTGTGACTTTTTTTTTCAATTAACGATTATTAAATAGAACATGTAAATTAAGGTTCAGCATTGTTTTAATTATTGCGCTGACGAAGTCTCCGTGAAACTTTAAAAATGAAACGGATGAACATACTATTGTTGTGCAACCATAATTAAAAATAAGACAATAAAAATGAGTACATTTTTCAAATAGTATTTGTGCTTATTCCTCGATAAATTGTTACGTTGTAGCGTCCAAACGCCGCATAGCCCCAGTGGCCTAATGGATAAGGCACTGGCCTCCTAAGCCAGGGATTGTGGGTTCGAGTCCCATCTGGGGTGACTAGTTTTGCTTCCATAGCCTGTCGCTCTGAAACTGTAAAATCAGAGAGACTTATGTGACATTTAGCAGTTGCATGTCTGTTACCACTGAAAGGGAACATGCAGTCTGATGTTCCTCCCTTTTCGTCCTGCAGCCAATCCGGAAACGTTCCGCTCCCTGGAACTCAGGTTGTCTCGGACTTTCCCTTCGCCACCAACTGATTTCCTCTTCGCCTGAAGCACTGTTGAACGATTCACGTCTCTTTTCTGCAGTTTGTTTGTCTTTCGCTGTTTTTACACAGCCATGCTTTTAGTAACGAGGCTGTATGTCTTTCTTTTATTTGTTGTGGCTGCGACCTTCGCCTCTGCTGACGGTAAGTGATCCGAGGTTATGGGGAATCACGGGTGGCTCTTTAGGATCTCATGGCTAATGGGTTGGCTGTAAGCATGCATGCATTTTGTATTATTTTTACTCAAACTCTGTATTAACTGTTGTGATTTTAAAAAGTGTATCAAAGATGCCCGCATGAGTGGATTTTGTTTTCTTTGCTGATATAAGATATAGGGTAATCCTCACTGAAATTATGTACTAACTCTTTCATTTTCGTTTTAACAGCCTAAATGGAAACAAGAAAGGAATTCAGACATAGTGGTGCAATATTTTTAGGGAATGGGAAACAGTCTTGTGACCTCTTAGTAGATGTGGTCACTCAAGCTTAAAAAATAAAATAAAAAATGCAATACACAGTATGGGCAACAGGTTATACTACCATACAATCACTATAGACCAGCATAAGCTTCAGTATTAGTTGATTCATTGTTAGATGTACTGCACATGGGACTGCACTAGTATTCTAGGAGTCAACTCTCCCCAACTGTATTGTTATTCCCAGCCTCAGTCTCCATAACTGTTGTGTAGCAAACTTCCATTTTGTTTTGTTTATGTCCTCTAACTGCCATGGATTTCTCAGTCATGACCGCAGCCACGGTGTACTGGGACCCCCAACACAAGATGGTCCTGCTGAAGGAGGGGGTGCTGGAGACGGATGGGGATGCATACGGGTATCTGAACGATACCCTGTCCAGTACAGGCTGGAGCATCCTAGAGATACGTGCCGGGTACGGAAAGACCCCTGAAACTGACGAGGTGACCTTCTTCCTGGCCGGCTACCTCGAGGGCTTCCTCACTGCCCAGTAAGTGTTCCAGTATGTTGATCAGTGTGAGTCTGATGAGAAACTCTATGAAGATGAGATCAGATAGCTGGTATGAATTAAGAAATGTTTGACAGCACCCACCACGATGCTTACCAAACACTTTCTTTTAAGATTATACTGTATTTTTATTATTCTGATTATATTAATTTAGTACTCTTCCATCCCCAGGCAGATGATGGACCACTACGCCAACATGTATCCACAGCTGATCCACGACCCTAAGATTCTCGGACCCGTTCAGAGTTTCATGGCGTGAGTCAGTTCTCTTTTCCTTTTTAAAATATGAAAACCACAGCAGCAGCACCCTAGTCACATACAGTTTACAATCTGAGTCACATGTCATCATCTCTCATATCCTCTTCTCAGAGTTAATCAGTTAATGGCCCAGCTCAGACTCTAATTTGGCCAGACATTGTGTAAAAGCATTCGGCTTCATGCATGATCTATCCGTTGAACTCCATTTCTGCAGAGATTTTAATCCTGAGCTCATTGTTTGGCTCTTTACTTTTAAGGGTTTTACAGCAAATCATTAAAATGAATATTCATGTCCAGGGCTTTAAAATTCACTTTTTCAATCACCAGCCAACATGGCAAGTACATTTTTTAAAGTTACCAGCCAATCATTTTTTTTCCAGGAAAGTGCAGCTGACTACATTTAAGCATCCATGTTTCTTTAAAAATATGTGTTTGGATTGATGGCTGGCAGATATACAAAATATAAATATTAACATATACTATAACAAACATATCTCCATGTGTAGATATTGTTTTTCCTAACTAACTTCACCTCTATATTTCTTCTCCTTTGGTTTGTTTTGTTTCATTCCATTCCCGAATGTCTTGCCAGAAAACAGAGCAGTCTGTCAACACTGACTGGTCGGATCATTTCTGTAACTTTACAATGTTATACCAGACAAAGTTCATTTTTTTAACGGCATTTGGCGGGTTTGGCGGGTGTCCATTTAAAGCCCTGATCATGTCACTCTTGGGCTTGTAGGAAGCAGGATGAATGGACCAGAGAGCAGGTGAAACTGAACAAGAGCTCTGATCCTCTGTGGAAACATGCAGGCTTCATCATGGCTCAGATGGACGGGCTGCAAGCCGGAGTCGCCGACTGGGCCAAGAAACGAGGGAAAAAGGTATAAAAGCAATATATAACATGGACATGATCTTATCATTGTATTTTAAATCTTATTTAAAGGCTCTTTTTCATGCATAGAAGCCCGTGGGATGTCTTTTCTCTACAATGCAAAAACAAATACACAAATAAAAATACTGAATAAAATGCAAATTCAGGTTTCAAGTGTACACTGTAGAAGAAAATGAACTAATAATTAAAACCTAATAATTAGTTGCATATTATCCTAATATTTTTTTTCCAGTTGACTGATAAAGTCCTGCAGCTCTGTATGACATGTTGACTGTGCCAAAAACAGTTTTTCCTAATCCACCAACTTTTAGTGTATCCTCATTTAGTTAAGTATTTCTTATCTCTAGCTTAGTGTTAAGGGGAAGTATTTCACGTTGGTCACTGAGTGAGACATATTGATTTAGACAGAGATAAACGTATTAAAGCCCTTTTGATTAGTTGGAGCAGACGGTATTGGGTCAGTTCAACTCTACTCAGACAGACTTGAGATGAATGTCTCCTCAGATTCTGTTATTCTGTTGGCTCCTGACTCATTTTGCTCAGAGAGAATTTACTGTACATCTTTTTGTGAACTTCTGTCTCCAGTGAATAAAACTCATCCGAACCAGCCGCAGAATGCAACCAAAGAGAACTTTATCTTGCACAATACATTTACTGTATGTTAAGATGAAACCTAGATGGGCCATAATTAAGAAAATCCTTTATAAAATGTACAAATTTGAGTCTTATCTTTACAAAGGAAACAAGAAGTTCAAAACAGCTGTCTGCTACATGGCTTTAGATACTGCTCTGCCCAGTTCTTATTTAAAATGAGGAACCTCCAATTCAAACCAAACTTGTGATCATAGACCACATTTAGTCACTATGACACTGTAATGATTTATTTATGGCTTGTAGATCTAAAGCAGATCCATTTCTTCCAAAGGTTAGTTTATGATCCACAAGACAACACTTGTGGGGCCAATATAACTACAGTATATTATTATCAATGAAACTTCTAATATTACAGACTCTCAATTATTAACAATTTCTAAATTGCATCTATACCAAACGTGCCATAGTTTTATTTGCATTTAGCACCAGTTAAAGTTCAACAATAGCTTGGATTGTGCAGATTATATAAAAAGTTACCTAATAGCTCATGATTTCAGTGATTTTTTTAATAGAGATTTATTATTATTTTTGGATTTAATGGCTGTCTTCCTATTAAAGCTACACTGCTATTCACCATTCATTTTTATTTGCTGACCAACAGCTGTTTATCTGGTGTCCTTCCCATAGCCGCTGTCCCTGTTTGCCGTCCAGTTCTTGAACTCAGTGGGAGACCTGCTGGATCTGATCCCAGCCTTGGTCCCCACCTCCAACCCTCTGCTCAGAAACTTCAAACTCCCGGGGATGGGGCACTGCTCTGCTCTCATCAAGGTCAGATGCCAGTAAAGCTTATTTCAAACTCTACATTAGGAATGCACATAGCAACACAAGAGACAAGTGTTACATTTGTAGTGGTTGTAGTAATTTTTACATTTGTTATTTATGTATTTTGACATCGACCCTGTTCAGCACTTTGGTTAACTGTTGTTGTTTTTAAATGTGCTATAGAAATAAAATTGACATTAACATTGACATTGACGTTGACATGAGGGGTGTTTCTCAATCTCCCGTGTAGAAAATCAGTAAGTGTGTATCACACCAAAAAAATTAGATTCCTTATTTTCCGCTGGGTTTTTGCGTCTGAAAATGGCCCATTTGTGCGACGTCCTGTTGTGTTCCATAACCCCCCAATGTAGCACAATTAGACTTTATATTGCACAGTAACTGTTTTCCGTTAGATTAGACGTTTCCGACCGCACTTGAAGGCAGCTTTATTTTACAGGAGAGAGAGAAAGAAAAGAGAGGAGCGAGACGGAGCCAGTGCTTTGTCGTTGCAGGAAACATTCAGTTTCAGTGCTTGTGTTCATTTTTTGTTTTGTTTTTAACCTCATAGTGTTTTAAACCCTTCTTGTGGCGGGATCCTCACACCGCCTCAAACCATAACTTATATAACCATAACTTAGAACACAGCGACAAGTCTGATCCCCGGTTACATGGCTGGCCACCGCAGCGTGACGTGGGGTTGCTTTCCCCAAAAGTTGAGTCAGTCTCAACTGTTATCCTTTTTCTAAGCTCTCTCTTTGCATCAGTAGATAATTTAATCTATGAAATTACTAATTCCTCCTGTGGCCCCCAGAAAAACAGGTTTTAGTGCTTAGTAAATGCACCAGAATCCATTTTTTATGGCTTCAAAATTACATCACACATCTTTGCTACATTGTTGAGGACTACTACATTTACATTTCCTGTACCAGCTTTTGCAAGATGGCATTGAAGCAATATAACCATTGCATTGAAATCCAACATGACATTTCTTATGGTTTATGTCAAACGTCAAATTAAAAAATCCTCCAGTAATTTCTGCTGCTCAGGAACACCGTATAGACTGTTGAGCCTAACCCCATTTCACTGTTTTCTGTCCTCTCCGTCAGATGCTGCCCGGCTTTGAGAACCTCTTGTTTGCCCACTCCAGCTGGTACACGTACGCTGCCACAATGCGGATCTACAAACACTGGGATTTTCGCATCACTGAGCCCCACACCGCCACTGGGAAACTGTCCTTTAGCAGCTACCCTGGTGTGTAGGCCCCAGATACTCTCCATAGCGAGACTTCTTCAACGATAACAAAGATGACACACAGTGCAATTGTATTCCACAAAAACAAAGAGTCAGGATTGTTCAAAATGGCAAGAGCCCATGATGTTCAAGAGCAGAGTTGTTACACTTTCTATTATAATTGTTGTCCCCTTCTCTCTGTGCTTTCAATTAATCACCACTTCTTTTCCTGTTCACATATAGTCATATTCCACATGATTTTTTTAGCTTGTCTGTGCAAAGATTTGACACTTACAGGTTTAAGAATCTTTGTTTATCTCTTCTGTTATGTTATCTTATGTTATCAATGAATCTACGTGTTTGGAATGTGTTTGCAAAGATTGTCTGCGCTTATCTGTCGCTTCAGGTTTCCTGGTGTCTCTGGATGACTTCTACCTCTTGGGCAGTGGTCTGATGATGACCCAGACCACCAACAATGTCTTCAACTCCTCCCTTTTTGACACAATCACTCCCAACAGCCTGCTGGCGTGGCAGAGGGTCAGGCTGGCTCACAGTTTGGCACATACCGGAGAAGAGTGGGCCAAAACCTTCTCGAAGCACAACTCTGGTGAGCCATTCTATATTTGTATAGCACTAAGCGCTATAAAAAAATAAATAAAAAAAAGAGCAGTAAAACTAATCAATAATAGCTAACTATATATAATAAAATCAATAAAGCTTAATGAAATTACATTATTATTATTTTTACATTGCTTTTACCTTTGTAAAATGCATTTATTTTAGCACACAATTACAGTAAGATCAACTTGCATAGACCTGATACTTTTACACATCAAAGTCTGTTTACAAGTGTCAGGGTAAAAAAAGAAAAAGTTGTATACATCCTTTTGTGTCTTCAGAGCAAGCTGTGTGAAATCTGATAAATTGCCTCATGTGATGTCACATGAGTCGGCATCAGTTGGGGATGAAGACTCACCAGCTCACCACACCACACCAGCAACATTAGCAGCTGCTAGCGTGCATGGATTAAAAGAAAGGACGATATATCTCTGGCTCTGCTTGTGTAGGTACCTACAACAACCAGTACATGGTGTTGGACAGGAGCAAAGTGAATCTGGGCCACAGCATTGATGACGGCGCTCTGACTGTGGTGGAGCAGATCCCCGGGCTGGTGGAGTACTCTGACCAGACACAGGCTCTGCGCAGAGGTAACAACACTTGTTGTCTGGTTTCTATAGTATTTGTTTCATGTGGACGTTTGTAGAGTTTATTTATCTGCTCTGCGCTGCCTCTGGTAACCACAGGTTACTGGCCGTCCTACAACATTCCCTTCCACCAGAAGATCTACTCGCTCAGTGGTTACGGAGACATGTGGAAGGAGTATGGAGAGGACTTCTCCTACGATCTCTGTCCCAGAGCCAAGATCTTCCGCCGTGACCAGGCGGATGTCAAGGACCTAGACTCCTTGAAGTACATCATGAGATTTAATGTGTGTGTGACTCTCATTTTGTCGGTTTCCCATTCAGCTGGTTCTCCATATCCACTGCAACTTGCACTCCTTATGGTTTCACAAGTTTGTTTTTCCAGTTCTATCTCCCCACAATGAAAGTAGCACTGATCTGCATGTTGTGTCACAATGATCAAACAAACACAGTGACATGCAGTGAGTGAGTGGGCTGGGCGATATGGAGAAAATTAGATATCACGGTATTTTTGACCAAATACTTCAATATCGATATTGGAAAGATATTGTGGGGTTGACAATAATTGCTTTCCCACAATATTTACACAATGAGGTTTGTGATAAATAATAATCAGTAATAAGGATATAATGATTAAGCGGGTGAAGGCAAATAATAGAACAGGTGGAAGAGTCTGGTAAGTTCAGAAAATGAAATTTTTTTTACTGTAATGCAGCCTTTAAAACCAGGAAAAGACACCACTTATGTCATATTACGATATTACAATATATATATTACGATATAATATCGATATATTGCCCAGCCCTGTCCCAGCCACAGGTGCTCTTTGGATATTGCGGGTGCACTGTGTTTATCGCTCATATGAAGGGCTCATTTCATCTCATGAGTGGATCTCAATTCCAAAATGTATTTTTTTGTCTCCTTTAAAAAAAACAATCCCAGGCACTCTGTAGGTTTTGTGCAAAAATAAAACCGCCTGGCAATATATTTAAAATGACCAGCGTGTTTCGACTGACATCTTCATCAGGGTCAATGTCTGCATTGAAAAAGACAGTGACATGTCTGTTAAATGTCAGAGCTTCGCCAGGTTATCATGAATCTTGACATGGTAGTCATAATAATGTTGGCATTTCATTGTAGTCATCTTTGTAGTTGCTTGTGTCTCTTTATAGTCTTTTCATGTTTCTTTGTGGTCATCTTGCATCTCTTCATGGTCTGTTTGAGTGATTTTTTTCATAGGTGAAGGCCAAGGGGCCCCTAACACTTTGGGCTCCTGAGCCTGTGCCCAGTTCAGTAATGTTATCTCACATTTTTAATAATTATCTACTTATTAACCCTGAAGAGGACTTGTAAATCTGCCAGTGGCCACATGTTTAATGTAACATTTCTTTTCAGACTACAAGAAGGATCCATACTCCAAGGGTGACCCGTGCAAGACCATCTGCTGCCGTGGCGACCTGAGGGAAGTGAAGCCTACACCTGGAGGATGCTACGACACTAAGGTAGTGCCTTGTTACCACGGTGATCTTGCATTAAAGTAATAGTCTATATCCACGATGTTCACGAAAATCCGCCAGATTTCACTCTTTTTGTTCGGATGATTTCTGAGGACTATGGTTACCTGCTCCTCAGATCTCTGCAGGGTAAATCCAGACAGCTAG
The DNA here is from genome assembly GCA_013375575.1 of Percina caprodes. Taxonomy (NCBI): domain Eukaryota; kingdom Metazoa; phylum Chordata; class Actinopteri; order Perciformes; family Percidae; genus Percina; species Percina caprodes. The sequence continues at coordinate 3,179,161 of JABXJD010000019.1, read as the reverse complement.
CTAGACTATCTGTCCAATCAGAGTTTTCTGTTGCACGACTAAAACAACCTTTTGAATGTACACGTTCCACCAAAACGAATTCCTTCCCGAGGCTGTTTTGCAGCGGCACCGTGGCTCTGCTCGATGCTTAGCACCGCCCGTGAAGATTGTGATTGGTTTAAAGAAATGACAATTGTTTGTATCCTGTGTTGTTCTTCGTCCAGGTGACAGATTTCCACATGGCTGGGGACTTCCGTGCGGAGGCGGTGAACGGGCCAACGACGCAGGACGGACTCCCACCATTCATCTGGGATAAATTCAGCAGCATCAGCCACCAGGGTCTGCCACAGTACTACAACTTCACCTTCGTCAGGATGCAGCCTCTTCTCTTCGAGCCATGAGAGAGAGTGTGTGTGTGTGTGTGTGTGTGTGTGTGTGTGTGTGTGTGTGTGTGTGTGTGTGTGTGTGTGTGTGTGTGTGTGTGTGTGGGTGGGTGTGGGGATGACAGAAAGCGAGAATCTGTCTTTCTAATGCTTTCAGAGAAATTATTAATGAAGGTACAACCCAATGTTTCCTTTTGTGGTTCACACATCTATTTACACACTGATGATTTTTATTTGTTGCCTTTAAGTTTAGAACTGCGTCCAAACGAATGTGAAAAAAGTTACATTCTGAATAAGAGAGTACCTCCTTCCACCTGATAAAATGCAACTTGTCAAACTGCCAATCCGATTTTTAATCCATATTTTAATTTGCATATGTCTCATGTCGATTATTTTACTTTGGAATACAGTATTTTATACCTGCAGCCATTTGTGCCTGAGAGTAACCTAATGACTTTATAAAATGTAGAATCAATGCACTAAAACAGTGGTCATGCCGTCCTGAATCTTTTTTTTTTTTTCTTTTTGAAATGCTTGGATTTCTTCATGCATGCAAACGCTATCATTTCAGTGGTAAATGAAACAATCAGTGCAATGTTATACTCAGGGCTGTTGATCTTTTCTAGTGCTGTGGTTTATGTCAATCAAAATCTCAGGTTTGTATTTTAGTCTAAGCTTGTGTTCCTTTTGTAATATGATGTGGAACATTGCACATCTGCATCACGCCAACATTTGAAATTAAAGTTCTACAGTTGTACCAGCACAGTACTGTCTCGAATCTTGTCCTGTTGAAGAGTGACTCTTGGTTTACAAATTTTCACCGGTACCAGCTGCTGTGTGTTCTGGGTTGGGAGAGATTCAAGTCTCTACACTGACTGGCTTGTTGTGCATTCAAGCAATATTGTAACCTGACACGCCACATGGGTTTGGTACACAGAAGAAAACCAGATTTTCATGTGATATGTTATCCTGCGATTCTCGGGATCTTGTGATTAAAGGCCTTTTTTCAGTAGCCGCAACCGAGCTGGCGCCCGCAAATGTGACATCATGAGAGCGCCCTAAAGCATCTGGTATACTAGTTGCACCTGAGTGACCAATGTGACGTCAAAATGACATAGATCTCTCTGGCGTGCTAGAATTTTGAGTGCCACCGATGTTCAGGAGAAGACTAAAGTATAAACCGTTACGGTCATGACGTCATATTTGCGCACGCCAGCTCAGCTGCGGCTACTGTAAAAAGGCTTGTTTATACTTGTGCGTGGTGGTCGCGACAGTAGTTGCAGTCTTCTCCTGAACAGAGGTGGCGCTAACGAGCAAATGCTACCAACTTTTGCTATTTCTACGGACTAGAAGAAGAAGAAAAAGGTAAACAACGGCAGAACTGGAAGCAGCATTCGATCGAATTCAATCGAATTATCGGAAGTTCGGTAAAAAACCTCATGCGAATAAAGCCGGTGACAGTGTGTTTCCATCCAACGGCTTTAAAACAAATAAAAACCTGTGCGTAATGACGTCACATGCTGTTTAGCGACCAAATTGGACGAATTTATTTGAGACATTTTAAGGGGTTTCTATTCATTTTCACACTGAATCGCACAACATTCAAGCAAACTTTTGCGAACAAAGTTTTTCTGGACAAAATGGATCGCGCCATCTACCAACACATGATCAATATTGCACAAGTTGTAATAGTGCTAATGTGCCAGCTGATAGCGACATATCAATCTATAATAAGAAAACAACAATGCTATCAACACATTGCTATGAGGATGCAGATGCTGAGAGACTCTTTTTTTTTAGACGTCTCGCTGTTTGCGCCTTCCATTTACTCCGGAGGACGTCCCACGGCTTGTCGTAACCTTTGTCGGCCATTTCTTTCGCGAGTTCCCGATAAATTAAATTCAAAAAGTCTCTTGTGTCCTTGTTCGTCCACTTCCATCTGTCTTTGTTGACGCCCGCCATGTGTGCAAACAGAGCGGAAATACTGGGCGGAAATTAACTAAAACTTCTTCTTCGTTTTGTGGCGGGTTGCAACCATAAAATGACCTAAAACTTAATTGCAATTCATTATTTATTCGGCAAATAACGTTTCCATCAGTGTTTATCGCATAAACTGTATATCAATCAAGATAAAATCTGATGAGACCTAACGTATTTTCTTTGAGTCGATATTCATGAAATTCAATCAAATTTTACTGTTTCCATAAGGCATTTTTCATTTGATATCCCGTAATTTGGATAAAAAAGTGTGGATGGAAACATAGCTAATGCTTTGATTTGATTCGATAACCTACTTCGTTGGATCAAGCCTTTCATTCACCATAAAATAACACTCTCATGCTATCAGCTATCACCGAAAAACTGCTTCTAATAGCCTTCGCTGGTCTCCGTCCAGAGCAATGGGATCTGTTGCTCCATTTCTTTAACTGTCTATGTGGCGCCCCAGTGAGATCTACGTCATTTTGATGTCACATTGGCACGTGTCACCTCGGGTGCAGCTATAGTAAACTGCACATTTAACATGAGAATCCAGCTACCGTGCAAGGTTAGCAATATTATTCCCACTTTAAAAACGTCAACCCATACTGAAGAGTTCTGTTGAAAGCTCGCTGCTGTGAATAACAAGAAGTTAGGGAGACATTGTTGTTAGAACATGTTTTATAATGAGCTGTTGTGGAGCTGTCAGTCAAACGAACTAAATGAGCAGCCATGATGTAAAAAAATAACAAACGGTTGTAATCAATCATTATCCACACCAATTAACCTGGTGGACAAACGGTCCACAGTCATAGAGCCAGAAGGGTCAGAACCTCTTTGTGTTTTAAACATAAATGCAGCTCTCTCTCTCTCTCTCTCTCTCTCTCTCTCTCTCTCTCTCTCTCTCTCTCTGTCTCTCTGGGGACACATGTAGTGATTCACTCTTTCCTATGAAATACAGGAACTGAAACGTCTGTTAGGCACTCTGCATTTATTTCATATATCCTGCCGTCACTCTACCTCCTCTGTGTCTCACTGTTCTCTTGTTTTCTGCCACATTTTTTGTTTTTTTTCAGTTTGTGTCATAAGTTTAGCGGCGGGTAACACAACAGCAGGTCTCCACATTGCTGCAGCCATGGCGAAAGAGGCCTGTCCTGCTGGCAGTAAGTGGGACAACCTCATCAATGCATGTCATAAGATCAATACCGAAACCAAACCTAAACCTGAACCTGAACCTGAACCACCAACGGGTGAGTTTCTCTGAACCTTTATTTTTTTTTTGTCTAAAGAATACTTGTTGTTTTTGTTTTTTATCTACCTCCTGCGCTGAGTTGGACTGTCAATGTCTAGTCTCAAATCCTCTTTGTGCTAGTCTTGGTTTAGCATCCAGTTAACTTGGCATCTCTTGGCCACTTTGTGGCCATCTAAAACCTCAGAGATGTCTTGTTTTCAACCTGACTTGCATGTACATATTTTCTCATCTGTAGCAAAGCATTCATGTGATTGCACATGTGTACAATACAGCTGCTGAATCTATTTAGCATTATTTATGTATCTGTTTAAGGGGGAGGCATAGAGCGCCCACGTTAAGGCAAATACCTCTGTTGATCTTAAATAAACATTTTAGGTGTCTTTTTTTTTTTAATTGTCCACTGACTCAGATTTGACTGACTTGGATATGACTGCAGCCCTGCTCCTTTGACCGATGCTAATAAATCCCAGTTTGTACTCCCATCCGATATAATAACTTGGGTTTTTACAGCTGTTAAGAATGTATACTATTTTTCTGTTGAGGTCATGAATCAGTCTGTTGCCCTCAGAGCCGCCGCTGAGAGCCACGGTCCCCGCTGCCCAGGCCGGCTCATTGATGCTGCTGAGCCCGGCTCTGTGGGTCTTTGTGGTGCTGGCCACTCTGGGGTCCATCTTGGCTCTGGTTCTCTGGATTATCATATACAAACGACAGACCAGGCACAGCCACACCTCGGGTAAGGACAGCTGGCATTGATGATTCATATGATTTATTCATTATTTATGGATTATTCTTCACAAAAAAGGCCAACATATCCCAGGATCCTGAGATGCTGAACAGAGCATTTCTTTAATTCAATTAAATACAATTTTATTTAGATTATCAATTCATAACAAGTTATCTCAAGACACTTTACAGATAGAGTAGATCTAGACCACACTCTATAATTTACAATGACCCAACAGTAGTTCCCTCCAGAGCAAGCAACAGTGCGACAGTGGTGAGGAAAAAACAGGAAGAAACCTCGGACAGAGCCAGGCTCTTGGTAGGCGGTCTCTGACGGCCGGTTGGGCTTTAGCATTCCTTCACTTTTCACTTTTCTTTGAGTGTCACATAAAATGCTGTTTTAATGGTTTCAGAGAGACATTTTTCATAAAACACATAAAAATTAAAAATGGTCCTGCATTAGTACACATTTCAAAATATTGCCACCAAGAATTTGCTATCTGTGACTTTCTTTTGAAAATATAAGTGTCAGCATTGACATTTTAACACAAAAATGGTGTACTCCTCTCATAGAAGCAGCTGCTGAAATCTAAAACAATTAATAATTGCATAGATAATAAGTGATCGTTCATGTTTTAGAATTACATGTTCTTTGAGTGACGTATTTCAAACAGAGCGAGATGTTGTTTTTAAAGTCTTCATAGTGGCGGCCGTTTCTTTTACTGTAAGCCGGAGATCTAACATGCAGAGCACGGAGGAAATGGGGTTGCAGGGGGCAGGTGATGAAGTGTGACGTTCATCACAGTAGAAACTCCAGAGTTTCTGTTCTCTTCTTCTCAGGCGTCCCATGGGTCAGCCCCGCTCTCTTACCAGCTATTCTGGTGTCAACACACATCCTTTGGTTAGGCAGGACAAATTAGGTCCCACACAACCTTGAAAACACACAAACTGACAAAAAAGACATGCAGAGAAGCACTAACAGCAGAATAGCTTTCAGTTATAAAATGGCTTTACAGCGTGTAGGAGTGTGGCCTAGCGGACAGAGAGACATCATCTTGTGTCCATGGAGTCAGATCTTTGAAAGCTGCTGATATCTGTGTGTAATTACTTTGTGAAACGTGCTGATTAAAACTCTGGAATTAAAAATAACCTTGACAGTCAAATGCGATAACCATGCGAACATGACCATAATTTTAATCATCTGGAATGCAGGTCCTCTGCGGTCTTAACCCAGTTATAGAGAAAAACAAAAACTAGATTCACTTTATCAATAGCATGCCTTTGTCCTCACTGAGTAAATTGTCTGTCAATAGAGCTTTATCCACAGGACAACCGGGAATGTAAAAATCTAAAGAACCAGAGTGGAGCCATTCAGGTTTGCGCACTCAGATGTTGTGAAACCTCATTGTTTCACACGTGATGTAATGCAGGAGTCTGTGTATGTTTAAAAGTTGTTGTTTTTTTACCCTTGTCGACTAAATATGTGAATATAGTGTTTTCATAGATGTATGAATTAAAAAAACATTTCTGCATATTGGTGTCCTGAAGCAACCGGATGCCATTTTGACCCTCACAGGCTCCTCAGTTTATAGCTGCCTTCAAATTAAGAAAACTACAATAAATAAGGAGAAGGGGGGTGAATATCTTAAAGATGCCCTGCCACACAAAACTGTTTTTACTTACTTTTTTTTTTTTTTTAAATATGTCAGGTCCTTATGTGTTTGTGTGTAATGTGAAAACAAACTGTTACGTCCTCTGTCAGCTCTAGCTACTGAAAAGAAATAAGCGGAGAAATCAGGCCAATTACAACAGCTGGTCAGTCTGATGTCATGTTGCCTGAGCTCATTACTATTCATGAGCTCACCCAGTTGCGCTGGGTATAGGATGATAGCCAGGCTCTCATTGGCCAGCTGTTAGCCAAGCGGAGTTAAGCACCTTAGTTTGTTGAATATTAATGAGAACTGGCATAAATCGAGCTGAGTCTTCCTGCAGGCTTTCTATACCACGCTAGAATGGCTTGAAACAAGGTCACCAAGGCATTTTTTCCACAAAAATTTTAGCGTCCATGGACTTAAAATATGTGTGGCAGAGCACTTTTAAGACTTAATCGATGGTCTAATCTTGTTACCACAAGACAATGTTGTGCATTCCACATGGGGTTTATTATGCTGTAAAATTACCTTAGTTTCTTGATTTTTCCTTTTTTATTCAATTCAGTTTAATGTGCTTAGTTGGCCTGAGTGTAACAAAGACAATATTCTCAAATGTTCCTGTTTTTTGGGTGGGATAGGCAATACTTTGATTTATACAGTATCAGAAAACCCCAATCATTCAGTAGAGTTGATATTGTTGAGAGTTGATATGTTACTCGTATACTGGATGTGTGTGGTTGCATGGCATTTGATGGTCATTTTCTGTATTATTGAATCATAATGCTTCCTTTTGCTCTCTTGTCCAACATGTATTTAATGATTTTCTTGACTAAAAATAGTGAGCTGTGACGAGTCTTTCACATGTAAATCAATCCGGATATTCAGTGACACAGTCATGTTTTTGTTGTTTGTGTTGCAGAGGATGCAGAACAGTGTCAGAGGCCTCTTCAGAAAGCAGAGCCACCTGCCAAAATCCACCCACCGCCCCCAGAGACAAACGGTCAGGCCGAGATGTTGCAGAGTGCAGCATGGGCCCCTTCTCCCTGTCCTCACCAGCACCTGGGGGTCCAGACAGGCTCAAAGTGGGAGGAGGGCTTCACTGCTTGCAGGGACCTTGCAAAGCATGCTGGAACAGAATGGGGCGGAGGGCAAATGAGGGAACACAGGATCCCACTTCCTGCCACAGAGCTGGGTGGCACTGTGATGGTTACAACTAAAACTGTGTAGTGTGTGTGTGTGTGTGTGTGTGTGTGTGTGTGTGTGTGTGTGTGTGTGTGTGTGTGTGTGTGTGTGTGTGTGTGTGTGTGTGTGTGTGTGTGTGTGTGTGTCCTTTCCTCACTGCGTGTACTCTGTGGTGAGTTTTTCACCATTGTTAAATCCAATTTTTTGGATATATTTCTTTTCTACTCTGTTTTTACGGTTTAAATGTTTGTTTTTTTTACTGCAGTTTTATTTCACTGCACCCCCTGAAGAAATACAAGTGTCATGGTGTAGGTTGGTTTCCAATAATACCATGAGACATAAGACTGATTATGATATTGTGTACAGTAAAACTGCTCTGAATCTTATGCAATATTTTAATAAAACACAAAACCAAAATCATCACTGCAATATTTCTTATCTTAAGAAAACAAGGTAAGAGAAATATTTTTACATCTTGGCTATATTTTAACAAGTACTGTTGGATATAGTTCCACTGTCTTTGCAGCAGAAAAAGCTATTTACGTGGTAAATATTGGGTCAAACTTTCTCAATCAATGAGATTCCTGCAGGCAACATCTAAACATAAAAGGAGAAACATTCATTCAATATCATTTTTTTCTGGAGATAATTGACCATGTGGTTTTTTAATGGATCTTAAAGCAGGACTCTTACTAAAATCCATGTGTGAGTTGCTATTGCCTTACGTTACAAGTTACAAAAGGCATTTTCCAAGAAAAAGTCACCCAAAACTGTTCCAGGAACAAATTGTTGCCATTATTTGTGTAAAAATGTAAGACTTTGGCGCCCCCATGTGAATCGGTGTTGTTCCTTGGTTCCTCTCTTATTCCCATGAATAACAGGGCAAATGTAATGAGTACAACATGGCTACAGTGATCTAAAAATGATGCAAGTCCCACACAATACAATATGAGGGGGCTTATTTATAGCACTTCTTCCATCACAACAAAACTCAACAACCCTCTTCAGTGATATATAATAAGTATCTGAGGGTGGATTTTCCCTTTAACAAAAATGTAGTCTTATAAACCGTTCACTTTATGTAGCAGACAGATGAGTAGTGAGGGGGGAAAGCGTCAAAAGGGGAAAGAGAGAACTGAGACCTTGTGGTAGGAACATTTATCATCGCTTGTTCCATCGCTGCTCTGCTCCACTGTCACTGCAGACAGGTACACAGACTATGATGCACGGCTGCGATGTCTACCTTTATGGCCACTGTTGTATGGAAAGTTTCTCTCATTACAGGTAGGTACTGGGGTTGTCAGTAACAGCCAGGTGGAAGTACTCTGGCGGGCTGTCCCCCTGCAGGCTGCTGTCGCTCCCGCTCCCATCTTCACGATTCTTCAGACTAGACACGATCATCTCTGCCAAGTCCTGCTGTAGCCGCTGGAAGTTCTCCCTTAGACAGTAATGAAGGGTTATTTTAGATTATGGATGCACATGTGGGAAGTAAATCTATCTGAGGCTGTGTTTTACTCACGCTGTTGGTGGTGTTGGCAGGTTGTATTTTCCTCCAGTCACTCCTGTCAACCAGAATGTCATCTCTTTGCCTTTACCCTGTTGGTCACACACACACACACACACACACACACACACACACACACACACACACACACACACACACACGGAAATCAGAGCATTTACTACTATTTGTATAATTTACATGTGATGTCAATGACTACAAAAAAAGCCAAACTAACCTTCAGGTAGGTCTCTCCTCTTATTTCATACTCAAACTTGCAGTCTGTCCTCTGCAGGATGTTGATGGTGGACTGGCTGACATGAATTCTCAGAGCTGGAATGACGAATCATAAGTCAAACCCTCAGCGTGTGTGTGTGTGTGTGTGTGTGTGTGTGTGTGTGTGTGTTGTCTCTTACGCAGGCCTGTGGACTCCATGCGTGATGCAGTGTTGACTGTATCTCCAAAAAGACAGTAGCGAGGCATCTTGTTCCCCACCACTCCTGCTGCACAAGGTCCTACACACAAATACACACAAACAAGCGTTAAAGGTCTGTGCTACTTACTTAACCAGTAGATTTCTGGTAACGGTTTCAGAGTGTGTGGTAGAATGCAACTTGCGCTGCGTCTCTGCAGTCAGAATTTTTTATTTTATTTTTAAACCTCTGCCTTCAATCTATTTGATCCGTAGAACACAGTCCCCCGCCCCCTCTCTCTTTCTTTCTCTTTCTATCTCTTTCTCTATGTGTCTCTCTCTTACTGACACACACACACACACACACACACACACACACACATAAAAATAAATAAAAAAAGAACCAAAAACAACAAAAAATCACACTGATCATAAAAAATTAAAAGTTAAAAAAAGAAAGTTATGTTATTGAGTATGAAAACTCTTGTTCATTACATTTTACTTCATAATTGCAACCACATGTGTTGTAGGCCTATTCATTGTTGCAAAACTTGTTCTGTATATAGTTCGTTTGTTACCATGACAACACCACTGATCTCAAGCTCAATGCTGATGCTGTCATGGAGATAGTTGTCTAATCAGCAATAAATATAACAATTTCTGATCAACCCATATCAATTGCATGCTTAATGCCCCGCCCATTTCAAGACAACCCGACCCACTTCCGGGTTAAATTCTGTCAACTTCCGGGTTAGGCCCCGCCCAGTCCGAGTACAGATACAGATACAGATAATTCATGTGGTAAACACATACAGATAATGCTGTACTCGCTCATCCCTATTAAATAGGACAAAATCTTGACTTTCTGTTACCTGAATGCACACCGATACGGATCCACAGAGGAATGCCAGGCAGGTGTAGTAACTCAAACGTCCCGACAAATGCCAGCATGTCAAGGGCCATGTGGGCGATGTCCACTGCATGCCGGTCGCCATTGCGTTTGGGCAAACCTGATGCAACCATGTACGCATCTCCTATTGTCTCAACCTGAGAGATAGAAAATAGATTAGTCATGTGCAGTTTAGATCCATGCCTGTCCAGACTTATACAAGATATGTAGTGTAGATGTTAATAAAAGATATTTTTCTTGGGATGCTTTACACTTATCTTAAACCCAGCAGCAGAGAAGACCTATAAAATCACCCCAGTTCAAGATCAGCATCACCAGTTCATTATTTAACCAAAGCTCTCCTCTCAGTTGTGGCGTTGAATAATGGTCAGAAAAGTGTTCTTGCCAAACATTAAACATACACACGGACTTTCTTAAGCCAAGTGGCGTGTTATCTGTAGGCATTTTGAGCTATCTGTCTGCAGCGGGCGTAAACATACACGCCACTTGCCGTGTTATCGCAAGAAGAAAGCGACGGTTGAGTTTAGGAAACGTGACACTCTGGTTGGGTTTAGGAAAAGGAGAACAGTGTTGGCTTTAGTAAAAAAAAAAAAAAACTGTCTGAGTTTAGGAAACATAACACACAGGACAGGATCCCCAGACTCATGGGTGAAAGTCCTGTGTTTTAGGCATCCACCACCCCAAACAACTTCCTTATGCGGCTTTTTGCCCTTAACTTGCTACAGCATAAGGCAAGGTAATCTAAGTTAATGGAGGCCAAACGGCGTTGATACATACGCACTAAAAAGCGAGTATGCGTCTTGATAACACGCCAATAATGGCATTTTTATACTATTAGACATTTGTGTGAAACGTTATCGCAATTAGCGCAACAACTCTTGAGTTAGGGCCAGAAATGGGTCATGTCAGGTCACAGTGACCTTTGACCTTTGATAACCAAAATCGTGAAAACATGTGTTCCAGATTTGAAGTGATTTCCTCCTGGCATTTCTGAGATATCATGTTCACGAGAATGGGACAGAGGTACGTACGGAGGGACAACCCGAAAACACGATGCCAGCCGGAGGCAAAAACAAATGGTGTTGTATTCAGTAAACGTAATAATGAGCCATATATACCAATCTAACTCTAACTTCAACTGCTCAGAGGCTTTAGATTAATGTTTCCTGTTAAGCCCAAACCTAAGTTCTATCTCACAAGACGAGGCGTTAGAAAACCACCCAGATAAACAGTAGTTATATTCTGTCTGAGACCCTCAGGATATAAAGGAGTTATTCTGAAGTACCTTGTAGACATCATGGTGGTCAAGGATGCTGTCAAAGTTCTTGTAGATGTCGTTGAGCATGTCGACCACCTCCATGGGGGTGCTGTAGTGGCAGAGAGTGGTGAATCCCACAATATCGCTGAAATAGATGGTCACCTCCTCAAACAGCTCTGGTTCCACTCTGCCCGTCTCCTTCAGTGACCTCACCACCGGGCTGAGGAGACACGTGGTGGGGGGGCGCTCATGTTAATTGATGGCTTCTACTCAAATAAAAAAATTATTTTTCACTACATGTAAATGCCTAATCCATGGAAATGTAGCAAATGCAAACTCAGCTTTGCTTTGAGCTGTAGGTCAGGCACCAAGATTAGGGAAATTAGGAAAAGTCAATGTTTTCAATCACAGTATCAATAAATACCTACTGTATATTTTTTTCTTAAAAACTCTAAACATTTTCAAAAAACCCTTTCAAAAAGCCTCCTGCTTCCAAGATTTATGAAATGTGATAAATACACATAGAGATAATAAAAACATCCACCAACCAGTCAAGTTGCAGTTTACATCCATGTTTGTCCAGATTCATATTCTATATGTGGTGAAAACTTTTAAGCAATCTAAGAAAAGGTAAATTGATTTCTTGGCAAAGTGTGGATGCTTCATATACATTTTTTACCTGGCAACACAGATGGGCTAGCTAGTTTTTGTAACTTTTTCAGCAATTTTGCCACTTTTACTGACTGTTTTTGTTGATTTTTCTGGCATTTGTGTAGCTTTTAAAAAAAAAAAATTTCAATGTTTTTGTTTTTTATGATCCTCTATCTCAATAACACATTAAGCATGATGTTTTTGACTTAGATTAAGAGCACCAATACATATCTGGCCCTTGAGGGGATTCTCATTTTCCAGTGTGGCCCTTGATGAAATTGAGTTTGACACTCCTGAACTAAACAATCACCACAGTTTTAAGATCAGTGTTTCCAATTCAGTATCCGACCAAATGTCTCCCCTTCTGTTTCCGAGTAATGGCTTTGAATAACGGCCAGAAATGTGTTTTTGCAGAGCGTTATGATGCCATTGTGAAGTTGAACCTTTAACCTTTTGGATATAACATTTTTCAGTAATATGTAATACAAAAATATTTCAGTGGAGTTTTAAACATCTTTTCAGTCGTCCTCTGTAAATGAATATGTCAGGACTGTTGGATATAAACCTACCCAGGAAGTAGCATAAAGTTGAGGCGATCCGCTCTGTCCCTCTCAGCTTTGTACAAAGAGGTCCTCTCCTCTACCAGGTGTTCCAGGGTCCTGGAGTACATCTGCAGGCGACGGATCAGGTTGTCCATGTAAGTCTCACTGGCTTGGTTATGCAGGTTACTGTGTCAAAGTGAAAAATATGTCATATTAAAATCACTGTTTCTGTCATTCTATCATAAATGAATCAAGTACGAGAATAGTGCAGCAGGAATGATCTCATGCAATAAACAATGAATAAAGATTGCATTCACTATAGAGCCTAAAGTATGTGGACAGTTTTTCATAGTTTTGGCGCCTTAGGTCCAATTAATGGAAAGGTTAGTATGTTTAGTCAAGTGCATTTGATTTATATTGCCAGAAATCACAAAATATTTAGCTTTTTCCAATTTGGTGTGGAAGAACTTGAATGGCCTGTATTAACACGTATAGGTGTGATGTTTTGGTGTCCACTTAAATTTGGCCATGAAGTGTGAAGGGAAAGAATTGAAAGTGAATGTGTAGCGTTGACATACCTGAAAATCTTACCCAAAGATGACTCTATTCTCTTAAAATCTGGCCTTCGCTCTGGCTCTTCATCCCAACAGTTTTTTATCAGCGTGAACAGCTGTATACACAATAAAGAAAACATACACACACATGGGCAAAAAGATTTAACTTGATTTGACCAAGCAGCTTTACTTTGTAAACCGTCATTCTCTACAATGTTTAACAGCTCTCTCACCTCGACCTCCCTCTCTGATGCACCGTCAAAGTTAAGGTCAGGTCTGAAGAAGCTCATCCCACTGGGATACTGCACTCTGTAGATCTTCTCTGAAGGATTTAATGACATTATAATATAATCAATGCGAGCAGGACCTAGAGCTGAGGACAATCACTGAGTCTGTGGTTGCTGTGTGGTCAAATATGTTCCATATCAACATCCAAACAATCTCAACAAACCTGTCTTGTTTACAGTTAGTGTCACAATTTATGTAATAATGTCCCAAATTATCCAGACCTACCTGCAGGATCAGAGCAGCACTGTGTGTGGAACGGGGTCCACCTCATAACGATCTCATGAGCAATGATGGCATAGCTGTAGACATCGCCTTTTTGAGACACCCCACATTTACGAAGATGTTCTGGGGCCGTCCACAAGTCTGAGAGGAGAGGAGAGGAGAGGAGAGGAGAGGAGAGGAGAGGAGAGGAGTGGAGTGGAGGAGTGGAGTGGAGAGGAGAGGAGAGAGAGAGAGAGAGAGAGAGAGAGAGAGAGAGAGAGCTGAGTCTATTTTCAGATTTTTTTTATTGAACCTTACTTAAAAACTCATTCTCACCTCTGCCTGGGCTCAGGATGGTGTGACAGCCGAAGTCAGTGATCTTGACCACCATGCGGTTGTCGACCACACAGTTGGTCGACTTGAGGCGACCGTGGACCTCGATGTTACTGGAGTGGAGGTATGACATGCCCTGTAAAAGATATAAAGCAGCAGGACAGCAGTGACCTGGTTGTTTTTTGTTGTATCACCCTACTCTCCTTAAAATGCAGTGCAATTGAGGTAAAAATACATTGAACAATATAACTGATTATTACCTTAAAACAAATCATGATCACGTCCATGAAGACTAAATTTAAATTCACTTTGCAGCTCGAAAATAAATCACTGAATGACAATTTTTTTCACTTCACTTATTTTCCTTCTGTGGAATTTGTGTTGCTTTCATATTTGGTTAAATATATGTTCATTAACATGCCCACAAAAACTTTGTTCACAAAAGCAAACAATACCTTTGCTATGTCATACATGACTGATATCTTAAACTCCATGTCCATGAAGGTTTCATCTGGGTAGGAGATCCTGTCGTTCAGAATGTACTGGGTGAAAAACAAAAGTTCATATTTGATCACTTTTACCAGTCTGCTCTCTGTACTCAGTTACAATGCAACTGTGCAACACTTCATTACTTCACAAGCAAGGGTGTGTGTGTGTGTGTGTGTGTGTGTGTGTGTGTGTGTGTGTGTGTGTGTGTGTGTGTGTGTGTGTGTGTGTGTGTGTGTGTGTGTGTGTGTGTGTGTGTGTGTGTGTGTGTGTGTGCAGTAAACATCATTGGACATTATAAAGGGAGGCCACTGAGCTCTCTCATGAACGTGTGTGTGTAACATGAAGTAAAGTCATACAGTTGAATGCAGTGCAGCACAATTCACAATGGAGGTAAAAAAAAAAAGCTTTAAAATGCATTGAAAAAGTAAGAAGAAAAATACAGATGAAGATAAGAGCAAGAAGATAAAAAAAAAGTAAGACTAATGACAAAATAATCGTTAGATGCATTTAAGTCAGCCAGGTTGTAAAATACTGCTAGAGAACACTAGAGAGCCCTTATATCTTAACTAAATATTGTTATTTAAATTAAATAAATAAATTGCATAAGACTATATCTTGAGATACATGTTCCAAGTATTTAATTAATTCAAGTAACCTAGTAGTTCTGATGAAATAGCAAAACTTCTAAAAGGTCTTAATCTCACGATGTTGATCAGTTTTGTTGCTCCGCAAGAATAAATGAATCACATTATTCCAGCAGGATCTGACTCATGCATGCAGGGATAGGCGAAACAAAGTGTGAGTGCTGGTCTGCGCTTACCCTGAGGGACCCCCTCTGACAGAGCTCAAACACCCCAAACACTCCGTACTCAAACTTCACCGTGCCGTAGAACTTGGTCAGGTTGTAGTAATCTATTTGCAGAAGCTGAAACATGAAGAGGAGGTGAGGATGAAGAGACAGGAAGGGTTCGGGAGGGATAGGGAGGTTGGACAGAAAGGGTTTTTAAAAAGATTTGGGAAACATACTTGTCCTGCTATGACATGACAAATATCTCAAATCTCACACAGACATTAATGTGGAGTTGAAAGAAGAGAGAAAGGCAGAGGTAGGGCCAAAGAATTGGCATAACACAGGGGTGTCTTACAGTGTTAAGCTCAATCCTCTGGTCCTCGGTGAAGTCTCCGTCCGTGTGCTTCAGCTCTTTCAAGATTACAGGCTGAAGAATACAAAGAAATAAGACACGTCATGTCTTTCTTTTCCTTTTTCTCATAACTGTGTTATTAAATTGATTTTTAGAAGTTGGACTGTTGGTACCTTCTTGTCATAGCGGCCTCGGTGATTGAAGAAGGTGCTGTCCTTCCTCTTATCTTCATCAATCTGTTACATACACACATACTAATCTGATTTAATGTTCTTATCTGTATCTACAAGTGTGTAGTTGAGATAAAAAAAATGAAGGCCAAAATCAAAGATGGGTGTGGTCTGAGTATGGGTGCCGTAAGTAGGGGATAGTAAGTAGGAAAGAGAGCATTGACCCCCACCCCCAACTTCCTGCCCCTGGCCCGATTTGGCATCCCGGCTGGTTTGATCCCATCCCAAGGCGGTGTCTAGTTTTAACATTAACATTTCCTTTGCCTTCAGGTGAAACACTAAGTTTGTGTACCTCCAAAAAATCAGGCTACAGACGACAGCGTAATGTATTCCTAAACATTGGAATTAAATTATTATACATATGTTCATAATTATAAACAGGGTCGAACATTATTATCACTCATCATAGAAAGCTTGCTGACCCCTGTATCTAAAATGCTGGAAACAGCTGATTAATGAGGCTGTTTACCTTCAGAGAGACCTCCTTCTCATCCAGCGGACCAATCAGATGAGGGTTAATGTGAGACCATCTCTTCTGCAAAAGTCGCTGTTTCCTGTTCTGCCTAGCATTAATCACACACACACACACACACACAGAGTAAATACACACATTATGAGCACAGGGGATATTTGTGGGGTAACTCTTTTGCTTTCAGTGCATCCCATCATTAGATTTATACAACAGCATTATGAGCTAATGTAAACATGGAGGAAATCACTAATTCTTCTGGTTTTGGTTTTCTGAGCTGCAGTTAAA
Source organism: Percina caprodes (assembly GCA_013375575.1). Lineage (NCBI taxonomy): Eukaryota > Metazoa > Chordata > Actinopteri > Perciformes > Percidae > Percina > Percina caprodes. The sequence goes on along the minus strand of JABXJD010000019.1, from coordinate 3,162,745 downwards.
ACCGCCTGTAACTGTTTCTGTTCACCAAATGCAGCTGATGCTAAAATTCTACATGTAGCACGTGTGATACATCTGTGATACGTGTATGCTGTTTACCTGTAGAAGATGAGAGCGATGGCTGTCACCACGACAACACTGACACTCAGAACGATCACAATCACATCCTGCAAATTTAAGTCTGGAAGCACATAAACACACACCCACACACACACAAACAGCGGCATTAACAAAAAAGCTTTTACATCCAAACCGGGAATAAAGACAATGAACTCACACTATATTTCTAATTCATAATATTACCATGTGGATTTTTTGGCACATCAGGAGGCAGATGACCATTCCAGTGCAGGGCGGGGTTTGAGTCTGTCATTATGGTTTTATTTTGTGATGTGTCAAACACTAACAGGGTTTTGTACTGGAGAGAGAAAAGGAGACAAAGTATAAAAACAAACGTGTGCATTGACTGTGTGAACTGCTGAATCGACAGTATTCTCACCTTGCCAGTGACAGTTGATGTGTAAATCATAGAGAAGTTAACATCTCTGTCACCATATTCATCAAGCACATAGTGTCCCCCCATACCTACTTGCAGAAAACACACACACACACACACACACACACAGCATTGTTAATTTCTCAGCTACAATTATTTTTATTCGAGAATGCACCCAAAAATATGAAAATATAATGAGTAGTTTTAATGTCTTCGCTTTGGATTTGAAAAATATTAAAAAGCTCAAATTTATAAACATTATTTAATCCTAAAAATGTAACACAAAATTACAAATACACCTTCAAATGACGAGTTTTTGCACAGTCAATTATCAAAAACAGTTGCCAATCCAATCAATTATCAAACTCATTTAACTGTAAGCATCACAAATGTTTCACAGTTTTCATTAAGAGAATTTTGGCAACTGAGATGGTGCCTTCAAGGACACCAAAGATTGGAGACTTTAACAAAACGCAAACCCTAGGGAACACACAATATGCGATCCAGGATACTGTGAAAAGGACCCAGTCAAGTCGGCTGTGTCTTACATTATTAAGTTTGCTTTTCATCTAATCTCACATTGCCAAACCTGCATCCCGTCACTCTCGTGAAGGCAAATATTAGGAGTTGAGGCATCCTCGTACTTAGCTAAAGAAGACTTTTTAAATAATCTCGTGACATCAATAGGTTACAATAAAAATGATCCATTAAACAACACAGTTTATAAAATTTCTTTTGTGTAATTTGTTTTGTGTGTAACCTTGAGTTGTCACTCATCATACGCACCGTAAAAGGAGGCGCTTCCAAAAGGGTTGTCACTCAGAGGCACATTACGGGATCCATTGTTATTTTGCTGACTGAGTATTTTCTCTCTGAGTACTTTGCCCAACAGCAGAGCCCCATCATGATATCCAGCCACATAGTCATTTATCTTTAATAGAAAGATAGACAAAGAAAAGTCAAAGTTTTATGCAAGAACCTTTTTTCCCTACACAGTCTTGTTAAAGTTGCTGCTCACCGTGTTGTTGAATGTTGATTGCGCTGCAAAGCTGTAGTTCCTCTGTGGCAGAGTGATCACCAAGACATCTTCCATACCCTTACTGGATGTTGTGTTGACATAATACTCAGGGCTGAAGGAAGGTGAAGGGTGTCACTGTGAACAGTGTTACTTCTATACATTCAAAATTTTACATCTCTAGAGGTTTTAGAGTTTTATATTTTGATTTTGAACAGAAAAATAATTTGCACATCTATTACATGACAGGTGCGTAAGAGAGGGACGAGAGACAGTGCATGGGCAAAATGGTGAAATCATAGACTTACTTGTAAATATCCAGGAGAATGAACATAATGTCTTCATTAATCGGGCCCACTTTCTCCTTTATTGTAACAATGTCGTCAAGGCCCCCACATAAGATGAAAACTGAAATAAATAAATCAGTATCACTTAAACAGGAATGGAAATGTTTGAGCTGTATCTACATTTAACACAACTCTTTTTAAGCACTGGTTATAGTATTTTAATATTACCCTCTAGACCTAGAAATACACCGCCAACTATCCCTGTAACAATTTTGCAACAATACATTAGGTTTTGGCACAGTATTGTTCCCTTTCCACTCCATGCATGCTAATGTTGTGACTGTTCTGATTAGATATTAGATATTAGATATTAGATTATGTCAACATAGACATTTGGTTTTTAAGCTTTGATGAAGGAATGACAGCTCAGGAAGAAATGGTTAATGGATTGAAATACATTAAGGGATGACCATGCTGTTGAGGCCCACAGACTGTGGGCTTCAACTCAGTTCAGGTTGAAAACACACTTTTAATCACCAGTGTTTCTATCCTCCTGATGTGTCTGATTTCTGTTTTGGTATGCATATGCCTATGAGCTGTATATTTGTGCCTATAGCTGCATGATTTGTAGTTTATTTCATTTTTTCTTTTTTGTGATTTTAGCTACCTCCATCCGTACAGGACTTTGGTCGACATGGGTTAAATGTGCTTTATAAAGACATCATGTACTGTAAGTCAAACAAACACAATACGCACTGTTGCTTTGTCTATTTTTAGCGGTAAGTTTCGCCTTTATTTCGTCTTCCCCACGCAGCATCTCTCTCTGTGTCCTTTTGGCAAAGTTGGCAGAGGCTGCTTCCAGTGCGTTAATGTACCTGTGGCAAAAGCAAGGCGATACAACAAAAAAGTGACACATGCTGTAGCGCTAAATGAAGCTCAATCAGGTGAATTGCAGCATGTGTTGGCTCACCAGAAGCAGTCCTCAGTTGTGTTAATGGTCTTCTTGTAGACATAGACATGCTTCCAAGGAGCTTCCTTAAATGGCAAAACTTCCTTCATAAAGTTGAACAATAAGTCTGAGATCTTGCGTGCCGGAGGCAGAATTCGGGTCAGTTTGGACTTATAGTCACATGAGAGGCCGAAGCTCCCAGCAGAAATGATAGGAATGCTCAGGGTTAGGCCGATTTCCTCACTGAGGAAGACAACGGGGTGAAAAGTTTAATGTCAATCAGCTGTTTGGTGGTGTATAATTAAAAAGAAACGGAATCATACTCACTCCACTAACTGGAAGGTGGCATAAGTGCAGGAAGGCCCCAGCATAACACATCCAACATCACCATTATTCTGCAGAAAGATACAGTACATGCAGTTATTCTGTCATCATAGAAGTGTTGTAAGTGTGTCACTTACTGTGTGAAACCACATAAACCACCACTGCTAAGGGTCAGACACTATAGTTATAAAAGGAACTAAAGAAAAAACTAGAAGCTCAACATTATCCTGTGGCTGACCCTATTCAGGGTGCTATTGATGGAGATATTTGCATCTCTTCTCTCTACTATTAAAATGGTAAATCCTGTAATGGTGAGGTTGTTGGTGCAAACTGGTGAGTCTGCAGAGAAGCGTTTGATCGCTGTGAAATTCAATTGTTTTTAATAATTGACCTTTTCCTACTAAAACTGTCCTGGAACAGCTTGACAAAATTACACATTCATAATTTTACATTTAAGTGTGCCATGACATCTAGGGATGATAAACAATCAAACCTCAAAATGAGACGTTGTTATTATTGAATAAAATATCAGCACAACACTTCTCGGTGCAATCACTTGAACCTTGCAGTAGCTTAGTTTTTTTTGTTGAGAAATGACAAAGGAGGGCAAAGATAAGAGAGAAACACTTAAATGTAAACACTCTTTAGGCATCTCATCTTTTGACCACACTCACATGCAGCATCTTGAGTATTGCCACTCCCTCACAGGTGCTGCTCCCACAGCCCTGTCGGTTGTACATGGTGGTGTCAAACCCGCTGTAGTTAGCCGTCAACTTAAAGTCTAAACCTTGGGTCATGGAAAGAAAATGGAAAGAGTTATTTCTATTAAAAATGCATTTAACTCTTTAGACTGTTAAGATTAGATTAGACTGACTTTATTGTCCACTGGTGTTAATTTAGCATTTAGCAAGATGACTAGCCTCTGACAAAATGATGGCAGTAAGAGTAGAGTTTATAATCATCATCTTAACAATTTATTCCATCACATGCATGTTTGGTTGACAACAGTTTAATTTCCAAAAATGGATTTAAAGCATTGGTGACTAAAGGTCAGAAACCCTCAAGCCCTCTCGAGATTTATAGAGCTGGTATAAAGGAGGTTTGGACCCACTGGTTAGTGCTGTATTTAGCTGTTTGTTTCAGTTGTATGAATAGTTCACATTTGAACCAATCAATACCTTGGTCTTATTTAAGCAGAATAAGACCAAGATATTGATTGCCAATATCAAACCAAACATTTGAAAGGAATACTTTGCTGTCTTACTGAAAAAATAGATGACAAGTTTGAACACAGTTTCTGTGTTTTCAGGAGAGAGATTAATCTGGGACGATTTGTAGCCTAGCTTAGCACAAACATGGTCAAACAGGTCATATTTACACATGACATGTCAATGACATTGACTCAGACTGAGTCAAATCCAGAGTAATCTATTTTCCCACCATAAACATAAAGTAATTGAAAAGTCAGCAACTAGCTGCAGTCATGAATTGCACTGAATAGTGCAGTACACAAAAATGTTGGTGCGGGTAAAAAACCTTTGGATAATGTTATTTAAAAGTGAAATGCACTAGTGCATGTACACAGAAAAACATATGTTGAACCCTGCAACCCCAATGTCTCTGAATAGCCCCCATATTCAAAATATTCCTAAACTCCCCAGAACACTGGCCGCATGTCGTTCAAGTGTTGATTAAATGAAAAAAGCTTCATCAGTTATTTATCTGTAAAAATCTTTATCCAACGGTCTAATTGTCTAGATGTCCACCGGGTGCTGAGGAAAATCGACCCGCGGAAAGCTGCTGGTCCAGACATGATACCTGGTTGCTTGCTTAGGGAGTGTGCAGCCCAACTGTCTCATGTTTTTACTGACATATTCAACATCTCTCTGAGTCAGGCTGCTGAGCCTCCATGCTACAAAACCTCAGCCATCACCCCTGTTCCAAAAAAAAACACCATCACTAGTCTGAATGACTACCGGCCCGTAGCACTCACTTCCATAATAATGAAGTGCTTTGAGAAACTAGTAAAGGACCACATCTCATCTGCCCTTCCCCCTTCACTGGACCCATTGCAGTTTGCCTACCGCCAGCACCAGTCTACTGGGGATGCCATATCCACTACACTGCACTTTAGCCTGGAACACCTGGAGAACAAGAACTCTCTGGTTGACTTAAAGAGAAATCGGCCTGTGCACACCCCGATCCACATCAATGGGGCCGCTGTGGAGATTGTAAAACACACAAAGTTCCTGGGGGTTCATGTGGCTGACAACCTGTCCTGGGACCTGCACACCTCCTCCCTCATCAAAAAGGCACACCAGCGTCTGCACTTCCTGTGGCGGTTGAAGAGGGCCCACCTCAGTCCATCCATCCTGACCACTTTCTACAGGGGCACCATTGAAAGTGTTCTGACCAGCAACATTTCTCTCTGGTTTGGGAACTGTAACGCTACAGAGAGAAAGGCGTTGAGTAGAGTAGTGAGGATGGCTGAGCGGACTATTGGGACTACTCTGACCACCATTCAGCAGCTGGCCCAGAAAAGATGCCTGTCAAATGCAAAGAGCATCATCAAGGGCCCCACCCACCCTGGTCACAGACTCTCGCAAGGTTCAACAGCAGCTTCTTCCCCACTGCTGTCAGGCTGTTGAACAATGAAACACTAAAACAGTCCAATCAATCTGACTATTCATGTACAAAATAATCTGTTTGAAATGCACCTTATTCTCTACCGCACTATTTCACTTTAAATACGGATATTTAGACTTTATACTCTTTCCAACTGTATGTATCTATAAACTTATATTTTTCACTGTTTTTTTAGACGCTATATATTTATATTTATATTTATCACTCTACATGCTCTGCAAACCTATATAGGCATTTAAGCATGTCTTTATTTTAATTCATATAAATAATAACTCAACAGTGTTTTTAATTGTTTCTTTGCTGTATTCTTTTAAGCTGTGGACTTTGCACGTAATTTCGTACTACAGTGTACTGTGGTATGACAATGAAGAAATCTTGAATCTTGAATCTTAAAAATAACCCCTGCCTCCAAAAGAGATCCCATCCTCTATATGAACAAGTAAAAAAATAAACAATCTTGATTTTAATTTTAAATTAAGTATTCATCACCATCCTCTGCATTCTTTTATTATTTGTACAACCGTGGTGATGTAAAACCTCTTTTCTTATTAGCAGAGAAGTTAGTTCAGACATTCATACCCAGCCATCTTGACTTTGTAGTTCTCTGTTTTATGGTTCTCTAGAAGCTGCTACTACTTGACTGCCAGCTGTTTAAAACTGATATCCAGCCGTCACTTAACTCATAAAATGTACATTGCCTCCTTCTGAAACATAATTCTTAAGATCTAGATTGGAAGTTTTTACTTTTAAATTGTCTTATTTGTGTTGCATTATTATTATTATTATTATTATTATTGTTATTATTATTATTATATTTATTATATGATGTCCATTCAGCCTTATTTAGTTCATACCATGCTTAATGTTCTCCTGCCAGTCCTCTTCTATGGCTTTTTCCACAGCCGCCTGCACAAACGGTCGACTCCACGCATAAGTGTTGTCCTCCAGTACCACAACATTCATGATGTATTTACGGTTCAAACAGTCTTCCAGCATCTGGTTGGCGACCACCGCCATTATCAACACTCCCAGGTAAGGTAAACTGTGTGAGCTGTACATCTTGTTCCTTGATATTTTCCTGTTTCCCTCCGAATTCTGTGTCTTTTCCACTTTTCTACATGCCAAAAGAATATATAACCCTGTTCAGATAAACAGATGGTTTGAGGGCAGGTTTTTGCATTCTTCCGCCTGAACAGATCCTCTCCGTGATAGCGTAAATCCAAAAACAGAAGTGAGCAGGGCTATTCAGTGACTCAGCAGAAGTCTCACTGCCTCTTGATACGCCGTCCAGCATCCAGATAAGAGAAGAAAATAATCTAGAACTTGGGCACCCAACCACTTTCAGTAAATACAAAAGAAAATATGGATTGAAGAGAAGAAACACAGTTTTTCGTCTAGTGAAAGCCTGAGATCAATAATCCTCCACCTTGGTACTGACTGGTCTACCTATCCTCCATACGTTAATGAACAACAGTCAAGTGACAGCCGGTGCACCAGTCAGAAGGAGGGTAGGGCAGGTGAGACTCTCACACTCCATCTAGACGGACTCAGTTGGAAACTTATTGAGATCATAATTCATTCGTTAGTAAAAAAAAAATAAAGTTTAGGCCTGCCTCCACATGACATCTCCTGTCACTATAATATCAAAGATTGTTCCTAAATCTCCATTTCACCAGTGATCAGTCTGACCTTAACAACCAGAAGCTAGTGTAAGACCAAATCACCAGTATATTTGCCCGCTTTTCATTTGACAAGCGCAGAAAAGCATGTGTTTAAAGAGTGGAAACAGTTCAACTAGTATTTTGACACAATCTAATGCATTATAAAGACTCATTGTTCAAAGCAGAGGTGGCGGAAAGCTTGCATGGTGAGAGGGGCAAAGGTCACAGAAGGCCATAAAAGTGAAGGTTTGTGTGGAGCTGATAAATATTGTCTGCTATAAAAGCTGGGTGGATTAAGCCTATAAAAGTCTTGGCCCAACTGCTCATAAACCAGTGTCACCTCATTTTGAGAGAAGCAGCTTTTATCCTTACAATAAAAAAAAAAAAATTGAACCAAAAATAAAAGGGTAAGTGTAAAAACAATAAAGCTCATTTACATTGGTTTGTATACAAGAGAGCCACTAAAGCTGCAGTTAAATGCATCGAAATATTTCTGCTATCTTCATCATTTCACCTGTTGGTGAAAATACATAAATAAGGTTAAAACAGAAAACCAACTCCAAAACCAAGACTTACATACATTACGTGTAGTTACTGTATCTATACATGCTAGTAATGTCATTACAACCTGATTAAATCTACAATCCGATTATCACAATCAGTTTATCATGGCAGCGTTAAGGTCATAATTAAAGTGATAAGATTCTGATTAACAGATCACTTAAATGATAAGGTTATCTTTTATCTTTTTGATATGCAACATTGGTTTCTAAAAAGACCAAAACCAAAAATGAATGTATCCTATTGTCAGTGTAGTCAAAGCCTGAAATAGCGTGTTCCACGGTGCCGTAGAGCTAATTGTCATAAGAATCAGTTTAATTGGCCAAGTATGCTTACATACACAAGGTATTTGACTTTGGTAGGTGTTAACTCTCTATACATCCAACAAATAGACATGTAGTAGTAAACATTCAGTAGACAAATAGTAATATAGACACATACTGTACAATAGACAACGATATACATATGGGCACATGTCAACATAATATACAAAATACAAATATACAAATATGACATAATATCAAGACAAGACAAGAACATCCAAGAACTATTAAAAACGAATGAGAGAGTCACACCATTTCACTGGGTGAGATTTTCCTCTACAAAGTGATGAGAGAGAGGTCGCCAGCTAACAAGAAACGCAATTATGGGTATATATTTCATGTATATATATTTTCAATGTGTGTAATAACAACAGAGTGTAAATTGTAATTTCCCCTTGTGGGATTAATAAAGTATACATTATTATTATTATTATTAATTAGTTAATTATGTAAATACTGTGTCATAACATCCCTTTAACTATGTAAATACCTTTAACTATGTACATACCGTACATATCCACACTCCTTATATTTCTTTATTTATATTTCTACTCTGGTATTTCTACTATTTGTGCAACTGCAACACAGAGTCTCCCTGCAGGGATCAATAAAGTATTTCTGACTCTGATTCTATGCCCTAAGCTGTAGCACTACGAGCACGTTAAAGTTTTCACTTATGCTGAGAAATATCTCATAACCTACTTGATGGATTGGCACAATATTTATGGTTCCCAGAAGATGAATCTTATTGATTGTGGCGATCCTCTGCCGCCACAAGCAGGTCCAAGTTTTCACTTACCCTAAGAAGTATCTTAACATCCACAAAATCGGTTGGTACACAAGTTTATACAGACATTCATGGTTTTCAGGAGATGAATCCTACTAACTTTGGTGATCCCATGACTTTTCCTCTGGCAACACCAAGAGGTTGACATTTGTGGTTTTAAGTGTCTCTACATGTCTATTGAATGGATTGCCATGAATTGAACACATCTTCTACAAACACACGGTAGTCCTATTGCCAGTCCTAAATCTTACTGGTGTCCTCTTTTATCATTACATGACTGAATTGTCTTTCTCACACTGGTTTATGCTCTTTGCTTCTCTGCTGATTAGAAGAGTTTCAAGAATTATCATTCAGATAAAAGCTACATTTGTGTAGGTGAATTTAAATGAGTTTTCTATAGGATGTCATTCATGGAAGATCACAAACTTGCTATATTATTACATTTATGTACATGTATGTATTATAACAACATTTATATACATTTGGAATCACGCTTGACATTTCCATTTAAAATTTCTGTTTTTCCTGTTCAGTGCATCATTACTAAGTATCCTGTCCGGCCACTACCTTGCAGGGTCGTAAATGTCCTAAACAAACACACATTTATGACGTCATAATAGCACAGTTGGGGCACACAACCATTAAGTCCCTTTACGGTTTCATGTGAAGAGGTTTTCTGTCCAAACACACCCTGACATTTTATCAGGCAGAGGAAATGGTAACATGTTAAAAAGGAACAATACTCTTTGTTTTATTGTCTCATTGGGGCTGTTTAATAGCAACTGAATGCTGTTAACAGTGTCTGTAATTGGGAAATACGTCCAACTGAGCACTTTCCTTTCTGCATGAAGGTAGATAAGAGAGGTGTTTTAATGGAGACCTTTAACTCAGGGAGCAACTAAACAGGCAAGTAAGCATGTAGGCCACACACACAAACACATGTACACACTTAAACACGTAAGAAAGAAAAGGATTGAGGAAAGAAGAATGCATTTGTTAGGCATAATGCTTAAATTATCCTTTAAAGAACATCAGGTGTGATGTTTATTTTTTTATTACTTGATTACTGAGTGTGTCACCTCCTCAACCACAATACAAATTCAGATAACTGTATTTCAAAGAGCAGCAAGTTTCTACAGTCTCAAATTCTGCCGGGCTGAATTACAGAGATGTCTAAAATGATGCATGTGACATAAAGGCTTTTTGTAATTTGAGTGCATCACTGATACAGTCATTGATACATCTGGAACATGCAGATACAGAACATACAGGCCATATTTTTTTTATTTTTGCCTTTCAAATTATTCTGAGGGCTTAACTTTTTCTTTATGAGTGGCTGTAGTGACAAAGTCTGAAATTTCCAATTGCTACACTAATGGGCTTTCAGTATGTTGATGATGTTTCGATTCACAGTCAATGAATACATCAGGAAAGAACAGGTTTGTTGTTTGAACTGCTGTGGTATCTTGAACTGTGGGACATTCCACGCGGACACATTTCTCCAAAAATGTTTAAGTGGTTGTTCAATTTTTAATTTTAAGCATGTAGACACTCATTACCAGGGAGAGATGCAAACCGATGAAAATGGACACTCCAAAAATAGTCCCCATAAGCAAATTTTTTTTTCTTTGAGTAACTTTTGTTAAAAATTACAGTGCCCAGCTGTTTCATGAAATTGATGAGCCTATTCAAAAAATGAAATGAAATTTTTATTAACTTTATTTAAGGGATTAAGTAGGAACAAAAGAGCCTGGGGCAAGGGGGGACAACACACGTTTGAAAAGTAAATAATTGAGAGCCAGATAAGCACATGTTGGTTTTGGTCTTTTAATGGGATGAGTTTACACAAATACTTTTTACACAATCAGCCTTAATTACATGAATAAAGGTTAAAGGTGTCAGACCCCATGATTGGAAGAAACGTGGGGATTCAGGTCAAAATGAGATAAAAGAGGCTTGTTCATTATTTCCAAAGCTAATGATTAGCCTGTTTATGATTAGTCATTAACTGCCCTCTGCTGCCTCCTTTCTCATACAATTTGACCGTGTTGATTTTGTTTTATTTCTACAATGCCAGGGAGGACATCACATACAACCACAAAAACGTTGTGAATAACGCAATCATTTTAGACATTATTATAATGAAATGCAAATATGCAAGAGTACAGGTTACTTAAGGAAACCCACACACAATAAATACCTTTTGTCAATCCGAATCAAACTCTTTACTTTACTCTCTGGCACTTAACAATGATTCAAATGTATTATTATTATTATTGTAATCATGAACTTTTTTATAATAAATTCTAAGAATGTTGAATACAAATTGTACCTAGGATGGTAAGTATGCAGTTCCATGTTTCCTATAATTCATAATTTGACATTCTTTTAAAACTACGGTAATTTCAGAATTAGAATACTGTATTGATCCCCTCAGGGAGATTATCTATTTTATGATTGCTTATTGTTTTAGTTTTTATATAAATCTAAAATAAGGATAATTTTTAGACATAGTTCCATTAACTTATTCTGAGGCGCTTTTCCAGTTTGTTTGCTTTTGCTTCAACACTCAGACAATCTTTTTGACACGTTGAGTGAACTGGCCTCCTCTGGAAAACACAACCAGTTCTTCACATAGGTCAACACAGTTTAACTGGCCCTGGACTTCTTGTGCATTTGTACGCAGATGGTGAGAAATGATAGTGTTTAACTGGGAGTTCTGGTTGTTCTGGTTTCTGTACCATCCCTGTCTTTTCAGCCAGTTCTGCCCTCTTGTGGATGTGTTGGTTTAATTGAGATGAGATGCTGTGCGTGTGCCTTTTTGGACATTTTAGAAATCTGATTTTGTATCTCCAGACTTCTACTTGTAATTTCTTTATATTGTAAAGATGATGAATGGTAATTTGATGTAACTACCATTTATTGCACACCATTTTCTCTGAAAAGTAACAACAAACCCAGATTTGAACAACCAGTCACAAAATCATAGATAACATTTGATTCAATTTCTAAAAGAGACAGCCTGCCATAGGATCTTTTTAGTGATGCAAGAGAACAATATAAAATACATATCACAATTATACAATCTCTGAAAGATAAGATAAACCTTTATTGAAAACCTTTATGGAAATCTTGGTTGTTACAGTAGCACAAAGACAGCAATAGTACAGATAAATAAGATGAGAATAGATTAAATAATAAGAGGTATACAAAAAAAGCTAAAATAAGATAGAAATAGAATTTAAAACATTTTATACAAGAACACATGTAGACAAAAATTGCAATGTAAAGTGACGTAACAACTGTTATGTTAATCTTAATTCTCATAGACACTGGAATGAAGAGAAATCCCAGCTGATTACAAGACTGTAAACTTGGAGAAAGTGGAATTTCTAAAGCTTCTTTTACACATAGTTTGTGGTAAATTATTGGGAAAATCCTTTAGGAATCACAAGCAAACATTACTATTCACACATGCAGGGACATTTATGCATTGCAACTTTTTTCACTTGCCATGGCAATGCCAGAATAAATGGGGGAGTGATCACCCCACCAGTTCTAATCACAATGTTCCTGCTTGCACCACAGCCATACCAGCCGTTTCCCTGAAACTTTACTAGGTCCTGAAGTGGGAAATTGGTGGGGCAAATTTCCCTGCATACAATCCCTGGTCCCATTCACACATGACCCCATGCAGGTAATGTCCACGCACATTTCAGTGAAAGACTGAATGTGTGAAAGGGGCCAAACACAAAAGAATGGAGAAACGCAAGAAATATTGTGACTGGTTTAATTAACTGGGTTTGTAAATGAGTAATTATTACAAATAAATGCAATTTCAAGGCATATTTTGCTAAATGTCTTTCATAAAGTCAAATAACTCTCCTTGATGCATGTTTATATAGGATAAACAATTTTACAGCAGGAGACTGAATCAGTGCCCTGCTGTAATATAGTTTCTCCTCATTGATAAATATTGTATTGCTCTAACTGTTTATATTGCACATCCTCTGTGGTTTCCTGGTCAATTTCTTTGCTCCATCCATCAATTTAACTTGCAGGTAAAAGGTCAGCTGGCTCCTGACTGGCGTGTGAATTCAAATGCCCCGCCCATCCGATGACGTCACGCCTGCCTGGCTTTGATTGGCTGCCGGGTGAGTTACAGTGTTGAGAAAGAACCCGAGCGTACGTACAGCACGTCGTGTTTGTTGGTGTGAGCTGAACGGTTTCACTGAACTAAGCTGAACCGAGCCGAGACAGCAGAATTGTAGACTGAAAGGTGAAGAAGAAGAAGAAGAAGAAGAAGAAGAAGAAGAAGAAGAAGAAGAAGAAGAAGCAGCTGCTGTCAGCGTCTATTTCATTTATTTTTATATTTCAACTGACTGCTGAACACTGTGATTAATTTCTGCCTGACGCGAATGTGTATTATTAACTTACGTGCTTGTTTGCACGTGCGTGGACCTGTGACGCTTGCAATCAACCATTGTAAACAATAAAAACTAAGAGAAAAGGAAATGGAGAGATCCAACGGCTTCTCGTCGGACCGAAACATCCTCTGCCTGTTTGACGTGGACGGTACGTTGACACCACCTAGAGAGGTGAGCTCACATTCATCTAAAATCGATAGTATGGGTTATTGTAGGTTATAAGCTTTCATAACTCCTCTGCTCCTCTCCCTCCTCTGCCTTTATAATTTGCTTCTGAATCATTTTCAGTGTGGGAGACAGTATGTGAGAGTACACTCTGTCCTCATATCCTTCTCCTTCATACACAGTTTTTACATTTTTATGCTCTTTCCTTCTTTACCCTGCACAAACACCAGTGTTACCCATTAACCCCACACATGCTGTGACACATGGAGGGACTGTGTGCTTATATCTGTGCGACCTATTTAAGTCCTGCATAAATACACATGGAAAATGCTCTGATACTGTCACCTCACATGGGCTTTAATTAGTGTTTTTGTCATAAACAAAAGTTATTCATGTAAGGTTTAGGGGAGAAATCATCTCTTATTATTCAGTCCAAGTTATTTTGAAATTACGTGTGTTTCGTTTTTTCTTCCTTTTGTCATTGGGTTTGAATGCTTGGGGTCATATAGGGTAAAGTGTGTGTGTGTGTGTGTGTGTGTGTGTGTCAGCGCCAAGCTATTACATAATGCCTTCTCCCTTGTGTGCAGCTTCTTCCATATGTTGAAATAATCTGTGGCAAATTAAAGGCAAATTCTTCAGTCATGTCCATTGTTCTCTGTTCTCTCTGTATAATTATACTTTAATAACACAGTGCAACACACATATTTAGCTATTAATGACAGTATGTGTGTGTGTGTGTGTGTGTGTGTGTGTGTGTTCAAAAGGGAGTTTTATCAGAAAACCCAAAACAGTAACTTTTTCCTGTAATCTGCAGAAAATCGACCCACATTTGGACGAGTTTTTCCAGACTCTGCGGAGGAAAGTGAAGATCGGCATTGTGGGAGGGTCAGACTATTCCAAGATAGCTGAGCAGCTCGGGGAGGGGGATGATGGTGAGCAGACCTCTTCCTGTCTAAACCACAGACGGTTAATACACTGTATCTGTTTCATATCAGCTCGATGACACTGCATGACCCTAAACTTTTTTTTGGTAACTTCTGCTAATTGGAAACCAGTCTACAGAGAGTAGAGCAGAGAAGGCGCTCCTTGGGAATAATGTGGGATTTAGGCCGATATGCAGCGTAATAGAGAGACACAAAACACAACATCCTTCTAACAGACCCACTATAAAAGGTTGACACAAGACTATTGGTGTCAAAAACCAGGTGTCTAGGCTAACAATTGTCTCATGCAGACTGTTGCATTTCAAGTCCTCATGATTGTCTTACAGTAGCCTAATATGTTTTCACAACAGCACGTTGGTGGCCACAGTTCAAGAAATTAGCATATTAAAGCATATTAGTTGCCTGCACCATTTCTGACATCTGACTAGGGATGTAACAATTAAAATATTGAGGATAACAATTACCGTTTGCATTTAAAATATGATTATCACAGTGGATTACCACTGTGTGGAAACCGTGTGTTTAATCCTTCCCAGCTTCATCTCAGTTTCCTGAAGTTGCCGCGCAGGCGCACTGCATAGCCTACAATGTGCGTTTCTTGAAGTTGGAATCATGGCAGAAGTAGGAGATGACAGTGCTCAGGACATTTACCAGCCCTCTGAGAGGAGTTAAGGGCATTATACAGTAGCCGCAGCCAAGGTGGCGCACGCAAATGTGACGTCATGGGATCGCCGTACCTATTTATACCCACGCTGGTGCTCGCAACAATAGTTGCAGTCTTCTACTGAACGGAAGTGGCGCTAATGAGCAAAGGCTACCGGCAGAACTGGCAGCAGCATTGCTGTCAATGCTTCAATTTGATTGGATGGCCTACTTGGTCAGATCAAGCCTTTCATTCACCATAAAATAACTCCTCTTAACCCAGTAGGTTTACAAGAGAGACATGCAGTCACTCTGAGAGTCCTGGCATCCGGTTACCCTCAAGCTTGTTCAAGCTTCCTGTTACCGTTTTGTTGTGCATCACTGAAAAATATATAGTGGTGCACGCCCTCTAGACGCAAACTCAAAATCCTGGTGCGCCAGCAAGATCTACGTCATTTTGACATCACATTGGTGCGCACACGCTTGGATGCGTTGGCTGTGAAACAGCCATAAGTCTGAAACATGGGCATTATTAGTTATTATAAGAATGCCAAAGGACAATTAGTTTCTGCAGAAAGTGCCGGAAAAAGTTGCTGCTAAAGGCATTTAACACACTTTTAAAAATACCGCGATAATACCGAAAACTGTGATAATTTTGGTTTCCATAACCATGAGGTTACATTTTTTACATCTGAGGCAATTGCAACTCCATTGATTTGTTTTAGTTTACTTAATAAATGAATCTGGTCTGAACATACTGGCACGCTGGCCCTCCCACTGCAGCGCCAACAACCTCACTAATGAGTTAACACACATCGACAGGATGAAAACCTGTCTATCAGATATTATGAGCCATGCGGTTTCAGAACCCTGCCAAGTGTGCTAAAGGTGAATCTTTTTATACTTTATGATGAACACATTTGGATGTTGTAGCTGGATAATGTGGTGACCTGTACCTTAAAACGACACTTAAGATGGGTTGAGACCGCAATGGGAAGCTGTTCATGTTGTTTTTGAAGTTATTGATGGTAAGCAGATTACTCCCTGTTTAAACTCATTAATCACTTAACAGTTAATTCCAAAACCAAGTATACATTATGTTTTATTACATTTTTAACCCAGTTAGAAAAAAAACATTCATTGTTATTTGTCACACACAATCCATCAGTAATTATATTATTAGCTTCTACAAGCCTCCGTACATCATTTTGCAGATGTGTGTGTTATAAGTGATCAATGCACATTTTTAATGAGGCAAAGTTGCAGACCTTTCCTGCACGGTGTTGTTTGTAGAGCACCCAAAGGCCAAAGTGAGTGGGAAGGTCAAACAGATTAAACTTGGCTTTTCTAGGAAGTGTTACATACACTGTAATCTGCTACAAGGTAAATATAGCAGGCTGTCCTATTCTTCTGTATTCAGACCTTAATGGAAGAGCCGTTGTTATTTTGGTTGAGTGTGTAGGTTTTGCACATTGAGCCACATTCCACCTGTCTCCTCTCTTGCAGTGGTACACAAGTTTGACTACGTATTTGCTGAGAATGGGACAGTGCAATATAAAGATGGGAAACTCCTCTCAAAGCATGTAAGTGAACATTCAGAGCCCCACTTTTCATGCCGGATGATATGCAACACATGATCTGTGTTGAGAAAAATACATAACTATTGTATTACTAAATACATGCTTCACTTGTTTACATTTTATGTGATGAAAAGTGTGTTTACCTCCAAAGACATAAGACAAATTAAATAATGTATTAGCGCCAAATTGGTTATGTTTAGTAGACAAAGACTGGAGAGTAAAAAGTGAAAAAACGCATTTTAAGGTAACCTCTTTCTACAAATCAGTTCTAAAGATAGTTAAATACTGACGTCTGTCCTATCTTGACAAACAGTATTAATGCACAGGGGGAAAATGTATTTAATAAATTGAATTTGTTTCAGTCACAACAAAACAATGGGAACAGAGCACAGTCCATTATGTGTTGTTATTTTTATGAAGTGTGTAAAATGTGTATTTTTCTAGATATAGAGGGAATAAGATGTCCAACTAGCTGACAGATACTTTTTTCTTTGGAAAACTGGAGAAAAAAAATAACAAAGCACCCTCAATAGAGAATTGAATTAGAAGGCCTTAATGAAGTATTATCTGTGTATTGAAAGATCAATGTCAGAGGACAAAAATAAAAATAAACATTTAGATAGCCAATGGAGCCAATTTTGTAATGCCCTGTAGAACATGTCTTTAGAACCCCCTTTATTTTTTTTATTTAATTTTACTTATTTTTATTTATTTTATTTTTTGTAGTTGTTGTTGTTGTGATTGTGTGTGTCTGTATAGGTGTTTGTGGGACCTGTCTGGGTACTTGTCTGTCTGTCTGTCTGTCTGTCTGTCTGTCTGTCTGTCTGGGTAAATAGGGACGGAGGTGGGAGGATGGTAGGATGGGTTGGGGGAAGGGAGGTGGGTTGGTAGGGGTGGGTCGGTATAACCAGTAATAAGTTTTGAGGGATGTTTTTTTTTTATTGTTTTGTCTTTTGTTGTTTTGTCTTAATTTGATGTACTTCCTGGTACTTAATTATGAAGACCTACAGAAATTTATAAAAATAAAAAAATATACATAGATATTATTATGAAGTGCATTTTCATCCCGTCAGGCCATTCAGAACCAGATCGGGGAGGAGCTGCTGCAGGACCTGATCAACTTTTGCCTCAGCTATATGGGGCTCATCAAGCTGCCAAAGAAAAGGTGAGACAAGACCGTCAGGCCACTAGTTAATTTAAACCCTTAAGGGACACACACACACACACACACACCTCTGACATGCCTTGACATGATACCTGGTATCTCTTTATTCATCAGCACTGACCTGTAGAAACAGGAAAACACATCCCACTGGGACACAATTGTTAACATTATCTTTTTTTACTACTACTACTACTACTACTGTAACATGTCCGTTAATGGTGCGTCCATTTCTGCCTTCAGGGGAACATTCATTGAGTTCCGGAATGGAATGCTCAACATCTCCCCCATTGGTCGGAGCTGCACGCTGGAGGAGCGAATCGAATTCTCGGAAATCGACAAGGTGAAATACTATACCAGTCATTTGTACTTTAAAAGTGACCAAAGTGTATAGCTAAAATATTGCGCTCACTCACCATTGGCTGTATGTAACGTTCAAGGTTATTCTGTTGGTTATGTCATGTCGGTCTGTATTGGAGCACTGGTCATTTTTTGCCCAAATTGCAATGAAATTATAACGTTATTAAAATGCACCGTAGCCAAATTCAGCAACTAAGCTAAAACTATGCATTATAACGCATCAGACACTGAGAGTCACAGACTGCCTCTCTGTTTCATGACATGTGCTCAATTAAGCAGACAGAGGGCAAACAATGTTGAGCTTTCAGGACAGCTTAACAGGCCGTCCATTGATAGTTCACAGAGCCGGGGCGATATGGAGAAAGCAGATAGCAGCAGAGGAAGAGAGGTTTGACCCCTCAGCCCCCGCTAACATTTATGCAGCTGGATCCTCTGCTAAGTTCATACATTAAATAATGTATACTAAGATTATATTAAACAACATGATCCGAACATAAAAAATTGCACACATTTAACTTCATGGGGAGCAGAGAAGATAATAGTTACCGATACCGAGGGTAGCCGGAGCGTTAAATGAATATACACGTCTTGTGTGCAGTAACAAGGTTAGCAAAGTCTGACTGCCTTGTCACTTTCTCCACAGAGAGAGAAGATCAGGGAGAAATTTGTTGCTGCCCTGAAAGAGAAGTTTGCTGGAAAGGGACTACAGTTTACTAAAGGTGAGAGTGTCAAAAACTGAAAGTCCACTTGGAGAGAAACTTGCTCAAGCCCCTGACACACACTGACCCTCGGCAGAAAAGACAGTTGGACTGATCAGTCTCCCCGAGATGGTCAAAAAAGTGCAGCACTGGGTCTGGTTTTTCTGGATTTTCAAAGCCAGACTGTCATGGCGGCTCGTTCAGAATACAATCTCAAATTTTACTAAATTTTTCTCATCGAGACGTGTTTCTGAATGATTTTAAGTGAGAAATAGGCCATGCAGTTGCTGAATCTGTCTTCATTTCAGATCGACAAAGGTCAGTTTAAAAGATTTTCGTCCGATTTTGAGAGACTCTAGTCACGCTCACGCCGCTCCTCGTTTCCGGGTTTGCACTCCACCAATCAGATTGGTTAGTTCCCGCCTTCCGACCGAGCATGTCAGGTTGGCCAAAATGAAGGCCGACGGCCCCTCCGGACCACATAGGACGGACAACGACACATCGAACAGACTCGAGTCACCGACCTCGCCTGACTGTCCGGACGATTATCGGCTTGTTGTGCCGCGGCCATTACAAGCATGTGCACAAAAAAAACATACATCCTGTAATATTTTACCCACTGGCGCTAAATCTGACTGATCTCTATATTATCTAAATTATATTGGGGAAATGGGACACAACAGATTAACCTTCTCCTAGTCTGCATAAGGTATTTTTGTTATTTAACCTTTTATTTATCCAGGAAAATTGATCAAGAACAAATTGTCATTTGCAACAACAACACTCACTTTTAACACTCATTCTTTCTGAATAAGCAACAGCGTCTTTGTTTGTGTTCTCGCGTGTTGTTTTAGGATCCTTCTGATTACACCAGCGTAGTTTAATGTCAAACCAGTTTTGCAGCATATCGGTCTGTCTTTTGTCTCTTTTCCATGTTTTTTTTTATTTATTTAAGTCCCCTGTACCTCCATCTATGCTGTATGGAGGACGTCGTTCTGGACATTGGAACCCTCGGTTAACTATTTACACAAACACTGTTCCTTCTCTCTCTGTGGCAACACTGCAGCAGTATGCCGAATTGGGTAATTGATGTTTGCCTACGTGCTCTGCGAGGTGTGTGAGCTTCTGCTGATGACGCCTTAAGGGCTGTTCACAGTTCAGACAAACAAAGGAGACAGACGGGCTTGTTTTTCCTCCACTCCTTTTCCCGGTTGAGATCCCTTGTATGTTATATCGTGCCTACGGTCTGAGTTCAACATATATTTATTGTATTACTCAAGGTTTATTCCCACCATGTTGTCATATATTTACGTGCACAGCTATGCATTGTCAGCAACTCAGCAGCCGTGCTTTGTCTTTGGTCATGGATGGAAGAAGCAGGCTGGGGGATGGGTTGGTAAAGTGTTGGTTGTAACACTGGAGTGTTTACAGTCGGGGGTTGAAGGTGTTTGGGATGGAGACGTCTGGAGGGTGTGTGAGTAAAACAGCCCTCTGATTGGCCAGATGCTCCTTTGCTGTTGCCTTTGTTATTGCACCTTGCAACCTCTTTAGCTGTGACAAGGCAGTAAAAAGAACTGATGGGGGGGAGGGGCGAGAGAGCAGATTAAGAAGGAAATGTTGCAGGGAACTTTGGAGGTGACCTTTTGGCTAAATTTCACAGTTTGAAGGTCATTTGGATCGTTTGACTCACAGCTGTGCAACAATACAGCTTTTTCTTTGTTTGTTTCTTTTAAAATGTAAAAAAGCCTGGGATGAAAACTAAACTGGGAGTTGGACTGTGCAAAGAACATTTTGTAAAACACACATTGCGTTCATGATCGTTTCTGTGAGGTGCCGGCTGTCTCTGGGTTCCTTGAATATAGAAAATGCTGGACACGGATTAAACACACATTGAACACACATTAGCTGTGTGTTCATTTGTGAAACATCCTTGTTCCTGAATGCAGTCTGTCTCTCTGTCAACAAGTTCTTTAAAAAACAAGTCTGTCCCTGCCGAATAAAGGGCTCCAAAAAGCCTCCGTAAATCTCAGCCTCAGCTCAGAGTGTAAACAACGTTTGGCATGCAGAGCTGGAAGTGTTGAGTGTAAATACAGGTGGAAGAATACGAAAGGAAAAATAATCACTAGCATATTGACTGTAGATGTTTCATTTAATTTCCTTGAGGGGATTAATACGGACCAAAGTATGGTGGTGGACTGGTAGCTGGAGAGGTGCCAGTTCAGCTCCTGGGCACTGCAAAACCCAACCCCCCAACTGCCCGGGTTGCCTGTCCATCTACAGCTGCAGCCCCCTCTGACATCTCTCCATTAGAGCATGTGCAGCATTAAAATGCAGTACTGAGCATGTGTGTGTAATTCAGGCCTGTGTTTAATGTGTATAATAATAACAACAGTGAAAACATTGTTATTTCCCTTGCCGGATTAATAAAGTATGAATGATTATTATTATTATAAAGTATTCTGATGATGATGATGATGATGATGATTGATTAAGCCCTTTATGATAACAATATCCTGTTATCATCTTTGTTTAGGTGGTCTCATCAGCTTTGACATTTTTCCAGAGGGCTGGGACAAGAGACTGTGTTTAGAGCTGCTGGACAGTGAAGGCCTGGACGCCATCTACTTCTTTGGCAACGAGACCTCAGATGTAAGTTCATCTTAGGAAATGTTTACAGGAGGGCCGGATGCAGGGAATTGGATACAGATAATTATATTCTTTATACACTACATGGCCGAAGGTTTGTGGAAACCCAAACATTACACAATATCTCCTTCCAAACCTATGGCCGTTAATCTGCTGCGATAACAGCCTCCACTCTCCTGGGAACGCACACTCTCCACAAAGATTTAGGAACCTGACTGCTGGCTGCAGGGATTTGCACCCTTTTAGCCACAAGAGCATTATTTGAGCCAGCCACTCATGTTGGGTGACAAGATCTGGCTCTCAGTCTTCGTTCCAATTCATGCTAGTTTTAGGTCATGGCTCTGTGCTGGACGGTCAAGTTCTACCGCACCAAACTCAGGAGATGTGGACATCATTGTGTTGACACAAGGGGAAAAAAAGCATTCCCCCAACCACAATGTTGGAGGCATGCTTCGGTGTAAAGTAAACTACATGATAGCTTTAATGTGTTCAGTTCAGATAAAACTGTGACCAGGCTCAGAGGTTGAAGTTCAAATGTTACGACTGTGAAAATTAGGAGAGGTCCGGCTTAAAAAAATTCTGCTGTGTTTTATAATTTTGATAATTGTCTTTGTAGGGAGGAAACGACTATGAAATTTTCAACGACCCACGGACCATTGGTTTCACGGTCTACTCTCCGGAGGACACGGCCAGGTTCTGTCGGGAGCTTTTCTTCAACACTCCCCCACACGAGCCCTGATGTCCTGGAATGCCCCTTCCCCCGATCCCGTTACAGAGGAAGGCCTCTGACGTCCCGCCTGTGGGTCTCTGCTGGTACGATAACAAGCAACTTGAACCCGGGCTATTTATGAGCTGCTGAAAGATACCACTACTGATTTTCTTCATAATATTAATATGATTACTCTGAATACAAATGGACAGAAGCAGGGGGATTTGACTAAATGTGTAAACTAAATCCTGCTGTTTTTTTTTCTTTTTTTTAAAGGGACAGAAACTGAAGAAGTGTAACATGTTGTTGTGATGTATGTGAAAGTTCAAAGTACTGTGCCAAATGTGCTTGACTGCAGTGTCACAGCACTGCGATGCGTAGCATGTAATATTAACCAAAAGGATTAGAGAGATTCTGAAACATCAGTGTTGGAAGTTATTACTTCAGATTATTACAGTATAGAATGATGTTTTGCACTAATGTTGGCATAATTTCATACCAATCGTTGGTATATTATTGTTGAACAGAAAAGGGACAGAGAGAGAGAGATATGAATGAAACCTTAAAGAAGATGTGAGTTTTTCATCCTCTACAGTTGAGGATATATGATTCATTCCAGTTTTTTTTTATTGTCTCTGCAGCTGGATGTGGTTTGTTGTTTATTCATTGTGTGATCCCTGAAAAAATCAAATGTGTTTTTTAACTTCACAAAGCTTGTGGGAATGGAAGAAGCTTGCTTGCATTGCTTGTTTAGCATCTCTAGGTTTTTTAAATGCATTAAAGTAAAAAGAATTCATCAGTTTTGAATTCATCTTAACCACAGAATTAAGCTACTGTGACAAAGTCACTCTGCAAAGTATTGTCAGTCAATATGAAAGCTTATGTAAGGTTATGTAAAATATTTTTACAAACTGGATCAAGGCCTGCACGCTGGGTGACTATATGTATTGAAGCTTATTGATTATTTCCTTGTTGTTATCTCTCTTTAGATTCTTGCCATTTTTAACAGCTGCTTAAGGGGTTACATATCATTTTAAAATGTAAACACTGACACTTTGATTTTGCCCATGACGCCTATTAACCCATGACGGGTTAATGTTCTGTCCTGTTGTGGTTCAGAAAAATAATGCCTCTTTGGAACATTATTGTAATTATGAGGCTTTTGATCAGTTGTATTCATCAGCTGCAGTTCTGTGTCTGACTGTAAACACTCCTTCAACCTCAAAGACTAAAAGGATCATGTAGACAAGACTTCTATGCACAGCAGAAAATGAGCTTTTAATATGTCACTGATTCTAACTGGTTCATCTTGTTCTTTTTCAGTCACATTTGGGTACAATTCATTGTAATAAAACCTTTTTGATATCATGTCACTGACATCAGCTCTCCAGTGTCATTCTTTATCCTGTTGGGACAAACTGGGTTTCAACCTCGGATGCTCATCACTATATTCACTCCCTCACAAAATCTCAAACTCTGTGCTTTCTCATCCAAAAGGCTGCCGATTCTACGAGTAAGCCCTGTCTGCTGTACGCAGATCGAGGAGTGGCTCAACGTGGGTGGAGCTAAACGTTTGACTACTGATAAACAAATGATCCAAAGATAAAGAAGAAACTTCACCTTCATCAACTTTGTCTTTTCCTTTTGTTGCACCTTAAAAACTCGTAAATATGAAGATAATCCATTAATTCCATTTATCACTTTTTTGTAAGTACTATATTCTGATGTTTATGGCATTTTTTGTCAACATACTATATTGTGACCTTTTTTGAAATGCCTAACTTTTTTCACTTTTTTAACATGCTTTAGTATGATTTTTTTGACATACAATTCTATTAGTGTTTTACGAAAACAACTTTGTGTCAAGACATTAAGCTCAGGGTGATGAGAGTATGATTTAAAGCCAGAAGGCTTGAGTGTTCAAATCTTATGTTTCAGTAAGTTTTGTTTCCAATGTACTAAGTGAAAGAGACAAATATGCCAAAAACTAAAACAGGCCAGGTCAGTTAGCTTAGAGTGATAACAGTATAACTGGAAGACAGTAGGTTGAGTGCTCAACTACCATAGGGGTCAATTTGTTTCAAGACCTACTTCACAGGAATGAAGCATTTAAGTAATAATAATAATCCAGACTGAAATTGACATTTCCAGATCCACATATACTGTATATAAATGGTATGCAATTAATCAAAATAGTAATTGCAGAATGGTAATTCAATCTGATTATCAGGCTGCTGAAGCATTTTGATAGGTGTGGCAGCAATTAATGATTATTTTCATTGTTGATTGATCTGTAGATTATTTTCAAATAATTAATTTTTTTGGTCTGTAAAATGTTTCCCAAAGCCCAATATGAGGTCCTCAATCGTCTTTTTTTGTCCACAACGCAAAGATATTGAGTTTACAGTCACAGAGGAGTCAAGAAACTAAAAAAAGGACACAAAAAAGGACTCAAACCAAGGAATCAATTATGATAATAGTAGCCAATTCAATTAATCTTTGCAGCTCTATGTCAAACTATTCATGATAGACAGTCTCTCTGACCACGTGTTGACCACAGATCTCTTCCTCTTCCTTTCACACTCACATGCAACTAAAGAAACACAGCTTCCGTCAGGCGTGAAATTCCTAAAATGCTTTAATGTTCTTTGAAGGCTCAGTAGAAGAAATCATGGGGATCACCACCACCACAGTGGCTCACCCACAAAAGAAAGTGCCCTTTGATATGACAGAAATAAACAAAATGTAATGCCGAACAAATCCAGGCGGTGACACTGACAGATAGACAAGATGCATAGAGACTCTCTGGAACAGATATAATACAAAATGACATCCAGTACAGTGCTAAGCAAAACTTGAATAACTACAAACTATGTGATGTTGTTTGGCTTGGTACCAACTATGAAGTCATGTAGTTCACCATCACACTGACTATGCTTAATAAATCACACACACGGATACATGTTTTGAAAAAACAGATTTACAAATAGTTTTGTTCATCAGCAATTGGTGGCTCCAAACGCATTCAAAAAACAGACATTTTCAAACAGAACAACAAATTGAGAAAAACCTGACAGTGATGTCTGGAGCCGATTTTCTGGCAGTTTTCATAGTGGAAGTTCAAATTGTTTATGTGTAACTTTTGACAGTATTACCCAAAGTATAGAGCTTGCAATCTGAGGACACACACATCTGAACACACCATCAAATAAATAATTCAAATAAATAACCACAAACAAGACAATACAACTGAGAATATGCATTTATCAGGAATATACTTGCAATTGCTTTCCTTTCAACGGTAAATGTGTAATTTTTGATATTTTTGAAATATCAATGCTTGGTTTAATGTCTGCCTGCTTAAGTCCTGGTCTCTCTTCATGCTTTTCCTCTCTGAGACAAACTAAAATTCCTAACTTTGAACTTACTCTCATTTCCACATTTTTCCCCTCTAAGGTCATGAACCTGGGGACCTGAAACAATAAGATCATAAGCCATCCTGTCAAGGATGGTCAACCTGCCATTTTAATCTCTCCCTCAACTATACAATCATTCCAATCTCTTCATTTAAATTCCATAAACTACTTGCTTTTACGTCCATAAGTTTCTTCTCATCTTTCCAAAGTCTGCACTGTGTAGGCAGTGAACACAAGTCATCTGACCCCCACTTGCATCCAACATGTGATCCTGAAAACTGTGATCCTGAAGTAAACAAGTGCATAACAGCCTGTAAGAAGGGAAATGAAACTGAATTCAAACTTTTGTCCTACGTCGCTTTCTTCTTTGCACATACACTCAGCTGTCATGCCCCAGTTTGCAGATCTGCACCACAGTTACATTTACAGTTTTCCCAGTGTTTCATACTTTACGCAACATTTCAGTGAAAAAATGTGGGCCCACAAGCTCTTTCCGATTTACAACTTTGATACCCCATCTGTCACTTTACCCTCCCATCTCAAATCTGACTTTTAATACTGCCGTCATGAGAAAAAAATCTAAATGAATTAAACAAATGTGTCTTTTTCCTAACAGAGAATAAATGGTCAGTTTTACATACACAGCAAATCCACCAGTGTAGACAGCTTTGAAGAAAGCCTATCAGCTCTGTGAGTGGACACCGGCTAACCCTGAATTATTATTAACTCTGGGCACGTTGCTGTGTAGGTGAAACATGTTTATGAGCTCAGAATGTGAGTCTTCAGTCCCACCATGGGTCCACCCTCCCCCACCCAGCCCTGCCCAGCATGACCCACCCACCAGGCCGGAAGTTCAGGCCTAAGAGCTGATGATCTGGCCCGACCAGGTCTCGTGTTTCGTCCCCGGATTGAGATGAACAATCTTCACCTCCACGGCTTGCACCTTGAGGTTCTTGGGCGGGACCCGGCTCACTTTGTATGTGACCTCGTCCCCCTCTACTGGGACATACTCTCCTTCGATGCTAAAACAGAGGACAAGTAGATCCAGTAAGTATGAGTAAAATGTGGATTTTTGAGACAAAATAAACGTTGGACAATCTAAAACCCGGGGCAGCTGTTTGGCTGTGAGATAACTGGAACATCCTGCATCATGTGTTAGGGAAGAATTTGCAAATTTGCTCATGTTGGGGATGTGGTAACATTTAGCATAGTCTACTGCTTGTCCTGAATAAAAAGGCGGAATAAAACCCAGCACAGATAGCTGTACTATGTGCATGTCCACTTATTGCAGGTGTCACAGTCGTAGGCGTGTTGAAAAAAGAACACGCATAAACAATGTTATTTGCCGAGTTCTTACAGTCCTACAGTATGAGTTGACGCTGTAGAGCTCGTGTTGCTATTTGTAATTCAGCTAAGGCACAACGCGTTTGTCTGCTGTGATTCTGAGAGGCGACAGCTGTGAAATCTGAATGATTTTTGACCTTTGTCAAAGAGTGTGTTCAGTGTTATTGCCACTCACTCTGAGATGTGAACAAAGATGTCTTCGCCACCGTGGGAGGGTCGGAGGAAGCCGTGGCCTTGTGACCTGGAGAAGTTCTTACACACACCCTTAAACACCTGACCTGAGTGAGCCCGTACCGTACTGCAGCCAAAGAGAGAAAAAAGTTCTTACATTACATTAAGCATAAAGTGTTGTTATTGTTTCAATAAGATGAGAAGGAATGAAGGAATCTACTTTTTCTTTTATGGGAGACAATTCGTGGTTTGGGTTTTGAGAAACCACAGACAAATCAGCAACATGTAATTAAAGCATCAAAATTATGCATTGTTACATATTATATTATTGGATTAGTATTGTTGATGCATTGTTGGCTAAGTAGCATTTTAAATGTAGTTTAACCTATAGCTGCACATTCTATTTTTTAAGCTCATCACGTTTTGTGTGTAAAAATTTCAGCAGCAAAGTGTCTACAGCCATCACATAAATGCTACATCTTTCTAAAAAGGCACTCTTTATAGAGGGTTTATATTGTACATTAGCATTAACTAATGCTTCATCCATTATTTGTTTTGGTTTACCTGTTAGAGGGGCTTATCTCTAAAGCTTTAGTAAATGAAACCATTAATAAATTAGCCTTTAGTCACAGATTATAAACTCCTTTTAAAGGTTGGCTTATTAAAAAGCGGTACTGATACATGTAGTAGAGTGAGTAGGGTGAAAGAACATGCTCTGATATGTAGTGAAGTTTTAAAGTAGCATGAAATGTAAAAAAAAATGCTCTTTCCACCACACACTAATTCGTAATCCTACTTACGCTGAGTAGGTGCGGGTGCGTTTGGTTGGCAACGGGCTTGGCAAATCCCGGGGCAGCGGCTGCTCTTTCCCTTCCTCCCATACCCGGCTCCCCTCCCGCAGGAAGGGGAAGGAGAGGGTGAGAGAGGTGTTCGGGGAGCGCAGCGGGATCCTAGAGGGCGACGTGAGGCTTGGGTCTGCCATGTCAGAAGTGACAAGGAGGAGGAGGGTGAGGGAGGATGATGTAGATGCAGTGTTGGACCCTGATGCTGCTGCTGCTGCTGCTCCTCGAGCCACAGGCTGCTAATGGGCTGCTGACACTGTTGTCTGTCGGCTGGTGTATGTACGAGTCCGTCTGCTTGGAAAGGCCTGCCTCAGTGTGGGAAACAAGCTCAGCAGTTATCCAGGTCAGCGTTGTCGCTTCAAGTCTGTCAGGAGGATAGGCTGTAAGGAGACAGACCACAGGGAGAGGATGGAGGATGATCAGAGAGCTGTCATGTGGATTTAGACCTGATGGAGGAAAGGAGGGGTCATCCAGCCAAGAACCAACCTTCTCAAGTTGGAAACCACAGACAAATAAGGGACATGTGACGTTAAAATGCCTTTTCAGTTTTCTTTCCTTGTGTCTAACAAATATACTGTTCTACCATTATGTGTCAAATGTATGTTATTAGATAAAAATCCTTCCAAGAGGAAAATACATCCTCGGTCAAGTCGCAATTTTTATCGGATCACAAGTGGACCCCTCTGAGTACAGGTGTAATCACACATTGAGATCCAATCATTTAATCAAGTCCCCTCTAGTTTACATCCACGACGTTCCACTTCCAGGATTGCTCCGGTGCCGCCGGAAATTCCACCGGATGTCACCCTTTTCAACCGAATGTCCTTTACCTTCTGCTTTCTTTTTGGTGGAATTTTAAACTCTGGTGGATTTCTGAGGACTATGGTTACCTGCTCCTCAAGTCTCTGCAGGGTAAATCCAGAGAGCTAGCTAGACTATCTGTCCAATCTGAGTTTTCTGTTGCACGACTAAAACAACCTTTAAACGTATCCACGTTCCACCAAAATAAGTTATATCCCGGGACTATTTTGCAGAGGCACAGCGGCTCCATCCGGCACCTAGCGCTGCCCAAGACCATTCTGATTGGTTTAAAGAAATGCCAATAAACCAGAGCATGTTAATCTCCGTTACCGGTACGCTGTGTGGACTACTACCCTTTGCGAGTCCCCTCTAATGTTAAAAGGGGTACTCTAGTGATGTAGTATTGTGTATCCTAAAGTTGGGGGACTTGCTTTTAAAAAGAATGATCAAAATCAAAGCAACAAAGGCCAAGGTATCCTTCCTGACTTTTAATACATAGCATAGCTCCAAAAGTGTTGGATCCTACAACTCCCATAATGCACATCAATTGCATGTTTTCATCTCCAAGCAAGCACCACATAAAATAACCCATTGACATTATCAGGGTCAAAAAAGATCCTCTTAAGGCATAACACAGTCTCAGGGCAGCCCCGATGACAGTAAACTGACCGTGGTATTGGTGGAATGCCCCTTTAAATTTTGTTGAATGCAAAAACCCCTGGAGCCTTTGGTTTCCCCACACACACACACACACATCCCCCCCTACTGACTGATCTCTCTATCGTGCAATACGGTATATCCATATTTGTTTATTCTCCCTACACTTTTTATGCTGCTACTGTTTATTTCCACATTGGGCACTGCTCTTATTGTCACTCTCTTTTATATTGTTTCTAATATCAGGGAGTGCCATGGCAATTTTGTGTTGTCTTGCACAGCAGTATGACAGTAGATTCTTATCTTAACAAATCTGCATTCCACTGCAATCCCTCATGATTATAATAGGCTACTGCCGGGTTTATCTCTGAAACAACCCAGAGCATTGGAATAATACATGTGGAGATTTAATTTTCATATCTACTTGATTTGCATTACTGTTCAGTGTAGGATTACAGAGCACTGTGATGGCACCGTGTCAGTGTAGCCTATATTCAATTCATACCAGAGAACAGAGTGTGCTCCCCAGTGTCCGTGCAGTTTTGATTTTGTTCTATTAAATTATTCATCCATGTATCTGTGTTATTCATCATTCACTAATACTAAAATCTGCAACATACCCTGTTTAGTCAGGTGACCTTGCCCCTTCAACAGCTTATAATTTGGGTTCTCTCCACAGTGATATTTTCAAGGTTAGAATAAAAGAGGCAACTGACTCATCTCCTGTTGGTATTTAACACTGAATCATCTCAGAAACACCACTAACAGTCGTCAACAACAACAACAAACACAGAGTCGTTTTCTGTGTGAAGGCTAAATGGGGGGGGGGGGTGGGTTGCGCCCACTCCTCTTGCCTGATGATACAAGCAGAGCTGGTGCTCCATGTGACGTCAGAACAGCTGCAGAATGCATCCAGTGGTGCGTTCGTGACGTCAGTGAGTGCCCCCCTTCCCAAGTGAAGAATACATTATCCTAGGAGTACTACAGACATTAGTACTTGTTGCCACAGGATAGAGGATAGAGACCAGGACCAACTGCGAGTTTCAACATGATTATTACAACAATGTTTCACCATGAGAAAATATTTCACTGTCGATTAAACCCAAACATTCAGAACAACTCAGAGTGTACAGACACCAGCAGCTGCAGAACATCTGGATGGGCAAAAATTAAGCAACAGAATTAAGAGGGCCATGCTCCTCTGGCCCGGGTCAGCCACAAATCTCTTCCCTGCCCCATGATTATGAAAGGACAATGTGTAATATGTGTGTGTGTGTGTGTGTGTGTGTGTGTGTGTGTGTGTCTCCGAGAGTTGAATTCCTACTTTACACTTAGCAGCCTAACCACAATATTCCATATTTTTGCTTTTTGTTGCTTTTGTCTCGTTTTAATTTTAGCCAACAGCGAAACGTAAAGAAGTCCTTACCCGACTGACAGCCCCAATCATATCTGCAATTTGTCAAAAAGGCGGAAATATCAGTCAATGCTATTTGATAATATACAACTTGGACAAAAGCAGGGTGAGAGGTCCGTTCATTATAAGACCCCCGGGCGGTTAAATATGGTGGAAATGTAACCCGATCAACCCGCCATACAATCAGAGATAAATAGGTTAATATTTAATAGAATAGAATATTTAGCGGTTTTTCTTTTAAGCATGCAAAGACGACACATTGTCCCGATCCCAAAACAAAGCCACGTTGACACACCCCGGCATGCACATCAACGAGCATATTCCCAGAAATGTTACTTACCGCATTGGGTGCGCTATTAGGTTGAGGGTGATCAGCGTGTGCCTTAACTCGGTGCGTATTATATAACGATTTAATAAATAAATAAATCGACCAAATCCGTGCAATCCTACGGAAAACCCTGGCGTGACGACGCGACGGCTGCTGAGTCTGCGCAGCTGACGGAGATTCCGATGGCGTGATGATGCATGCATGCGTGCGTGCGTGCGTGCGTGTGTATGTATATATAGATATATATAGATATATATATATATATATATATCTATATATATATATATATATATATTCACCTTTATGCAGCTGTTTTTGTGTTGCTCTATTACAGGAAAGGATGTGTAAAACACACACACACACACACACACACACACAAAAACAAGGATGTGTTATGTGGAGGACTGGACTCCAGTAATGTAATGGACTTTACATTTTACAAGTTCATCTTTCATCACATACACAAAACAGTTTGAATGTGTATGTGGGCCATGAGTGAGGCGTGCGTGAGAGTGCTTATATTTTAGCTCGTATTTACATGCTGCTAATTGAATTGCTCCAATAACATTTCGTTATATAAATATATGCAATGATAATAAAGATCTATCTAAGATGAGTGAAGACAGCGCACACATTTATATACAATATAAATATGAGATAGAGCCACAAAGTCTGCAGTTGTAGTTGTACATGGTAAATCATTTCATCTTTGTCTTAAGCTGAGCTTTCTGCAGGCAATATTCCCCTCAGGAGGGTCACATGCACACCATGTATTTTTGTTGATATAAACTCCACAGTCTGACCTAGTTTCACAACGGACAACTGGCTATGCAGTTGTCACATGAAACACAGCCTTCTGCATTTCTGATCGCACGACAAACACAAGTTGGTGTGGGTTACTACACTAACACTGACCAACACTAAGAGTGCAGAGAGCAGGTCTGTTAGAAGCAGGCAGGACGGTGTCCTTCACCGGCCTTCAAACTGTAGGATTTAAAGGACGCTCACTAATCTGATTTGATATACTTCCCATAATCACACAAAATGACAAATCACAACCACTCACGCTGATGATACGCCCTTTTACTGCGAGACAAAACAGACACACACAATAATACAAGGATGTTAAATAAATTGAGGATGCATGCCCAAAATCCTTTGGGAGAGGCAAACTCTCAAACACAAACAAAACATTTTAAGCTTCAAATTCTTTTGTCCCGGTGAAAAAAAACAGTTTTTATAGTTTCACTGTTACCTTTGTTTAGATATTGATGATGCAAATGAGTTATAAATTGTCCCGTGGGTCTAATTCCTATCAACAAAAATATCACTCAGCCTTATTTCTCGAACCTTAAACCTCAAGGGTGTTGGTAAGTTGTTGCATCATCAGACACCACATTGGTTTTCATCCCTGACAGAAGCTTCTCAGTGTTCATTAACACCTACTTTGAGCTGATTTTGTGACCTGTGTATGTCCGACTATCATACCAAAGTAGCGATGACATTGTGATTCAAATGATCTTTTGAATTGGGAGTCAAAATCTCATGTGAAATATACCAAATTAATGTTAATGTCCATTGAATTATCCTGTTTTTAAATATAAGGTCAATTTCACATGTACACATAAAGCTGGCGTGTTCAGGGCAGTATTTAAAAAAACAAAAACAATCAGTCTCAATGTGACATCACATCTTGGTTCAGAGAGCTGCTCGACTTTGTGTCTTGACTTCTGTACCCAACATACTGGGTTTGGTGTCTCCAGCCGGCCGTCTCTCGCCTCTACGATCAGTCCTGATGGTCGAGCTGTCAGGTACCACCAAATTTCTCTTTCTTCTTCTTCTTCCTCTGCAGTGCTAACTGTTCCACCATGACAGCAGCCCCAGCCCCGGGTCACAGATGGTCCCCTAAAACAACAGTGGGTCGCAGTGGGTCAGGATGGACGCTAAGCTACTTCTGTTACATTTTACCTTTTACTTTACGTACAGTACATCCACACAGGTGTTTTTAGTCATTTTAATCGATTAGTCCTATTTTCAGAACTGTGTGGACATGTAAAGTCTTTCCTGTTAGTTTTGTTGCAACCTGTAACCTTTATGAATTGATAGAACGACCCGCCTAAATGGCAAAAATCAAACCTGATTGATGGGTTAAGGGGGTTTCTGTTGTTTTTGCAGTTCAACATTTTCATTCGATTTTCCACACATACATACGCCTACAAATGATCACCTTCTGTATGTGCATGTACATTCATGATGATGTGTGAATAAATAATGTTAAAATTCTACAAACATGAAGCTGCCCTTGAAAGGACGGTATAATGGCCGATTTAAAAAAAAAAAAAAAAGTTTAAATATTCATTCATCAGAATCATTTATAATGACAAATAAATAAATATTGAATAACAATAATGAATAAATGAATATATTAAAATTTTAAAATATTTAAAAAATAAAATGGAAAGTCAACCATGTTAAGAGCGTTGGCGTTGCATAGTTTGTCCACCAGAGGGCGCTCTACAACGTCCCTGTTTATTTTAGTGAGAACATAAATAGCTACAAATAACTAATGTTAGGGAAAGCTGTTTATGTTTTGTACTCGTTTCTGGATTATTATTTTTTTAAACATAGTCTTTTGGGTTTTTAAATAGCCAAATATTCATATCAGTATCGGCCTTAAAAATCCTTTATCGGTCCGGCTCTAGTGGTAACCACTTCTCCAAATGGAATTTTTATTATAACCACTGTACTAAAGATCCCTATTTTTTTTTTTTTATGTCATTTTGGCACTTGCTTTCCTCACCTACCTCACTTCTTTTCCTCCTCTGTCATCACCACTGATTGGCTCTTGTTTTCACCCTAATTACCCGATTGAGTTCACCTGGTCACTCCTTATTTAAGACTGCGCTCCCTCTCAGTCAGTCCGTCTCTTTTCCACCTTCAGATGGGGCAGCATCTGGTAAGACGAGTTTAACGTTGCACTTACTTCTTGATTGTCGGATTTTATATCTAATTTCTTTATGATAAACATGTTAGAATATTGACTTTGATGTTAAGTTCTAATTTCTATTTGTTTCTTCCAGATTTTCCGACCCATGTGTGTCCCTTATGTTATCCGTTGTCATTTGCTCACCCTTATGTTAAATTAATTTTTGTTGAATGGACTGAACTGGTCTGTGTCTCACTCCTGCATTCTGACCGACGCCCCGTGACGATGGCAATCAATCTCAAGAACTGAACCCTCCTCATTAACAACCACGCTTACTGTGATGTTTCTCTATAAGACATGATGGACAGCTGACACAAGCTCAACACTATACCCAGCTGTGTCCTAAAATAAATTGACAATTCCACACTTCTCAACTAGATTTGGCAGTTTGGTATGGGACAGCCTTCTAGGCCCATTATGACACATTCAGTCTACAAATGTTGGGAGAAAATTGGAAGGAGGCAGCCGCTATACTGGGACAAGAGTTTGAACATTAGTAAGGAAAACTGACTTTAGCTCCACCCAGCTTCAATTCTACAAAGTCTGAATCAGCCAAATTTAACATGTGTTTTTACACTTTTTGAAAAGTTTTTACTTAAACAGACCTCCTGGTGACGTTAATGAGGTGTGTTCTTACAATCAGAGTGTATGGTGCCTCTTTCTTTTCCCCGCTGTCCTCTGGTGGCGGCGCCGTCGACTGTCCCAGTTGAGCCGGCGTGTCTGTCACCGCAGCGGCCGGCCCCGTTGGCGACGTGTCCACAAAGACTTCATCTGTCACCCGAAATCGGATCTCCTCTCCCTGGTCCATGTAGAGATCATGGGCCCCCTCGTCCGTCTCGTATTCCCAAAGCCAAACTTGCTCTGCTTCATCGCTGAGGCTGTAGCTAAGGACGGCTCGACTACTCAGGAGCTACAGTCACAATCACATCTAGATAAGACTCAATAGTATGTGACGCACATACAACTGCTTCCTTTTTATAAGAACTTATATATGTATACATACATATACTGTATGTACATACATATACAGTATACCTATATGCACATACACATGTAGGTATATACTGTACATATATATATATATATATATATATATACACACTCACACACACACATACATTTATAAACATATATATACACATACATATATATTTATACACACACACACACACACTCTTTCAGTCAGGATACAATTTTGCAGGCTGTTGAAGTGACTCTGGTGGAATGAGGATGTCATCAAAGAAGCCCATGGTCACTGTGAAACAGAAAGGGTAGTGTCAGTGTCTTCTGTTTGGTACATGTGACAGCAGGACATGTGAGCCTTCAGGCCAACTGTTTGTTTTCTTTTTTTAGGCACAATTCAGACTGTGTGGTGAATTTCTTTTTTTAAATACCCCCGACATTGTTACCAGTCAAGTTACAGTTTATAACAAAGCAACATGTGGAGTAGACAGCAAGAGAAGGACAGCTATATTGGTACCAAAGGCGTGAAAACAATGTAACATGAAAAGGCAGAGGGCCAGATCCTCTCAGATCCTAAAGGGACTGTTTGTGGAGCCAGCACAACTGAATGAAGTATAATATGTGGCAAAAAGAAATTAAGAAATAAGGCAGCTATACAATGTATTTGCTAGGGCTGGCTACTTAGAATGATCAAGAGCTAGTATTTCTCAATAAAATTAAATCACAAAAATGAACTTTAATCTATTTTTTTTAAGAAACAACTAGTCCATTAATAAGTAGACTTTATTCAACGCCCATTTTGACCAACCTTAATCCATTTTTCAAGCAGAAACTTACAACATTTGCTAGTTACAGCTTCTATATGTGAGGACTTTTTATATATATTATTATAAATTTAATATATTTGGGCTTTGGACTGTTGGTCGGACAAAACAAGACATTTGAAGAGGTCACCTTGAGCTCTGACAATAACTTTGCTAATACATTTCTGGAGATTGAATCAAACAGGCTGAGATGGAAAGACAGAAGTTACCGTGAACTCCCTCTTGACTGCAGTACTTGATCTTGCCAAGCAGGATCTCATCGAGAAATGGGTGAAAAACAACATACCTGAAATGAACTGACAGAAAGACCAGAGGAAGATGGGAAGGAATCAGAGGGTTTAACATCTAAAGAGGCGGTAAAAATACAGGCTTGATGCATGATGCAAGTGTATGAGGAAATAAGAGAGTGTCATCATACCTTTGGTGTGTGAGGCTCCGTCCCCCGGGAATATATAGGAATCCTCCAGTTTAGTGATGTCATACAAGCAGATGCAAAGGCCAACGTTGTAGACCACCTGAGGTGATGAGAGCACGTCACAGTAATGCAATTACAATATTCCACAAGTGATTTGGCTTGATTGTCACAACAACTCAATTCAATTTTATTTATAGTATGAAATCATAACAAGAGTTATCTTGAGACACTTTACAGATAGAGTAGGTATAGACCACACTCTATAATTTATAAAGTCTCAACAATTCTAGTAATTCCCCCAAGATCAAGCATAGTGCGACAGTGCATTGGTCAGACTATGGAGTTTATATCAACAAAAACACATGGTTTGCATGTGACCCTCCTTAGAGAAATATTGCCTACAGACTTTCAAAAAGCAAAATTCAAAATTTTTAATAGCTAAACTGACTTGTCTTAACTTTAAATGCAAAATACTGTGCTTACATGAAGGGGTGGGGGGGGAAAAAATCAATACAGCATAGTATCGCGATATTTTCAGTGGCTATACTGTATCAATACACAGACGCCAAGTATCAATCTTTTATTATATATGTTTTGATCAGTTTGCAGCAATAACATTGAAGTGATATGAACAAACAGATAAATGTTTCTTTTTAGATAAAACAGATGTTGACAAAGTTTCCTTTTGGGGACCTCATTTGAAATTGGGAAAAATAGAAGTTGGAAAAAAGATTATAAATTGCTATATATATATTGCAGAATATTGCAATATTTTCTCAATAATATCGTATCGTGGCATAGGTATTGTGATGCTATCGTATCGGGAGGTGTCTGGTGATTCCCACCCCTACTTCCATACAGTGCAAAACCCTAGATCATATGCTCAGTCCTCACCTCACATTAGCAGGAATAACTTCACCACCACTGAAATGCATTTCAGCATTTTGGTTTCTCTGTCAAAATGTTCTAATGAAGTGGGTTTCTGTTCAGTCTGGGTTAATCTGACGGTATCGGCTTTCTGTAGTTGTGATCATTAAACTCATAGGTGATCAAGTTTTGTATGGGTGTAGGATTTACTTTAGTGTAAAGTGTAAATACCTGAAAGTCTCACCCCATTGGATGGATTCAAACTTTTAATTTTGGATCTTTTTAGAGAAGTCTGATTGTTCCTGATGCTGTCTGTATGTGATAGTGAGACTGGCTGTTCTTATTTCTCCTGCTGCACCCAGGTCTCTCTTATCAAAGAGGTGACTTGTTTAAATAAAGGCAATAATAATAAACTTTACTTTTTTACTACTTTGCATGCTACACACACACACACACACCTTGTTGGCCAGTTTCTTGTTCAGCTCCTCAGCTATGGCATCGTTGAGTTGTCTCTGGAAGTTCCACGGAGGGATCCTGACGGTGTCCACCATCTCCACCAACACGAACATGATGCAGACTGCACCCTGTGAGCATGTAGCTACTCACTCACACACACATAATCTCTCACACACACACAGAGCTGCTGTGGTAAAACAATCGGACTGCACTGTCAGCTGAGCTAGGAGTTGTCGCCTGTTTTCAGGACAGCGTTTTTCCACAGCGGAGAGGACTTTTATTTTAATCAACAATTGTTCAAAATCTATCTAAAGACTACAGGTAATTATAATATTCTGCAG
Organism: Percina caprodes; assembly: GCA_013375575.1. Taxonomy (NCBI): domain Eukaryota; kingdom Metazoa; phylum Chordata; class Actinopteri; order Perciformes; family Percidae; genus Percina; species Percina caprodes. The sequence continues at coordinate 3,124,541 of JABXJD010000019.1, read as the reverse complement.
TAAACTCACAAAAACATCCATGATGTCTCCACGTGATTATTTACGACAGTGCGCTTTTACGACATGTCGCAAAACTTAAAGGTACAGTGCCCATTTTTTTAAAGCTCTATTTTTTGTTAATATGTCATCACTTTTTCTTTGCATTACCATAATTTGCTATTTGGCTTCCATGCTTTTCGCAGATTTAAAAATAAATGAAATAAAAATTCCCAAAATCGTTGTTTAATGATATTAGCCAATTATCATATACATAGATGCAAATTGTCTGGTATCACACCCTTAGCTGCCAGAAGCCTGTATATCTATTGTAACAATCACTTCATCTTATTATTGATTTCATTAAACAAAGAAAAACACAAAAACATCCACTTCGGAATTTCATTTTTATTAATTTACAGTTGTTTTGTAATTGTCAAATTTGAATGCAGAAACAAGAGTGTAAGTGGAATCATCACTATGAACATTTGTTCATATTCCATATTTATTTGCCTTTTCTGAACAAATTAAACAGGTTGTAAAATTGATTTCACACACACAGAGGGAAGCCTGACCAAGTACAAAATGGCACAGTAGCATGCCTTCATGAACATCATTTGGATTTGTCACTTTACAGTAGCGCTTTTAAAACTCAAAAGGAACCAGTGAACAACAAAGCGTTATCTTACATCGAAGTATAAGCAAACTGCCGTTTTTTTTTTTTAAATGTGCTGACAGAGAACAAAGCATGGTCAAATGACTCAGTATTTTTCAAGATGTTTTTACGAATACATGAATTCTGTACGAAGCAGCCCTCTGTGTATAATCACATCATTATGGACTTGGTGATTTATTTAAAAGGTCATCTAATGTGTGATTTCTCAAATACAATGGCTATGTATAACTATTACTTCTCAACATCTCAGTATTTTCATTAGGCATCTTTGGCAGTACATCTGACACACTGGTGAGGAGTGTTTAACCATCAACGTGACAAACTTTATGAGGGGCAAAAATAATTGATGATTCTCAAAGTGTTGGGAAGTTGAGTGAAAAGATAACCCTAAACGGGAGTCATTCATGTCCAACATATCTTTAAAAGTTGGGCTGCTACTTTTTCAAATCATCTGTGTCCCTGCAAAACAGTTTGAAACAAAACTAAAAATTAACAAAACTACACAAAACCATCATGAGTCACCTTCCTAAAAATGACAAGAACCTTTTCACTGTCAAAGCCCAGCAGTAACTGACAGCTACAATCCAAGACTAGGGGCTTCAGTTTATTGAAGACAACGGAGGGGACTCTATAGCATGACATTATGTTACAAGCCATCACAAAGAATAAGAGGCGCTCATTTAGAAAGCATAGCTAGCATACAGCTTGCTTAATCTCTCTCTCTGTTTATATAATGATTTATCATTTATGTACACACCCCTATACAAAGTGCAGCTATAAATCACATTTACACACACAGGTCCAATATTAGTAACTTGTTTAGTACATAGGGATTGACCTCAGGAACTGTAATAATCCAAAAGTGTTTTTACTTCCTAGACAGCAGAAAGAAGAAGTGACGGATTTGTAGACTTTCTGGTTGATGATAAGAGCTAAAACACAGAAGACCAGCAATACTCCCACATAAAACTTAGCAGCAATGACATCAAACATCCCTATGCCCACAACAATATCTAACCAGACTGTTTCAATAGCACACACTAGGGTTCACATCATGGTAAAACTCTAGTGTATACCAATAAATAATTATCTTGAATTCAACTGTCTGAAAACTTGTGTATCAACAGTGAATATTACAAGTTGTATGTCAGTCCTATAGAGTCACACACACACACACACACACACACGAAATGTTTGCAGAGAATAAAATGAAGCGTGGCAAAGCATCCCTAAAACTACTTTACCAACCCCACAAAATGCTAGTGTACAGGCATCTGGACACTAGACTGTGAGTTACTTTGTGTATCAAGACAGCAGGCCTTCTCATGCTACTAAGGACCAAACCTCAACCTGAACATGTTTTGTTTTTGTTGTCATAAGACAAGCACAGCCTGTCATCTCCCATTACAGCTACACAAGGCAATTTCACACACTGGCAACTCCAGATGATAGTGATGAGAGAGACACAGAGGAACCACGATAACATGACGTCTGTGAAGCTTTGTTCCAGAGGATGTAATTGGGATAATGAGACAAAAGATCCACTATGGAAGAGAAGAGCTTCCTCTGGATATCGTGGCAGACCTTTTAGGACACTGTCATGCTGCAATTTCCTCTGGGCACGAAAGATACCACACACATAAGAATTTACACAAAATATCTTGCCAAGTATAGCTTTGCTGTCTAACAACACAAATCTGATTTCAGCCTATTACCCCAAACATATCAGGTTGCGGTTTGGACTGCATGAACCAGCTTGGTGAGAACAAGAAGAGAGAGACATACAAATGTGAAGACAGACTGATGTTAACCCCAATAAAAAGAATTGTGCATAACACACGCACTCATACACACAGGACAAAACACAGATGGAAAGAGAAAAAAAAAATGGCAAGGCTGGCGCTAACACAATGGCGTTGTGTGTGGTTTGTTTTCCCAGTCTTGAGGTTTTACACAATGGGGTGTTATATCATGCAAAAAGACAGAGACCGAGTAAGCAAGCAATAGAAGAGCAGCAGGAAACACCGCTTCAAACTCAAAAGGAAAAGTGTAACAGCAGCAGAAAAACACAAGATCTCAGACTGAGTGAATGAGATGTAGTGGTACCGTGACAGTGCAGCAGCTGATGGGATTTCAGTAAATAAAGTCTGCCTGGTCTTTTGTTTACAGTGTGGCTACCAACTACAAGTAGAGAGGAAGACATGTTCAAGTCACCTAGTGGAGAATATACATGTAGAAATATAGAGAACACAAGGGAAAGATGTTTTTCACGTGACACGTCTGGAGATAATGAAGAAAATTCATTCATTGATGTGAGTTGAACAACTCTGTGAGCTTATTGAGCGGTTTGGATGGAGACTACTGAAACAATCATTAAATAGGAGGTATAATTGATAACAAGAACTGGGGTAGATTTTGCAGTTTAATATTTTAGAGCAGGAAGCCGTTTGTTAACTCGTCACTACTTCACCAATTTTATTTGATATTCTGCAACTAACTAATAATCCAAGGTCTGAATCATTATAGATGGTATACAGTGTACATGATAATGAAGTATGCTTTTTGTTAATGCTTCTATCAGGCTGTATTTTCACAAAATTAGGATAATAAACTGTTCAATAGAGAAAGACCAGTGTCTGTGGGTGATAACACTCAAACAAACCTGATTTTAAACTGAGGAGTGCTGCCGATATTAACGATGCTGCCAATAACAAAGACACACACACACTGCTAAGCTTCGGTACTGTGCACTTGTTTGGGTGCATTTGTGTAATTCTGCCTGTCAAAGTGCTTTTACAGTAATCCTGTCTGTGCATGTATATGCTTGTGCGTATGTGTGTGCGCTTTTCATCTGTACAGCGACCTGTGTGTGTGTGTGTGTGTGTGTGTGTGTGTGTGTGTGTGTGTTGTTTTTACTGAGCGTGACTACAGCTGTCCATCAACCAACAAGTCTGGTTTCCATCTACCGTTCACATCGTCTCTTCCTCTTTGCAAAGGTCAACATTTCTCCCTTTCTTAACCCATTCCAAGGCCCCTCGATGGCCCCCACAGGCCCCGCCTCCCTCCTCTTCACCAATTACTGGAGCTCCTTCATCCTGTTGAGAGCAGAGCCAGCCTTGAACCAGTCGATCTGCGTCTCGTTGAAGGTGTGGTTTAGAGAGATGGACACCTGGCTGCCATCGCTGTGCTTGATCACTGCTGTCAGGGGCTGGAGGGAGGACACAAACAAGATCATATGTCCATCATTTATCCTTGTTCTTCCGCATAATGTTAAGAAGACTGCGCTGTCCTTTGGATCAATGTTTTATTAGTGCAGAATATTGCTCACCTTGCCAGGAGCAAAGGATTTCAGCCCAGTAATTGAAATCTTGTCATCAGGGCGAATTTTGTCGTAGTCGCTGGGGTCGGCAAAAGTCAGAGGCAGCAGGCCCTGCTTCTTCAGGTTAGTCTCTGTGTGGAGGGATAAAAGATGGAAATATGAGACATAACAGCAAGACTCTGACTCATTGTTACTTCCATCAGGTAACCAGAGAAGGGCCCCTTGTCTGTCAGAAGTATATGTTACACAGAAATACAAGGTCATAATGCATAAAAGTACAGTATGGGCGTCTGGTTTTTATTGATTAGCTGCAGTTCTCATGATGAATTAGCTGTTCCGTTCATACAGGATTCATGATGTTGGAAATCTTTCTACTAAAGACCAAAAAGATGTTGAAAGCTTTGTGAACAGATATGTCAACTGTCAACTTTTGTGCATTTCTGCTGAGGAAATCAACATTCCAAAGATCAGACAGGCTTTCATCTCACCACCTCATCTCACCACTTAGCTACATGTAGCCTCCAATAACAAACTGGCACTAATGAATGTAATTTTAACTTCTAGACTCTTAGACGCTCCTTATTCCGGCAGACTGGGAAAATAAATCAGTCTGCCGGAATGACCGGGGATTATTCTAGACTTTTTTTCTTGATGGTCATTATGGCCATTACTATTCCAGATTTTCAGCCATATAGAACAACTACCAGACATAAGTTTTAAATAGCCATTTAATACCTTATATTTAAACAGCAATAAATCACAAACGCTATTTACACTCGTGTTTCACAATAAAGATATAAATAATAGAATGGCCTACTATTAGTCTGTAGAGTTGGCCTCTGCTGTCGCGCCTGGTGTAGCCAGTTTCATGGATTATAGTGAAAGAGCAGGCCTTCCCTGTCCAAATAAAAAGGTCCTCGCAACTAGGCCTGCACAATTAATCATTATAAAATCCTTTTTTAAATGACTGATTCTCATTTAATTTTACGAGCCAACTGCATCACAAACGCTACTATTTTCTTCCGTGAATTTTAAACATAGACTGTATAAAATAGGTTTTAAAGTGCCCCAAGCGCTGCAATGCTCTCCCTTCTCTTCATTGAGGCCTCTATGTTTACAGGCTTGTGGTGATGCGCAAGGTGCCAAAAAAATAAATAAAACATTCTATGGTTATCAATTCTAAGCTAAATAATTCGTGATTCCTATTTTTCCTTGAATTGTGCAGGCCTACTTGCAACTCTGGGGGCAACCAGCTGTATAATATAAATATTCTAATCTTAAACTTTAACACTAAGACTTGTTAGTTCAGGTTAAATCTGATCATATACCTGTAGGTCTGGTTTATATCAAAGCTGTCCCCGAGTGCCGTAAAGCCTGTGCAGTCAGGTTTACCTACACTGTGCAAGAACAGGCCGAAATTATAATTCGATTTGCATCAATTCTTGAGCGTGACTGATCTCATAAGCACCTGAGAGGTTTTTTGCTTTTTCTCCAGTCATCATGATTTGGTGTCACGAAAGAACAACTGCCAGGGTCATTAACATACATATTAGCATTCACAAGGTGCTTTGCATTAACTATTTATGATTTAAAAGGGGTGTGTACAGAGCTGATTCGCATACGGACACGTGTGGGTAATTTATAAAGGGAACATTGCATTTAGATATGCGTGCCCACGATTTTAAAAATCTGGAGAAAAAAAAAATTTAGGCGTACGCCATTTTTTTGGCTTTTGGGCATTTTTTTGGGGACTTTTAGTAAGGATCCTATGCCGAGTTTTATAAATGAGACCTCAGGAATTTTGGACCGGGATACATGATTAATAACCTATGTTGGATTGCAGGGAGCCAGGTTCCATTCAGCCCAAGATGATTTGTTCTGGGAGATAGGTCAATCTTAAGCAGGATGGATAAGCCCCATAAGCAGCTGGGTCCAAACTAGTTTAATGATATCCAGACAGATTATTTTAAGAGGATGGAGGATGAAGGGGTGCCTTCAGTCCAGGAATGGGCTTGTGAGATGGCTAGGGTGGCTGCTTTTGAAAAAAATGTCATATACTGTAAATGGTTTACCAGGTTGGATGTCTAAGATAGAAAATGGGGAAAGTACCTGAACTTTCTGGAGGGCTATTAAGAAGCTTTTTGCTCAGGAGAGACGTGTATTATGGGCTCATGATGTTGTCATTTATACATACATTTATGGTTTACTGTCTATTTTGCTTCCCTGTTGCCTCTACCTTTCACAAAGAAAATATAATGGTTTGAGTGCAAGCATTATAAAATTGCCAAAATCTCTCTTTCTAAGTTCTCTCTGTGCTCTGGAACTTACCGTGGATTCTGGCAAAGCTCTTGACGATGATGGCGCGTCCTCCAAGGTGCCGAGGCTCCAGGGCAGCGTGCTCTCTGCTAGAACCTTCACCATAGTTCTCGTCTCCAACCACCACCCAGTTCACTCCATTGGCCTGGATTATGCAGTTAAACAAAGACAAAGGAAACATTTAAACGGCTGGGAAAATATGCAACACAAATAATAATTAGTTTAGCTGCACAAGAATGCTGCAAAATCTACACTTAGTTGCCAGTTTATTTTGTACCATCTAACATTAATGCAATCTAATACAACAGTCATGCAGTAAATCCAGCCTTTATAAAAACATTTATAACGTTCCGTTTTTTGTTGAAACAGTTTGAGGGATGTGGATTTAACTTTATGGTCATTTTGGAGGCTGCAATTACTGGTGCTGTTTAATTGTACTGTGTTATACGGATAGGGGTTTGTATCATTGTGTACATTCTATTTAAATAAACTCACGTAGTCTAAATATCAGAAACACCTTTCTGTATACTGCAATACAGTTCAACAGCACCGCATTCTTCAAAAGGATCAAAAACTAAACATTTAAATCTTTATGACGGCAGGATTTACTGGAAGATTATTGCTGTTAGACTGCATTGGTTTTAGTTAGCTGTACCTAATAAAAAGGCAACTGTTTGTACATGTGCCATCAATGTAATGGAACCATCAACAGACACCATCCCATTAAGGTCACCTTGTAGTAGCGGGCCACATCAGGCACACCTCCGAAATCTCCCGTCAGCAGGTTCTTGACTTTGTTGACGGCATCGTTGTCAGTGTTGACTGCACCAATCAGCATATTGTTGGAGATGTTGTCCAGGTGACCGCGGAATTTCAGCCAGGGACCGGCAGCACTGATGTGGTCGGTGGTGCACTTTCCCTTCACCTACAGCAGCAGAGAAAACGAGAGGAAGGCGATACGGAGGATCAGGAAAGAAGGAACAGAAACTAAACAACGGCTATTTAACACTACTATTTATATAATTCAGTGGAGTTTCAGTCACCTTTGTGCAAATGGAACATATCAGCTAAAACAATATGCTCATCCAAAAACATGGAGGCCCTTCACTATTAGAAAAGTTATTCCTCCTTTAACTAGTGGACACATCCTAAAAGGGCATGAACCCGGGTTCTGTGTCTAAGACAGGAAAATGGTGTCCAACATTTTTCTTACTTTCCTTCCATTTCTGCTGCTCACCTTGATGAGGACCCTCATGTCCTCCATGTCTTTTCCATGCCACTTGTCGAAGGGCTCCAGCAGCTGCAGACGGTTGCTGGTTGGGCTCACTTGCACCTGAACATCAAATCAGGGTAAGAAAGAAAAGGTTTTTCCAGGAAAATTTTCAAAGGCTAGTGGGGCAGACAACTTCAAGATCTAACTGAATTTTATTTGAACACCAAAACAATCCTAATCCGTTTGTTTCTGTTTCTCTTCTTTTCCTTTTAACTGTCATATTACTCATATCTGCCCAATCAAGCCTTAATCATGGAGTTTGTTTACTCTTTCATGTACTGGTTTCAAAACGGTTATTGGGTTACGACCTCACTAAAAGTCTGTTTTATTAGTGCTGTGCTGCTTTTCAGATTGCTGAGATTATATGCTGTATCTTTAAAATATTGGTTTTGTTGTGAGTTGAATGTTATGTATGCAAGTTTACGTTTTCTTCTACCCTAGATGTACGAACAAGAGATCTTTTGATGTATTGAGAGTATGAATTTTATGGATCGATATAGTAATCCAGTTCATGTAATATTCTTATGAAGTAATAGAGACCCCAGGAAGAGTATCTTCTGTTTAAGACAGACAGAAGCTAATGGGGATCTTACAAACAAAAAACAAAACAAACCTTTACTGCGCTGCTCTCAGCCGGGGGGTGCTGGTAGGTATCCTGGCCTGGGTCAAAGTCTCTGGTAGGTAGCTCGTCACCGGTGGGGGGTTCCAGCTTGAACTTCTCTCCGTTAGCAGCCGTCAGGTAGTCGGTCTCTGGGTTAAAGTCGAGCGTCCCAGCGATTGCCATGGCAGTGACGATCTACGATGAATTACATAACAGGCATTTAGGCTGTGCAAATGTCACCAAGAATACAGAAATACAAATCCTATTGTTATTCCTCCACTGATACACACCCACGTTACATTTCCAGGATTGCTAGAGTGCCGTCAGAAATTCAGCCAGATCTCACTCTTTTCGGCAGGATGTCCATTACCTTTTGCTTTTTGTGTTTGAATTTTAAACTCTTGTGGATTTATGAGGACTATGGTTACCTGCTTCTCAGATCTCAGCAGGGTGAATCCAGACAGCTAGCTAGACTATCTGTCTTATCTGAGTTTTTTGTTGTACAACTAAAACACCTTTTAAATGTGCACATCTTCCACCAAAACAAGTTCCTTCCAGAGGGTATTTTGCAGCGGCACCGTGGCAACGTCTGGCGCTTTGCACCGCCCAAGACAATTGTGATTGGTTTAAAGAAATGCCAATAAACCAGAGCACATTTTTCTCCCACCCCGGAATGCTCTGTGGACTATAGAGACCTTCCTCTACGGCGCTGTGGATGAAGATCCGGCAAAGTGAGACTAGTCTATTGATGACCATGTAATTATGAATGGCCGAGGTTGTATTTTGCTTTGTGTTCAACCTGCAGTACTTACCTCAGGAGAGGTGACAAACGCATGAGTAGCTGGGTTAGCATCATTCCTGGCAGTGAAGTTCCTGTTGTAGGACGTGACAATAGTATTCTTCTCTCCTTTTTTCACATCCTTCCTGAAAAAAGTCAAAACACAGAGCTTTTTAGTCTGGAGGAATTTTGTATTTGGTCTTTAGACTTTACTTCGTACTTTTGTGCGAGAAATTGGCTCGATTGTAGTGTGAGAGGAAAAGGTCATCCAAAACAGAAGTATTATCCTCTGAAGATCTACAGTATGTATTGACAGTCCATTTAATGGAAATCCAGTCATTAGCTTTCATGAACCAGTGTTGGTAGAGAAGAAAATAATCCGGAAAGTTGTTTAAAAATCATTATCTGGGACTACTTCTACATAATGTCATGGCAAGCTGGTTGTTGGGCGTCGATATATTTTTCTTTGTAGCAAAGCGTTGGAAGAATCAACCGTCATGACCCTGCTGCCAGCGGGGCACAATTAGCCTTTACAAATGAGCTGCTTACCTGTCCCACTGTCCAATGCAGGGGCCACAAGCATTGGCAAGCACGACACCACCAACATCACTCAGGATCTTGGTCTGAAACAGGGACAACATGAATTGAACATAAAGAAATCCTTTCCTGCATCTTTCAAACACATACTGGTACTATTGGCTAAATGTCAAACAAACAAACAAACAAACAAACAAACAGCCCAAATACTTCGGGTCACTCGCTAAATGTCCGTGAGATTCTGACTCACATATCCATCTCTCTCAATAGTGGCACGGATCTGCTCAGAACCAGGGGTGACTGTGAACTGGGCCTTGCACTTCAGACCTTTATCCAGAGCCTGCTTGGCCAGAGAGGCCGCCCTGCCCATGTCCTCATAGCTCGAGTTGGTGCAGCTGCCGATCAGACCTGCAACAGACAAGTTCAACGCTTATAAGAGGAGAAGTGAGAACAATGACAGTAAAGTGAATTAGTATACAGTTAGTGGTCGATTGGGACCCTTTTTCTACATGAAATGAGAGGAAAAGTGTTGAAGAGAAGTCAAAAAGACAAGTATGTAATTATACATCTTTATCATCATATTCTACTCATCCTGTCTATGATTGTAATTATACTGCGCTCAGTAATCATTCTAGTAAGCTACTTTATAAGACTACATGACAGGGCTGTAACATCATCTGATCATATCTGGTGAATTACACAGCTCATAGGAACAAAGAAAGAAATATCACCAGACAAAGCTTTACAAATATTGACAATTGTAAGATAATGCAGCTGTGTCACAAATACTTACCAACTTTTACCTCCAGGGGCCAGCCGCTCTTCTTAGCCGTAGCCCCGATCTCAGACACAGGGTGGGCCAGATCTGGGGTGAACGGCCCATTGATGTGGGGCTTCAACTGTCAGAGGAGAAGGGAAACAAGGCATAATGTAGAACAGTGATAATTTCAGTAATGTAGGACATGTTTGCATATGCTATAAATATTGTTTTCTAAATTTGGAAACAAAAAGAAAAGAAAAGGGAACACTGATGGCACAATTAGGCTGCCTCATGCAGCATCATCGCTACATGATACAAAATAAGACAAAGCATATGCATGTGAGAATGTGGGTCCTGTAGTTGTTGAGTGGAAACTTTTACTTCCAAAATAAAATTGGTAGGTCAGTTATTATTAATGAAAGCCGCACATTTTTGTTTGCCACCCAGCTTAATTAATGTGTTAATAAGAAAGTTAATAAGTTGTAATGCTTGTCTTACAGAACACACATATTTTAGCAGCAAGGTGCTCCAACATATAATCAAATGATCTACTATATAAAACTTAATACCGTAACTCCTGACCTCCTGTAACCACACACAGACTGATGTCACAATGACAAACTTGGTCAGCCTCATACCAGGTATTATGGTAGTAGGGCATGCAGTTTGCCCCAAATCCATTACACATCCTGATTCTAGGTAGGTATTTAGTGTATTCACAGTAGAAAAGTGGGCAAATTAATTATCATCAAACCAGAGAGCATGCATAATAAAATCCCAGTTTGACCGTTGCACATATTCTAAAATTTCCTTAGTATAAAATTGTAAAGAATGTTGAATTCTCTGTATACCAACTACTATGATAATTAGTATGCAGTACAGACAGTAAAGAATTAATATGTAGTATGGATTTGGGATATGCCAATGTCTTACATAACACGACTAGTAAAAATGTTTTGACTTACCTCGCTCAGGTTAATCTCTACGACCTGGTCGTACTCACAGCCGTTATCTGGGACTAAGTCCTCTTTGAACTGATCAGCCACAGAGGCAATCTCTGAGAGGGAATGAAGAAGGGGACAAAGTTGTAGTTAAGATGCAGTAAATAAGGACTAAACAGAAAGCGACTGAGAGAACAGTAAGAGACTAACCTCCACGGCCAGTTTTCTCCATGTAGGTCTTCATGCGGTGGTTGTAGGGGAAAACCGACGTGGTGGCTCCAATCTCAGCACCCATGTTACAGATAGTGGCCATTCCTGAAATAAATTAAGAGTCTCACTTTACTTTAAGTTGGAAGAAATGTAACATCCATTCAAGCAAGTTATGGTCGGTAGTTGATGTCGTCACTGTTCTTCGTTTCTTTCTTTCTTTGATGTTCACATGTAAACACAGAGAATGTCTTTTGCCAGCGTTTGAAGTCCTGTAATGCATCTCATTCTCACCAGTGCAGGAGATGGAGTCAACTCCAGGCCCATGATACTCCACAATGGCTCCAGTGCCACCCTTCACAGTCAGGATGCCGGCCACCTTCAGGATGACATCCTTTGGAGAGGTCCAGCCAGATAAGGTTCCTGTCAGCTTCACTCCAATCACCTGATGGAAAAAAACAACAACACAGGCTTAAACAAATGGCTAAATTAAGCATTTGTAGAGACATTTATTGGTTGAAAACAGGGTTTAAGCTGCTACTGAAATTAAAAGTAATTTACAAGATTGCAGGCGTCAAGCACTCACTTTAGGACACTTGAGCTCCCAAGGGATTCCAGCCATGACATCCACAGCATCAGCTCCGCCCACTCCAATACAGATGGCTCCCAGCCCACCGCCATTGGGAGTGTGGGAGTCTGTACCAATCAGCATCACTCCAGGATAGGCGTAATTCTCCAGGATAATCTGTCCAAATAAAAAGGACATTTACTGTCAGTCACACATTATTTTCTTAGGATGTAAAATTCAACAAACTGCTATTTAAATGGACAACCTTTCTAGGAATGTCTTTTTCTGGTGTCCCTCTAGAAAAGTAGTCATTTCAAAATAGAAGCCAATGGAAGTGTGCTGAACACATACATCATTCTGCAAAGTCATGGTCAAACACCCAAGGGAAATAACAATATGCAAAACACATTTTCAAGCATTAATGAAAATGCCCTTCATTTCCATCTGTCCTCTATCTGTCCTTTCATTTGTTTTCACCTTAGCCCTCAGATTATAAATCAGTGTATTGTACCTGATGGATGATCCCTGATCCGGGTTTCCAGAAGCCAACTCCATATTTAGCACCAGCAGTTGCAAGAAAGTTGTATACCTCCTCATTTACTTCCTGTGTTAAGATGAATTGAGAGAGAGAGAGAGAGAGAGAGAGAGAGAGAGAGAGAGAGAGAGAGAGAGAGAGAGAGAGAGAGAGATTTTCATATATGATGCGTCACACACTATATTTAATATTCCTTCCATCTGTCCCGATTGTCCTCACCTTAGCCCTCTGTAGGTCCTCCGTCCCTCCAATCTGAGCCTCAATCAGATGATCACAGTGGATGGTGGAGGGGACCGCCACCTTGGGCAGGCCACTGCTGATGAACTGAAGCATTGCCATCTGAGCTGTAGCATCCTGCATAGCCACGCGGTCTGGACGCAGGCGCAGATAGGTGCGGCCGCGCTCAATATCCTGCCCTGCTGGATCATCCAGGTGACCATACACAATCTTCTCCGACAATGTGAGAGGCCTGCTGAGCCTGGTGGGGCGGATTAATGGAAAGATGTGGTAAAAAAAAAAATTGTGCTGTGTTGGCCACGGACAGTTTTTAACAGAAGTTTTATAAATTTGGCTAACTTACTTCTCTAATATCTTTTCATATTTTAAGTGTTCTTGCTTTGTCCTTCTGTGTTGTGTGTCTCACTTCTGGAAAGTACTACATTTCCTCTGATGTCAAGAATAGGAATTATGGCTTCATTAGGATAGCAAAACCTAGCGGCTTACTGTTCATACAATAGTTATATAATAACCACACAAAAGGTTTTCCTATTCTTATATCACAGCATGTGGTGAACACCAAGATATCCAAAGTTAGCTCTGTAGGCCCTGCCGTTACTGTAAATGTCACAACATTCACTGTGCAGCTGTAATAAACACCAGCTATTCCTTATGAGCCAAACTTTAATCAACAAGGACTCTGTGTATCATGTGTATTTCTGAGAAGGGCAGCTGCTGACCTGCTGCGCACAATGTTGATGTTCTCGTGCATCTTCTCATAGTTAATGCTGGTGTCAGGCTCAAAGCGGCTCATAGACACCTTGGCCTTGGCGTTGAATGCTGCGGAGACATGAAAACGCCTTGCCCCGGTTCCAAGGGCCAGCTAGACCAGAGCAAACAGAGGACAGTTTTGAGAAATAACATCATAAACAAAGTTTTACTGTACGGTTCGCTCATTACATTTTGAGTTATATAATAACCATGCAGAGCAAAGAGAGGTCATTAAATTTTGCAAGAATGGGACCACATGTGAAGATTGTTAAAACATAATCTTGCAAATGGCACCAGTAAAAATGTGGTGTATAAAGACAGAAAAATAATCTCCTATTTTGGTCACAAAAGGCTTGTCAGTTTAGTTAAACATTGACATCAGATCAGAAAGAGAATTTGGACGGAACTGTCTCAGGCTATGAAAATACTTTCCAAATCTTCCTGCTACAGGCAAGATTATCAGACTAACGTTCATCTATTAGTAGACACCGTATGGAGCATTTTTAAGACCTTTCTTAGAGGGCTGGAAGATATGAGGAAAATATCTAATTGAGATTCTTTGTTTGATATTGTGATTGCAATATTATTCACGATATTGGAGAGAATTATATTTTCTGTATCATTATTCTCATTTAAAAATATATATAAAATGATTATAGTGTTATTTTGCGAGGATCTGTACCAAACAAAGATTTTTCTTACGATACAATTTGTAGGCCGGGACGTCTCCGCAGCACCACAATACTTAATTCAGAATGGTTTGACACACATTTTGCCTTTAACAAATATTGCTCCCCTACCCCCCGAGATTTAGATATTGCACTAGTCCATATTGTGGTCCAATTTCGATAAAATTGCAATACATTTCAATAACTATGTACTTCAAGTGTGCAATATAAAGCTTTATTATGGATTAAAATAGATCCAATTAGATCTAACTATAGGGGTGGCAGTAGCTCAGTCCGTAGGGAGTTGGTTGCTGGTTCAAGTCCCCATACGGATCAAAGTATGGTGGTGGACTGGTAGCTGGAGAGATGCCAGTTCACCTCCTGGGCAGCCAAGGCAGCGAACCTCCAACTGCTCAGGGCGCCTTTCCGTGGGCAGCCCCCTCACTCTGACATCTCTCAATTTAGTGCATGTATAGGTACTGAGCATGTGTGTGTAAGTCAGGCCTGAGTGTAAATTGTAATTTCCTCTTGTTATTATAATATCACAATTATGGAACCCAATATTAGACCAAATGTAGTCACAACACTGCATCAGGTTTTTTTGTAATTTTTATTAGTTGATGTCTTTTGCCACTACTAGCAAAGTAAGCTACATATATAGGAATGGATTTAAATCTGTTATGCCAATGAGTGACCCAAGGCAATATATGAGGGATGCTATGTTCACTTGCTTAATATCGGACCCTCAGTGTTCACATTCAGTGGAAAGTCACTGTCCTCACAGAAAACTGGGTGAAGGTTTATCCAGCTCATATTTCAGGGGTAAGCCTCTCCTGCTAGGCCATTAACTGACAGTCTGATACACTACACTTTTACCTATGTATGAGCACTAAAACCTACAGGAAAAATAAAGCAGAGGAGCGCTATTATTTTCAAATGGGGGAAGAAAAAAAAACATCTCATAAACATTGACTGAACAAGCTAATGGCTCAAAATCAACCATTGTCTTATTTTCACAACAAATCTCCATTACTGTGTGTACTATAGCAGTGCATTCTCCTATTCTCCCTGTATTTATTTCTCCTTTATACCATATCATCTATTTATGGGAATAATGGATTTGAGGCATATGTGATTGTTTATATATGTGATGAAATAATCTGTAAGAAATTTTAATAAAACTATTCAGATAATAAACTGATGAAGCACCAAGAAAAGCAAGACCTCACCCAGAACAAAACTAAATCATTTACAAGACGTGACATGATGAAAGTGGATCCTTTTGTACAGTGCTGCTTATGAGTATAGAAACCCATGCTTAAGTTGACTAAAAAGAGGAATAAAAAAATAATAATAATCATCATCTTTTGGAAATTGATCTTAATGCCTTGATTAAAAAATGAGGAAAAATTCAACCTTTAAAAAGGACACAAATTTTCTTTGTGAATGAATAATGTATTGTCAAATTAATGTTCCTCCTTAAAATACAGTATAGACACCCCTATGTTAAATTCCCGTAGAAGCAAGCAGATTTTTATTTTTAAAAAAGGCCAGTTATTTCATGGATCAGGACACTTAATTAAAATAGCCCCATATCATCGCATACCCTTCGCCATACTTAGTAATTGGCATGGGATACTTTCCATAAAATCATTGGCATGGTGTTATTTCAGTTAACCTAATAGCTGGTTTGATTTGCATTGAGAGATGATTTTTATAGAAAGTTCCCCATGCCCATCTCTATGTCTATCTATCTATTTTAATTCCAAAGGCCAAGGGAACTTTATCAGGATGCATAGTATCCTGGATCCATGAAATAACTGGCCTTTAATAATAAAAATCTCCCTGCTTCTATGGGAATTTAACATAGGGGTGTCTATACTCAAGTGCACTGTATTTTAAGGAAGAACATTTATTTATCGACAATACATTATTCATTCACAAAAAATTGGTGTCCTTAAAAGGTTGGATTTTTCCTTCATTTTTTCATATTTTTCAATTTCCAAAAGATGATTTTTTTTTTTTTATTCTTTTTAGTTAACTTTAGCAGGGGTTCCTATACTCTTGAGCAGCACTGTAAACAGCTGCTTACTGAAGACCCTTTGTTATTTAAAATAAACTCACAAAGAATCTGATTTGAGCCACTACCCAACACACGAGCAGAAACACACTTCTGTGCATCAGTCCGAGCTGTTAGAGATGAGCTGGTATGAAGTGCGTATTAGGACAACTCCGTAACCTTGCGATCACCTTGCAAACATCAAGGCGCCTGGGACCGTTTCCAGCCAATATTCAGTTAATGTCGACTGAACTGGATACTGCGATTAACAATAACATGATATAATACTGGTTCCTGTAAGGTCGGACGTGGTTTATAACCGTTGCGAAGCGTCGTTGTCATGTGTCAGACGAGGACACCGTGACCTGTTAGGGCGGCTCGGTGCGCACTCATATCCACATTTACTCGCTGTCGGTCAACGTAAGCAATGGCGGCTGTACTACACGACAAAACATATCTATTGTCACATGTGTACTCGATAGCAAGGCAGTTACAAACTCTGTAAAAGTAAAATAACGTTTTCTTACCCGCAGTCTAGTGACAGTCAAACAGTAAGACGCCATTTTGTTCACTGACAAAGATGATAGTGTCGCCCTTATGTGACGTAACTAGCTTAAGGAGCTCTTTAAACGCGGTCGATTTTTTTCTTCCACATCTCCTCATTGTCAATATATTTTTTAGTCATCTGTTGTTCTTTTTTAACGTTATGTGAAATCTATTATCTCTGACTTTTTACCCTTTAAATTCTTAAGAAAGTTAAGAAAAAATATAAATTATGATAGGGTTAAATAAAAATCAAACCTATATTTCATATAACTCTAATTTTTTTCTCGTGTACAAACTAGGCATGAAAAGTAATGAACATTTACCTAACATTTACTTTGTACCTAAAGGGAAACACCTCCTAAATTAAGAATTTCAATATGTTATTTCCATGGCCTAGGAAAGTTTTTCAATATTTGTGACATAAAGCTAATTACTTTCAAAGCCAAAACCCATAAACCAGAGAATTAAGTCTCAATCTTGAAATGTCATCAAGTATTAAAGAATGTGGCTGCTCCATGGAAAATGAACAGGTGGCCCATTTTTTTCACTTTTGTACTATCTGTTCCCTTGGTAGATAAAATAGGATAGAATGCCTTTATTGTCATCATATTTTGAAAATAGTGTCATCATTTTTGAAAATATTCTCTACCTGAAATACATCAAACTAGGCTACTTAAAAATACACTTTGTCCTGGAAAAACCCAATAATCTATTTCAAATGCTTTGAAATTACTTTATTGTCAATAACATATATCCCTGAAATGAATCTTGTTTGACACCTTCTCAAGCAAGGTTTAAAATACCAACTGTGTTCCTGTAAAACTAAGATTTGTGGATGTGTGTTTTAATTCATTTAAATTGATTCATTTGGGGAATATAAAGTCCATCACAATCCAACTCATAAATACTATAGATGCCTACAGTTGAAATATGCATAATCAACCTGGAGTCAACAAAAAAGCTAAAGCACATCTTAATAGACTGTAAACATTAACAGTCTGGTCGTTACTCTCTACCACGCACCATTTAGCGATAAGAACACCATTTCCCACAAGCCCCAGGTAAGAGTCAGGTTTCTTTAGCTGCAGCCCAATAATCTGTTGGTCCTTCCCCCATCTCAGCCAATAGAGACTCTGTTGCTATCACCGCTTATATTTTTAGCAAATTGTTCAACGCCGTAGGAAACTACAAATATCCCTCCGCCAATTAAACTAGAGACCGGTAGGTAAACCTGGAGCAAAAATGTCCTAATTGTCTTTGTTTTGACGTCGCTAATTTTCGAGGAAGACAGTGAAGAGTGAGTGAAGAGTTATCTTTTTTTTATTATTTTTTTCAAAATCAATCTGCTGGTTAAAATTAATATAGCCTAAATACGGTGCGTAGAAATGGCGTCAACCATCTGCTGACAGGAGAACATATGCATAAATACCGTTATATGGGAAAATAAAGCAGCAGCTACTATTATGAAGAAAGTAGTCCCTGCCGTCACGGGCATGTAGGCGAGTCACAGTGTATAAATACGCCGGGTTGTCAAACAGTAAAGTTTCTCTGGACCCTCCATACAAACTGTCAGCTGAAGACAAACTGGAAAACCCTTCGGCCATTGGAGAACTGGGGCAGCAATTAAATAAATCAACAACACTAAGGTTAAAAATACCTAGTGGTCCGCATTTAAATCAACGACTCCACAGATCCGCCTTGAAATCCCAGACAACACAAGGGGGAATAAAACAGAAACGCAGGAGTACAAGTCACGCTAGGACATCTGTGACAATAGGTAAGTAATTGAATGTCAGCCGGTGCATGAAATAGGCTAATTTGATCTATTTATGCGTACAAGCATGTGCAGCATGTTGCCGTGTGTTGGTGTTTGGCTTAGCTTCCCAAAATGCGCTGACTATAATGAATGTACTGGTCCAGCCTTTGAATGAGGACTCGAGCTTTTTGTTTTTGTCTTCGCCCGTTATATATTAGCTGAAGTGACCCTCTCAAAGTCAGCTTAGCTGTTTATTTTTGTCTTTATGTGTTGTTTGACGGGGTTGTTTTAAATGCTGAGAAGGGTTTCTCTTCATTGCTCTAAGCACATTCTCTGTCAATAGGATGTTCACCACTTAATTAGCCTTTTTATAATTTAATGTTACAGCGAGAATCTATAATGTGGGGGATACTTCACTCGCCTGTTAGCTAAACCAGTGTCCTTTCTGCTCCAGTGCCTTTTGACTGACATTTGGCAGTAATACCCAAGTAGACTCTGCTTCTTATTATCTTAGCTTTTCATCACCTATGCAAACCTGGATGGCATTTCTCCAATCTCACCCTCACCTTGCATATTAAACTCCGGTATTTGGCATCTGCAACATATTCCCAACTCCAAGATTTCTATAAATATTAATCAGTTCTTTAGGGAGAAAGCTACAAGTGAGGGGCAGTCAACAAAAAGGTACAGTGTGTCTTATTCTTGCTGCTGTAACACAGAAATGTCCCAGTTTGGGATAAATAGACCTAGCTATCTAAAATCACACTAATGTCCTATTGTATTTGCAGTTGTATGTGCGTGGTGACCCCTTGGTTCAGACAGGCCTCTATTTTTTTGCTCTTAACCCTCCAATTATAATATTTCTAATGGGTCTTTTGCCTTCATAGATCTTGTGTGTGTGTGTGTGTGTGTGTGTGTGTGTGTGTGTGTGTGTGTGTGTGTGTGTGTTGTACATTAGCCTGTGCTACTTGAAAGCTCACTGTAAATCTAGTGCTTAAAAGCTAAAACCTGGCATGTAGTGGATGCTCTGCAGCACGTAGTGTCACACATTTGCAGCTCTGATAATGAGTCCATGTAAACAAAAATAGCTATATAGATCCTGCTGTTGTTCTGACCCACAATAATAGGCCTGGTAAAAATTAATACAGCCCTTTTTTTTTTTTTTATTGTAATAAACCTGTAGATGAAGAATACAAATATGAACACAGAGGGGATTTATAACCATGAACGATTTGGATGTTTTTATTGTGGGGGATAGCTGTGGTTTATGACTTAGACCATCTATTATTTAGAAACCTGCACATATTAACTGAGAAATCCCTCTGTCATTGAATGACATTGGATCTTGAGTATCTTTCTGTTGCCTTTTTAATGAGAGGTATGAGATGCAGTATAGATAGATAGATGGGATGTTGTAGGTAGCTTAGTGCACACACACTTGGCTTTCAGTGATGATGTCTTTTAGTGATGATGCAGGTGATGGACCGGTGGATTCTCCTGTTCTCAAAGATCCTTTTCTACAGTCACTTCAACTCATTTTTTAACTCTGATAGAAGAGAAGAATTTGTACCATAGATGATGCATAAAAGGGCTGTATTTATAGCCCATTCTAACTACCCCCTCCCCCCTTATTCTTCAATGTCACCTTTTTCCTGCAATAGGGGAAATGTAAATCTCGTCTTGAACTGACACTCCCGGAGCCCTGCGTTCCAGCCTGCGCAGCTTTATCTGTAATAACATTAGAATTGTCTTTTAATTGGAGGCATCTTCCTAATCTTAGCTGCTGAATCCCCATCTGGCAGGGAAGTGAATGTCAGTGAATTGTTTGTGTGTATGCGTATGGGGGTGATCACACGCCACACATTGCATGCTGGGAAATGTTGTTCTGAGAAGTCAACTAACTGTCCTTCCATTTTACACCTCTTCCTTTTGTGAATCTTGTGGGGGTCTTTTTTCCATTTTTTTTGTTTTTTTTTGCATGTAATCTCAACTTCAGTTTGACTCTGCATGGTGATGAACACACTCAGCGTGACTGTGCTAAAGCATTAAGCAGGAGGCACTCCATGGGATCGGGTTCAGATTATAAAGGATTTATGAAACCCACAACACAACATCTGTTACATCAATCAGTAGATCTTGCAGTCGGTGAAAACAAAATATAAAACGTGTACCAATGCTGTCTGTCGTTGAATAAGAATAGTGGTGGTGTAAGTTGATTTGCTCAGCTCCATAAAAACAATAGACATTCTGTATTCTATGTCAGTGAAACTGATATTCTCCCCATCATCATGCATAAAAAATATTCTTTATTTTTGCTATGTTGTATTATAGAAATATATCATTTCATGCCAAAAGGCATTATGGTGAGCGTTTCACACTTTTCCCTGAACGCTCGCTGTGATGAAGGCTCTGTGTCGAAACACTTAAGCATATTTTTGTGTGTGATGCAAGCCAAATAAACAAATGTAATGTGAGTATTTTGTCCTCCTCAACTTGGAAATGTGAGATGTGCTACCTTTTCACCCTTTTTTTTTGTAACTATGCTCATTGTATTTTGTGTTGAGCACTCCGCTGAGAATCCCATTGTTCCCTCCTTTTCCAATACTCTTTTGAATCTATCTTTTAATGCTTTAATGGATTCAAAGGCATTTAACAACATTTTTTTTTTTTTTTTTATATAAATCGTGAATCATTGTTTCAGTGCCTTCTCAGGTCAGTAAATGTTTCAATTCATAGTGAATTAAGCAGTGACACTTCCACTGGGCTCATACATGCATGCATGTATGTTTCTTGCTTCCATTGGAGCAGTGACCCGTATGAGGCTGGAGTGTGCCACTCAAATAATTATGTAAATCAATAAAGCATTCACATTCACCAGGATCTAACAAGTAGAGCTGCAAAGATTATTCAATTTTTAAGTTAATCAACAACTATTTAGAATTTTGAAATGTGAATATTGTCTAATTTCTTTACTCCTCTGTGACAGTAAGCTGAATATCTTTTGAGTTGTGGACAAAACGAGACATTTGAGGAAGTCATCTTAGGCTTTGAGAAACACTGATTGGCATTTTTTTCTCCATTTTCTGATATTTTGTAGACCAAACAACTAATGGTGAAAATAATCGACAGATTAATTAACAACGAAAATTATCATTAGTTTCAGCCCAACTCACAAGTTTCTGTTAGTTCATTGTGACCAACAGTGCATTTGTAATTAGCATTATTCATACTGGGATGCGGTCTGTGTGTGGAGCATTTTAGTTTAATTTTTGAACCGGCAGATAACAATAATATGCACATTTCAGTGTATTTTAATGTTGGTGTCCAGACAAAAAACCATAATTTAATATTTGCTATAATTAAATACTGAAAGTCTGTTCTCGTGGCACACTCCAGCCCCAATACAACTGAGGCTCCCTATATCCATAAAATATAAGGGTGATTAATTGTCCACAGCTGGATAACCGTGTCCCTCTCCCTCTTTGTTTTTGATCCATCGCCCTTGATCACCCCTTAAATCTTCCTCTGGTTTTTTTCCAGGTAAAATAACCACTTTCTTCTGTTGTTTTATTTTCTTTACAGTTGGGACCTGAAGACATTGTTACATATTTGTCAACGAAAAAAAGACAGCCTGCAACTTGCTGCCCCAGCCTTCAAGGTGCCTTTACCATGGTGACACTAAAGGAATTGTACACTTTACAATAAGCCAGAGGGAAAAAAACTCCTTGTCACAGTTGTTCACTTTCAGCATCATCTGGATCCCTTTCCAACCACGACGGCACTAACCTGGTGCAGCCATGCATCTAGAAGTGAAGGTCGCCCTCAACTTCATCGTGTCCTACCTGTACAACAAGCTGCCTCGGCGTCGAGCTGACCTGTTCGGCGAGGAGCTGGAGAGGATACTGATGTCTCGTTTTGAGGGTCACTGGTACCCTGAAGTCCCTCTCAGGGGCTCTGCCTTCCGCTGCATTCACCTGGGAGCACCGAGGGACCCAGTGGTGGAATTGGCTGCCAAGAGAAGTGGACTGGACACAGAGGAAGTGCGTGCGAATGTCCCTGCAGAGCTCAGTGTGTGGATTGACCCTTACGAGGTATCCTACCAGATTGGAGAGAAGGGGGCAGTGAAGGTTCTTTACCTGGAGGACCCTCCCGGCCTTGGCTGTGATGGCGAGAGGGCCGAGGGGGTGATCAGAGAGGGTAAAGGAGATGCAGATGCAGAGGCGGAGGAGGCCAGGAGTCTGGGCTTTAACCCAGATGCTCAGGTTTTTGTGCCAATTGGAAGCCAGGCGTCTCCTGCCCTCATGCCATCACTCTCCAGCTCTCCCACACCACTGTCTGGCCAGCCCTGCCCCGGTCTCTTTAGCTACCCCAGCTCCAGCACACCCACCGACCCTGCTGCCCACTCCTCAAACACCTCTACCCCTTCTCCTCCCAGCGGCGGGCTGCCCTACCTCTCCGCCCAGCAGCCTCCCTCCGCTCTTGCTGCCGCCCGTCCTCAACCCATCACCTTCACCACAGCCAGCTTCGCCGCCACTAAATTTGGCTCGACCAAGATGAAGAAGTGCAGTGTGGCCGGTTCGGCAGCTGGCCCCGCCGCGGTCATACCTCCTGCCCAGAGGATGCTCACCCGCTCTCCTACCACCATCTCGGCGCCGGAGCTGCTCAAGCACAAGCCCCTGTCTCTGTCCTTGCACTCCCTCGGAGGTCCCCTCGCCAGCCAGCTCTCCCCCAACGCCAAAGAGTTTGTCTACCCAGGATCCCCAGGCCCCCTTTACTTTGATGCTGACACCCAGCCCATTCAGCCTCATGCCAGCCCGTTCCAACCCCCACATGCCGTTAACACCCATCCGTCCTTTGACCCCTTCTCCAGCCCTCCCCCTGCCCAGAGTGTGGGCATCATTGGCAGCAGCGGAGGAATCTCCTACATGGAGAAGCCCCCGTTTGTCGAGGGTTTAGGAAGCTACAACCTGCAATATCCTAGCCAGTCCTTCCAGCCTGTTGTGCTGGCCAACTAAGCCTTCATTTGTAACGAAAAGAATTCTTGTAGGAGGAGGTGGGTTTGGACAATGATGCTCCAGATATTTTCAGTTTTTCTAACAAAAATTGTTCTAATACAAGTTAAGAATTAGTTTTACTACACAGATTTAAAATACAACATCCACTGAATAATTCATGTGATTTGTTTTGTGTTCCCCACCCCCACCCCACAACCCCAGCCTGCCATTTTGTCCATTGCTGTTACTCATCATGTTCTGTGTGTTGGCTTTGATGACAGGAGTGGGGGGGGGGGTGTTCCATTCTACCTTGAGTTGTTGCCAATCTCTTTTGTATATTATTTTGCATTGAATGTTAATGTGAGGGACTTCTTTATTTTGGTTGTTTTTGTTTTTTTCTTTTCTTGACTTGTAGTTTAATGGACCCGGCTCTAGTATAGCTCCATTTTTGCACTGCAGTGTCATGCTGTGAAAAAGGACCTCGCCAAGTCCTGCAGGGAACAACTGCTGTGGAAAGCTCAGCACTTTGCTCTGCAATCTGCTCTGCCCTACTTGCTACAAATACAGAGGGGGGGTGCGTGTGTATGTGTTTTTTTTTTTTTTTGTATTGTTGTGGTGCCGCGTGATGGAGTGACCCATTGTTTGTACGGTGGGCCCCGTTACTCCTTGAAACACACTCGTACGTGGGCACAATTTGACTCTGTCACCAGGCATTGATTGGAAGCAGTTTATTGGGGAATGTGTACATGACGTGGGTTTAAAATAAAGTGTGAGCAGAAAGGGAGCAACGGGGTGTTAAGGGAGTGATGTTGTAGAATGTATTGTATCGGTTCAGTGAAGCCTTGGTGAATGTGAAAAGCAAGTCAATATTTAGCATTTTAAGACAATAAAAAATGCACTGATACCTCAATTATACACACTGGGATCTAAGTTATACTTCCATACATGTATTAAGGACCGACCTGCACACACATTCGCAGAAATATGTGCACACATGCATCCAATTCCTATCAGCAGCGTTTGAAGGTGAAGAGGCGTAGGGGATGCCGCAGCAGGGATTGTGATATATGGCTTAACATGACTTTGACTATGAAGCAGAGGTTTTCCTCTGCACGGAGAGGAGAGAGGAAGATGAGAGCAAAGGGAAGACCAAAAGGAAACGAGGTTCTGTTGCCTCGGCGTTGTGCATGCTGTATTGGCGTCGAGAACGACTCTTTAAAACCCAGAACACGTTTTCTGGTGAGCTTAAGTGGTATTGAAGCAAAAGGCTTGCACTATTCTTTCCTTCTCCTTGAAATTATTCAGTGATCTCTTCTCCTTCTGGCTGTGTAACAAAGAAAACCGCCAGAATCCTACCGTTCAGGTCTCTTTTACCCAGTTATGCAGACAAAGATACAAAGATGAATGTTCTTCATTGGTCTGTGGCTCTTGTCGCTTTATGGGATAGCTTGTCAGATCTCTCAAAGTCTGCTGCTTTTAACAATAGTTTGTTTACCAGCCGGGTCCACGTGATTGTTGACTCTCGGATGTTGATTTGATCTGTCCAGCACTTTATTACTGGGCTCCTGAGGCTGTGTGTGTGTGTGTGTGTGTGTGTCGCCCACAAACGAGCGCTACACCATTCCTTTGCCCTCTGTTTGGTAATGGCACCTTTTTTATTCAGCTGTCATGAAAATGCTTTAGAGATTCAACCTGGAGCTTCTTTTTTGTTTTTGTTTTTTTTCCTTCCTTTTCTGTTCAAACGCATCATGCTGGTGAGGAGATGCTGTTAGTTCAGTCCATTTATTTGAATGTTTTGAGAGATGACACAAGGACCCTTGACTTTTTGCAATGTGACCGCTTGTCATAGGCATGCAAGTTTTAATTTCTTTTCAAAGGAGTGGGGTGGGGAGGCACACATCTCGGCAAACGTTATTGATTGTGAAGGGAAAGATGCATTTATAAAATAAATTTTTTTTGTTTTGTAATTTATTTTACAATATTTCTATATTTTTGTTTTTGCAGAATTATCACTTACATTTGTATAAGTAAGACATGGCAAGTCCAGGAATATGTGTGTGTGTATATACAAAGTTCTTATGTTGAGATTATTTGTTTAGTTTCTTACATGCTGAGGTTATTTTTTCAGAAAATAACATGAATATATGCAAACTGAGACAAAAATAAAAAGATGTACAGAATAAAGTATTGAATGTGTATTGTACCTTGTACAGCATATGTCTAAAAAAAAAAAAAAGAAAAAAAGACGGGTAAATGTATTCATTCTTCAAGTTGGATTTGAAGTTTAAGATGTGAATGTTTACAGTGGGTTTGTGTAGGAAAAGATGGCTGATATCACTTTTTTGCTGTGCTCCCAGGGCAGTTTGACAATACTACTCCCATAGGCAGTACATTTAAACCAAAAATCTCCACATTTCAGATTAATTCATCAGTTGTTTTTTTTTATGTGAATTATTGCATTTTGTGGTCACCCTGCCTTTTTTTTTTTTTTTTTTCTTCAATTTTTCAATTTTTTTCCACATCAACCCTAACATTCCTGTTTTAACCCATGTGTTACTACAGTACGTAAAGCAAGATAAATCAGATTTAACCTCCCTTATAATATATATCCCATCAAATTTCACTTCCTTAATTTTTAGTGGGGTTCTCTTCTTCCCATCAGCCTGGTCCTTTGGTCCTGATACAATAGCCATATCCCAGATTGTCTTTGCTTACACAGATGCTCACCCTTCTCCAGTGCAATGTAATGCCATAATTTAAATTACCCTGAAAGATTCAAGGGGTTTCTACCTCTCTGCACCTGGGGGGGTGGGGAAATCCAGTATATCTCCCCTATAGGAAGTGGTGTTACGGCAGGTTCGGGAGGATGAAGGAAATGAATGTGATGTGAATGTTGTCAGTCAACCCTGGTTAAGATGGCCTGTGGGAAATAATTGAGGAAAATGTTTTGTTTTGGGTTTTTTGTCTTTAAGTTTTTTTTTTTTTTTGCATGTCCAAAACGATTCCTTATTTTTCCATATTTGTCAGATTATTCAGAGCACATGAGGTGTGTCGTTAAATTTCCTCTATATACAAATCGGGCTTTTGAGCTGAGAGATCTGAGGATGCGTGTGATTGCTGTCAAAGCGATTTCGCCCTCAAATCTGAATGCTGGTTTGTTTTACACCTGGAAAAGAAACCCATTACAGTAGATAGTGTTTTAAACGCCACAAATTAACTCCAAACGCAGGCTATTCTACAACCAGGGTTGAACATTAATGAAAAGGAAAAACAAGAATTTTGTATTCTGATGTCCTTTTTGCTTATATATCGATGTGTGCGTTTTATTTTGCACTTTGGGATATTTCATTGTCATAAAAGAAGTTTATTTTCTATGTCAAATTTAACATTTAAGAGTAAAATAAATATAATTAAAAGTTCAGATGATGTATAAATATAGTGCTTTCTTTCCTGCCTGTATTTTATTATTTTTCCTATTTTGTATCTGATCTGTACACCCTGTAGATGTGTAATGAATCTTTCACTACTGAAATGCAATGACCTGTTTTCTGTGCTGCCCCTCGGGAATGGGGAGTTACTACTGCAGTTTCTTATTGTATCAGATTCTTTTTTTAAGTTTGTAATAAAAAAAAAACAGATTGGCAAAAAAAAGCATGGAAAATAAGCTAATTGTGTCATCCTCATTGTTTATGGGAATGCAGAGCTGTGTGACTGATGGGACAAAATAATGCAGACATATAGCATGACATGGAATATTTTTTTATTTTTTTCTCAGCTTGGTCACAAACAGCCAGCTCCCTCTCAACTCTTAGTATGTCAGTTGATGAACATGTTGCAGATCAAACATGTAAAGTAGATCCCCAGAGAAGCCTCAAATTGAAATGCCAGGACTCTTCTTGCAGTAAACAAGTGATGTTCGATCAATAATTTTAAAGCAAAGATGAAATTCTCAAATGGCGAGGTGCCAGATTGCTCACCACCACCACCCACTTCAGCTGGACTTATCCCGGCAGATATTACTTTAAATTTCATCATCTAGCGCTCTGTCTGTCTTGTGCTCTTGTCTGTCGAATGCAACCAGCTGTGAGGTTGGCTTGCTCACGTGAACACACTGCGCTGTGCTCTCTATAGTAACATGTAATGGTGTGGCATTAACATGCATGGCTGGGCTCCTCCTTGGCTCTCCTCCACATCTTCATTGCCCACTCACTGCATCCCATCGCCCTCCCTTCCTCGGATCACGTTTAACTGCATCCCTGTTCTCCATCTTTCTCTGTCCATCCCCTTGCCATCTTGTTTGCACCCCCTCTCTTATCCCATTCTCCTTCACCCCTCCCTCTTAGGCATCCTTTCCTCTCTCCCCTACAGTACATCCTTTCAACCACCTGATCCTTTCTTCTCCTTGTCTCCCCCTCCTATTTCCCAAAGCCCCTCCCTTGCTCCAACACACACACAGCTGGTCTTTGAGGCTGCTGCTGTTACGCAACGCTGCTCCCCAGTGTGTCGATGTGATCATTACACAACATCTCCTACTGCTCTGGAATACTGATGAGCAGCAGGACTGAGGCAATGAAGAAAAAAAAAAGGCATAGGAAAACAATGACGATTATGCGTGCGTGTACACATACACATGGGTGATTGTGAACGTGTTCATCAAGGATGAGGTGAAGGATGATAAAGACTTCTCCATCCGTCCACCAAACTGGGCTACTTTTATCATTATTCTTTTTGTCTCAGCACCAGTATGTCTCCTGATAGAGCTGCTGCTGCAGCTGCTTGATGACTATAGGGTTAGGTCAAGTAAAGAGCCCACATGTCATTAAATCCCAATTTATTTCCATTGCATGATACAAGATACAATTAGGACATGGTACTGCAGTTGCATTGTATTCTATACATGGTTAGGACAATACAAAAACACCAAACAAAAACATGTTTGTATAAAAAAGAGAAAATAAAGCTAAACTTTCTAATCAATAGACTTTTTTGAGGCGTATTGTAGCTACTTTTGCAAACAAGGACATTGTGTCATTGATGCACAGCACCCAAAGCCAGTGCCAATAGTTCCAGGCCAGAAGCTGAAAACAGCAGTGGTAGATGCTGGTTTGCACCACCTACAGGCAACGGAAACAATAGCACTTTTAAACATGTGCCACCTGCAGGCAGAGTATTACAACTGCAGTTGTTTTTTTTTTATATATGCTTTTTAATGTGACATTTAACTTACCATCCTGCAACAGATTTTATGATTTTGTGGTTGGTAAAATGTCTCACTCTGGCCAGATCAGTCAACACTTTTCCTAATTAAGTGCCTGACGAAGCTTAATTTCCCACATTGATGTCCGCTGTGAAACAATCGTGTAATTTGTTTTTTTAACAGGCAAAATAATTGTTAAAATCTCAGACACAAAGAAAACAGCTCAGATAAAAAGGAAAAATGTGCCGTTAAAGGGTAACCACCGTTTTTTTTTTTCCAACCTTTCTGTTAAAGAGTAAGATCCATTAGAATCGTAAAATACATTTCATTCAAAGTCGAGAGAAACAAAAAACTATGAAAAGACATTTTGGGTCATCTTTCCACTTTTCCAACTATTAAAACTCTAGTTTTGTTTGAAATGAACACATAGTTTACCAATTTACATGTGAAAATATGTATAAGCTAGAAGTGTGGCTTTTTTTTTTTTTTTTTAAATGAATGGGTTTAGCAAACGCAATTCCACAGATGTTTTTATGATAAAAAAAAAAAAAGGGATCTTACTCTTTAACAGAAAGGTCGACCTCCTTATAAATCCTCTCCATAATGTTGTCAGAAACGTATTATTATGAGCCTGTCATCGTCAAAGTGAGTACTTTGTGAAGGTAAATACAAGTTGGACATTTGCCCTATTAACTTACATTGTGGCTTGTTTTGCCGCTGCAACAATCTTGCGTAATCCTGGACCAATTTCAAGGTTATTATTTCCATCAGTCGCAAAATTATAGGAAAACGGACACTATTTTCCTGTGTTTTTTGTGTTATGTTACCCTTTAAGTGCAGCAGCTGTTACTATCTTGTTCTGCAGTCTGTTGTCTGGTGAAGACAGACAGCTGCAGATCTAAACCACTGCTGCTATTATCCTTTTTTCCAATTGGTGGCACAGGTTGGCATGTGAAGAACTGGATAATCTACAGCCTGCTGAACAACAATGAGCAGGTTTGAGAGTTTGGGTTCCAACCCTGTTTCATGAGTTGCGTCACATAAAAAATAAATAAAAAAAAGAAGGGATGCTACATACTGTATGCAGTAATATCAAGAATCTTGATTTCTTTCTTCTAAAAGACTCTCTCGGCCAGTACCTTTAGTCAGCCTGCAGAACATTTTTAATTTAGTTAAGAAAACCAAAAGTTTGCCTTCATCAACCACATTGATATATAAAACAGCATAATAAAGTCAATACCAAGTTTGAATGTCAATGCAACATAAAACATTGTTGAGAAATGTCTTAAACAACAGGAATCTGAAACACAGAATCTACCAAGAAAACACGAAATCACCAACTGATCCAGTGTATCTAGATGTAGAGCAATCTTTAGTAAATAGAAAACAATCCACACAGTGATCAAAAGATGCCGTTTTCAGCCAATGTTCGCCCCAAGATCAAGCACTGGCTTCACAAGGATAGGTGGAGCTATTATGCAAGTCATAAAGTCATAAACACAGGACATCATAGCAAAGATGTCCCGAGACCATCAACCTACCCATCCAAAAACATATGTAGTTTTTAGTGATGGTTCACAGACATAAGTACACTTGGTGTAAAATATTCAAGAAAAAAAAAAAAAAGACAAGTTTACTGGGTTTCATGCATTAGGATCCTAGACTACAGAGGATCTAAAGTGGAAGCACGGATGACTTTGGGGCATTTCTATTTAGTACATCATTAACAATTTTACATACATCATCACTGAAAGAAAACGAGCATTACATAACACATTATTTATTGCCACATTTATTTTCTTTCCAAGATTACGTTGATTATGAGAGCAAGCTGACCGATGCATCAGTCAAAGCCACTTGAGATATAGAGTCCCATAACAGTCTAATGTATTTACTAATTTAGTCACAGATTTAGACCAGTTTAGCAAAAAGAACTCAATTCGTCAACTAGGGAGTCAAGGTTTTTCCAAATGGAACAAAGCTGCTTCCTTTGTGCTCTCTGCTTCAACCAACACCGCTTTGTTGCCCTACCAAACCTTTATTTATTCAAAACAGGAAGTGTTGGATGAGGTATATAAGAGTGTGCCCTGTCCTTTGAGCGTTCAGACACATGTTGTATGTCTATATTGAGAAATAAAATCTATATAAATCTGTTTTTAAAACAAAAATCCAAAAGCACAGTCTATCCATTTATTTTCCCTGCATTGGTTTCATTAGAAGTATTGTTCCTCAACGGAAATAGAATTATCTGACGTATTGTTGTACATCACAATCAACAGATGCATTATTACCATCAGTATAAGTACAACACTCTATTGGCAAATAAAAGGAATAGTATTGGGTTAATAAAGACACAGTCAGAACCCCTGTCTTAGGAAGTAAAGACCATGTGATAGTCTTTTATTTACAAGGTTTAGAAGCAGTCAACTTTGGGCCTGGCTATATCTTTCTTTTCTTTTTTTTTTAAAAATCAATCCAGCCATCACTACACCATGACCAGACAGGCAGTGGCTCTAGCGCCCTCTACCTGCAGTGGGCAGTAAAATAAACATCCCTACGCATGAACATCCCCCTCCACCTGTGAGGGCCCTGGAGATCACCAGACATTTGCCTTTTTCAGACGTAACTTACGAAAGAACTACAACTCTCTCTTTGTTTATAAAATATCATCTTTTAAAAGGAAACCCAAAGTCTGCCTTCTTTAACAACATCTTGTGTGAGGCTCTGGAAGCTGGTTAGTAGAAAAAGATAACTAGAGCACAGTAGCTTTAAATTGTAGGTCATGCATGTTTTCCCCACTAATAAACTACTGTGTCTCCAATGGTGGTGGTGGTGGTAAATAAGTTAGTTTTTTAATTTTTTATTTTTTTAGATGAATTCCCTGCACTATTCTTTGTTCAGTGTATTTTTTTGTTTGTGTACGGCTCATGTGGCATGTGATTTTCCACTGAGGATAAAAAAATAAATAAAAGAATTTATCTAGATAACCACCACTGTAATCTTTACATACTGTGTTTTTAAGAGAAGGTGCAAAAATGGATACACGCACAGATCTATGTGGTGCAGGGAGATGGCTATATATACAGTTTTGGTGTGCATGTGGGTTATTAGACATTTTGTAAATATTGTTTTAAAAAAACAAAACAAAAAGTAATGTACTAGGACCTTTCATTTGTGTCCTGAATAAAGTCATTAGTATAAGAAGGAAGAACTACCGGACTCTTGTCCTTTTCTCCTCTGCAGACCTGAGCTCTTTGCTTTCTTTCTCTTCAGGCTGGAAGTGCTACTGCGAATCTGTCCCCTGCTTTTTAATCCGTGTACTTATCGGTGCCTCTTCTATCCTGCTATTGTCTGAGACTCAGCCGGAGTATTTTGAAAGGAAGTACAGACACAAAACATAGGTACAACACAAGGAAATGTGAGGGACGGACGACATGTGTGCACCGTTCTAAATACGGGACTTCTAACTGACGTTGCTCATGCTTTGGTCCACTAAGAAGAAGTGCTGTGCAGTGATAAAAACTGATTAGTGTAGTATTTAAAGGCCTGGGATTCTTTTGTACCAGACTGCTCTTTTCATATGTCCTGACTTTCTTGAAAACTGTCTTGAGACAGACCAGATTTTCCATGTGTGTTTGACCATGGGAGTGTCCACAATCATTCCCTTCCTCTCGAGTGTAGGAGCCAGGCGCTCTCCACAGGACTTCCTGTGATCACCACTCCCATCATGCCTCACTGCCTGCCAGTGTGTATCCAGAACTCCAGCAAACAACAGCTGGAGCTCGACACAGTGACCGGAGGTCAGCGAAGACAACAGCGCAAAATTTTGATTTCCTTGGTGGTTTGTGTCAATGTTGAATTCTGCGGGGAAGAGAGTTCTGCTTTTTGTCTCATTGATAATTCGTGGGTTTTATTCAGTGTTTGTTTTTTTTTTCCTTCTTTTTACAGCGGACCATACTTAGCCTCATATCGGGTCAGGATGTTTTTGCAGCGACCGCAGTCCTTCCGCAGCTCGGCCACTTGCAGCCGCAGCGCTGCGTTTTCCCGCTCCAGGAAGGAGGCGCGCACCGTGATCTGGTTCTCCTTCAGCCGCCGGGCGTCACGAGAACGCTTTGCTGCCACGTTGTTCTTCTTTCTCCTGGACCAGTATTTGTCATCCTGAGGGAATGACAGTGAATGAAAAAGATAGAACGGGAGAAGTAGAGTTGACCATAACCAACATTAACGAGACATTTAAGACAAACGAACATCTGTATTGTGAACACATCCACCCCCATCTTTGATCTCTAATCCACCTCTGTGTTCAGAACACCAAGTCCAACTGCACTCACACTTAGTCCTCCCTTTTTGTAGTAGATGTAATGTTTACTTATTTATTGTTAACAGTTTTTTTAAATTGTATAGCAACTACATCATTTATAGTCTATAAATGACAAAAAGATCTGTAAGTTAGAGATCTATGTACCCAAAAGACACTGCGCACACGTCTTAATTGGCCTACCTTCTGCTCATCAGGAACAAAGACTTTCTTGGCCTTCTTGATCATAGGCTGGGGTTTCAGCTCCTCATCAGAGAACTTGTGTTTGCGCGGGTTGAACAGCTCTCCCCCCGGCACACTGGACAGGACCAGGTCTGTGGGGTCCGGGTGGAAGTTAATGTCCACCTCAATGGCTTCTGGGTCGATGGGGGAGGGAGTGCGACGTTCTACAGGGATACAATCTACAGGTGTGAAGAGACAAAGTAAGATTAGATACAAGACAAGAGGTCACTCCAAAAACACAAAACTACCTACATTTATTGTTGGGTATAAGAATGTGTGTGATAAACAAGGCGATTAAGTGACAGCAGGATGTAGGATACGCATGTTTAGACAGGCTTTGTGCTTACTTAATTTATTGTTTGACTGAGCACCAATATTGTTACTTTTTATGTGACCTGTCAAGTTACTGTCTGGTTACTAAATATCAAACAAAGTAAGCACCTTGAAAACATTACTTTGATAATGATGAAAGACATGTTTCCTTATTTATCAAATAATACAAACAATAATAGATATTGATTATGAAAGGGATCCTTATTTGCAGCCCTATATACAGTTACAGATATTAGAATACTATACAGAACATTCAGGGACAGGAAGAGTTGATATTTTGACTTTACATTGTTTTTTGGTTGTAGCTGAGCTTGTAGATGTTTTAGTCAACAGGTAATGTGATTTTTTTTTTTCCTCAACAAAGTGTTGCAGGTTTCTACAGATCACAGTGATGTTTAGGGAGGATCGTCTTGCAGGCCATGTGCCAAACATACAAAAATATAGCGTGGGTTTAAAGGTCAGGATTTTGTCGTCGTGTCTACACAAGCAATGTTAGTGAAAGTGCTCATATTATGCTCATTTTCAGGTTCATAATTGTATTTAGAGGTTATATCAGAATAGGTTTACATGGTTTCATTTTATAAAAACACCATATTTTTGTTGTACGGAACATTGCAGCAGCTCCTCTTTTCACCCTGTGTGTTGAGCTCTCTGTTTTAGGTACAGAGTGAGGCATCTCTAGTGATGGCCAAATGAAGCCTTGTGAACCAGTGTCTTTATTCTCTGAGCCCACTAGATGGCGCTCTTAGTTTAAGAGAAAGGCCTGAGGCATTGCAATTCAGTATATTCTCAACCAATTGTTGAACAGAGAGCGCCATCTAGTGGGCTCAGAAAATAAAGACACTGGTTCACGAAGCTTCATTTGGCCATCAATAGGCATCTCACTTCTGTACCATCTTTGTTGGGAGTCGCACATGCGTAGTACCTAGGTAAGGACTACTAGCCAGTCAGAAGCAGAGTATGAGGGCGTGCCATGCTAGCAGCTAGGCGAGCATTATAACGTGTGTTACAAAGTGACACATGTTCTTCACGGAAGTAAAGGCTGGACTACAGCAGAGCTTTTTGGAGCAGTTTGTGAACACCTAGACACCTAGACACTTCAGGACAGCTGAAACATGAGCATGAAAGAAGAATTTAAAAACTATGAGTTATCTGAAATATATAGCCAGGAACTATAAATCCAAAAACAATAAATCTTTTTCTCACCGGTTTTCTCCTCTTTCACTTCCACTTCTGCTCTTGCCTCTTCAGAAAAAGATTCCTCTTCTTGTCCTTCTTCTTCCTCCTCCTCCTCTTCTTCTTCTTCTTCTTCTTCTAGCTTGGCTGGTTGTAACGTAGTGACTGTCAGCGCTTCCTCTGGATCTGAGGTGACCGTAGAGGTGGCGGGGACGGAGGGGGCTGATGCCGAGGTGGGGGCAGGGGCTGCAGTAGAAGTCGTAGTAGTAGTGGTAGAAGTAACCTTAGGGATGTATTTGCCTTTGAGTCCCACCGAGGCCAGAGTCTTCTGCAGCTCCTCCTCCTCTAGGCTTGCAGGGATCCCGTTCTCCAGGAGGAACTCATCCAGGTCCATGTACTCCAAGTGGAAGGTCTCCCCATCATAGGGAATGGTCTTTTCCCAAATGGCTGGGGTCAAGGAGGCTGATACCCTCCACCACCACCACCACCACTGGCTGCTCCAGCCCCGCCTCCCTCCATATCCTCAGATGAGCACAGTTTTTCCTTCTCTATTTCTGCATTAAAAAGGCAAGAGGGAACAGTGGTTAAATAAATGGCTGCTTGCTGTTAGGGAAATGTTTGTGTACACGTGACAACAGGGGTCCTTCTTTAGAGAGTGACAGGTGTACACAAAGGAAAAGCTAATTGCTATGGAAAGAGGGTGTGTGTGTGTTGATGTTGTGACATCTGACATAAAAAGAGGGTTAGATGCCCTGATGGAATAAGTATGGAAGTAGATGCCTAGATGGAATAAAATGCAGAAGGAAACCAGAAAATAGACGAGTAAAGGCAAAAAAAAAAAAAAGAACAGGAAAGAGCCCCAGCTGCTTGTTCCACATATGCAACACCAAAACACAAAACTCTCCCACACAAACTAGGGACTAAATAACACTAAACCGATGTGTGTAATGAAAAGCCATGTAGTGTCTTTGTCTTCAAGTGTCCTCCCAGTGTGTGTGCTGTGCTTTGAGAGCAGCAGAGAGGAGTTGGAACTTTTTGTTCTTTTCTTGCAGCCATGGATGAATCTGGCTCCGTGCAACATAAAACGTGTCCGTCCTAATTAACAGCCGTCATTTCATCCAAATATAAACGATGCTTGGCGCATATTTGAGGATTGTGCACATGTAGTCGAGTATATAGCCTAAGCGTCAAAACAGTCAACAAACTGGCAGTTAATTAAGGCGGAAACCAAAAGTAGCGCTTGTTTTGATCTTACCGTCGTCGCCTTCCTCTAGGATGATGGGAGGAGGGATGTCCATGATTTTCTTTAACACAAAAGGGTAGGACTTCTGCGGAGCCGCTTTCACGACGTTGCCGCTTGGCTTAAGCGCCACTGTCACCGCAGCTTTGCCAGACATTGTTCGCCGCTACGCTTCGAGCAAACAGGGGAGACGTTCCTAACGTTACCGAGAGCGTCCTCCACCGGGAATGAATGAAAGCTTCAAGCACAGACGCGAATGGTCGCTTGTTACACTACTAGTACTGCCTTCAGGCCTGTTTGTCAATACCTAACGCTTTAGGATGCAAAAACAACACTACAAGAATCCCTTGTTCTCTGTGCCACTGCCGACCGAGTGCGCTTGTTGGATATTCATGAGGAAGTGCCACGCCCACTCGTAGAACACTAGAATCTGATTGGTCGATAGTGCTGTCCATGTTAATGTGAATGCATGGAGTACATGAGCGCTCTTCTTTGTCCGTGTAGTGGTTCTAGGACTGCAATGGCAGAAAATACTCCACATAGAGATTCAATTCTTTATTTAGAAAAAGGATGTAAGGATATTAATATGCATATTAATATCGTTTAAGGGGAAAGTGTCACTGCTGTAGCCTCTACTCCTCCTCGCGCATACAACGAGAAGGGAAAAGGATGTGAGGAGCATCCAGCTGAAGCATTGCACACTTTCATCATGAAACAAACACACACACACACACACACACACACACAATGCAATGTGCACTATGCTTGTGCAGAGCTTTTTTTGTCGCTTGCATCCTCCACAGGAAAATACTCGTGGCAAAACACGTGCCCCCTCCCTCACCCTACTCACGTGAAAGTACAATCTGTCAAAAGGGCGTAGCTTTAGATGAAGCACGTGCGGGCTATTCGAAAGACGGATGCCCGTCGTTTAAACAGCTGCACGGGGACCCAAAGGTAACAGAGTTCACCAGACAACTCCGAATACTAACGCTACGACGTGTCTTTCTAATGATATAATGCTATTTCTTTTGCTATAGGCTAGGGATATTACCATTTGTTTCGTTTCCATGTCCTGACAAAACGATAATTTCGACCACATATAACAGCCATATAAAGAATTTAGCCCCCAAATGCATATCTGTAGGCTACGTCATCACGTTTCAACCGGTTTTAACTCAATGCCTTCCATTATTTCGCTGAACCGTAGCCTATTTATGTTGATGACATTTTTCACATCATAATCTCACGTTTCCGTGCATGCGCTGCTGTAGGCTATCGCGCGCGATGCTCTTGTTCTCTTCAGCAGGAGGTGTAGTGTCAGGAACACGATGTTCAAACCGCACAGCCCACTAATGGAAACACACCATGTATCTGTGTTTTTGACAAATTCACCATAACCACACTGTCAACAAAATGTGTGTGTGTGTGTTTGTACTGTCCCAGCGGAGTGGAAACCACATCCTTCGAATTGAATACAGAGGACTGAAGACAAGACTGCTGTACTGTTTACATTCCCGTCTTATCTATTAATAATGGTGCACTGGGCAGAGAAAAAAAAACCCGTGTATTTACAAGATGCCTCAGCAACCCTTTCAAAATAAAACAATTTGATTTGATAATTGTCGTGGAATGGGGAATATACCTGAAAACGTCTCTAGATCCCAGCCAGTAGATAAAGCCATGTATAGCCTATACCACCTAATAATACTGTGATGGCTATCAGGATTTTTGAAATCTAGTCTATCTCTCTAAATCCCTGAGTACCACACATGAGAACATTTTTAAATTTGCCACAAACCAAACTACAGCTGCAAAGATGTGTCGATTAATTGCCAACTATTTTGATAAATCGCTAAATTGGTTTGAGTCATTTATGAAAAAAAAGTAAACATTCTCTTGATTTTCTTCTAGTGGCTTGAAAATGAGCTGCAGCCCCAAACCTAACTCAATAACATTTTTAAAGTATTATCCATTTAACTTGTAATTGTATTTTTGGTAAATTATATCTCCCTAACTCATGGTTTAAAAAGGTCAAAAACGCCTTTGCATACAAACTGTTTTGAGATTATTTTGTCAATGTTCAAGCATAAACACAATAGAAAACACCAAACTTGCTTAGAATTACTATGTAGTATACACATACATGTACACAGATTGAGACTCCCTGTTTGTGAGGATGATGAATATCAAAGTCAGTCTTGCTGCGTGTGTTGCACAATAAACCACAAACATTAATTCAATTATGTAGTAGCCTACCTCACCTGTACTTGTGCAAAAAATTACATTACATGTCCTTTAGCCAACGCTTTTATCCAAAGCAACATATAATTGCTATAACAGAAGTTGCACGCCTCTGGAGCAACTAGGGGTTAAGTGCCTTGCTCAAGGACACATTGTTTGATGTATTGCAGTGGGAATTGAACCAAAAGGTATGAGTTATATCCACTGCGCCATCACCACCCGTTTACAGTATACAGTCCTGTTAGTTGCTAAATATCCTGCAGAGCTTGTTGGAAAAAAAACAAAACAAGAAAAGCTTTGGGCTCAAGTCTGCAGTGTGCAAAACATGCACTCATCCGCTGGTCTACAATTACACCATAATTCTTAGAATAAACACTTCTCAGTGCCCTTTACGGTCCATTTACATTAATGGAAACATTATATTTACTCTCAGAAAGTAGCTCAGAGATATGGGGTGACCTTGTGGTCCACCTTTTGTTTAAGGACAAACATGTACAAAGTTTTCTTTGCGTACTGCTTATTGAATTTAAATTCAATCTATGGAAGACAAGTTTTAACAGAACGTTAATTTGTATTATTAAGAATGTATCATTTCAGTGTCCTTTCCAAAGGAGGAGGGGCTTTGCCATTTTACAATTTTCCCAAACTAACACCACAGTGCACTCCTTGTTTAGGTGTTTTAAGACATATCACAGGAAGAAAAATGACTCTTCTACAATGACTGTCAAGGGCAGACAGCAAGGTGTCATGTCATATTATTACCAGGTACAACAAACAAGACTGTCAATACAGAGATGCTATTTGTCATGCAGGTTAATGGTATCCTGCTCTATGTTAATATAGTACAATTTACTGCAAAAACTCATGGATTTTTCATGGAAAGCACATGGATCAATGTTGGCAGTGGAAGTATATGTCATTTTATGAATAATGCTATTTGTTTATATTTGATATATATGTTTTCCAGTGACACACATGTGCACATTTTAATACATGTACCAAAAACAAGATGTCAGTTGTCTTCTTCTGTCTTCTACATGCTCAATCTCAAGCCCAGCATTGTCTAGAGGGGTCAGGGCCCCACTGACTCATCCGCCTAATCTTATCAACCCTGAACAAGCCTCAACCCTGTAGATTAAATGCAAATTAAATCAGCGAATGCAACAATATTTTTTTATAATTTTAAGAATTAAATGTTGGCAGCATAGTAAAAGAACATAAAAGCAAAGTTATTTAAGGGTCACTTTTACTTGGATGTCGATCATTTACAGTAAAGCGACATTTTGACACTTGCAGTAGGGAAAAAAAAAAACACTCAAAAGAAAGAAAGGGCCAAAAAAATCCCCTCCCCCAAAAAAAAAATCATCTAACAAAAGAAGCAAGTAAGCAAAAATTATAATAGAAGAACCAAGTGCATAAAGAAACTAATGATGTGATGAAACCGTGAGTTAGGACTGTTTCACTGTTGTTGCATCAGTTGCAGGCTGCTGTGTTGTCACTGCATGGAGAAGCAACACACAGTATGCTGACTTAAAGCGGCTTATACCTTTGATCACTCATTCCACAGTTTTAAGTGGAGCTGGCTACATTTCCATAAAGGCTTGAACCTGGAACAGGGCGATGAAGCTCGCTTACCTTTACAACAATAATCAATACAACAAGGAGTTCCTGATTGCAGCACGAGTGAGGGAAACCAGACAACAAATGAGGTGTTTTACAGTTGCTCATTCATCTGGACTTATTGTCTGCAGTTGAAGGAAGAAGTACTGGGATCTTTTGCATAATCTCAAAGATTTTCATTTAAATTAAATGTGTGTAGTCCCTTTATTGCTGGAGAAGCTTTGATGAAAAGTACAAAAAATATGAACTGGGTGTCTGTGGTGAGCATGAAATACAAAATGCTGCATTACTGTTTTTTTTTTTTCCTATTAATGGAACTATGCACTCAGTTCTGAAAAATTGAAGCTCATGTACCAAAAAGACAACAAACCATAAATGTAGAATGAGATTCAAGTTTGGACAGTAGCACAACCCAATGTAAAAATATTAATCCTGCATATTTAATTTCACTTAAGTACTTTAGACAAAACTACTTCAAGCCTCAAAAAGGTAAAAGTACTCATTTTTCAACTGATTGGATTACTGGTTATGTAGTTAGTGGTCAAGCTAAAGCTAATTTTAGATACTTTGCAAAAATATTTACAAATGCAGTAGCCTACAGTAAAAAGGTACATTTCACTCCAAAATGGGGTGGCATACAAGTAATATAAAATGACACTATTATTGAGTAATTTTATGATACTTTACTTCTATTCTAGCCCATTTTGGAGAGAAATGAACAGTACCTTCAAATTACACCTACAATACTTTAGAGAAGGGTTTCCCAAAGTGGGGTCCTGGGAACCCCCAGGGGTCCTTGAGGGAGTTCCAAGTGGTCCCCAGCAAAAAGATTAAACATTTTTTCACTCAAATTTTGACAGTAATTCCATCCATTAGGAACACAAAAGGTATGCCTATTTTGTTCATGGGTTTCATACACTTAATGTAATGTTATTAAACATCTATAGGTAAATATCCTATCACATGGACCGTGGGGGTCCGTTCTTACCAGTGTCATCAAAGGGAGGGAAGGAGAAGGGATAGTCAGCCAACGACTTGAGGAGATCAGGGACGTCGCTCCTATCTCCAAAGATGAGTTGGTAACCAGTTGACATGATGACCAACCTGTGAAAGTATCGGATGTCTGAAAGAGAGTCCAACTGAGTGAGAAGCGCTCAGAATGTGAATCAGCAGCTGATTCAGTCACTTTTAACCAACTTTTGCAGCAAGTCACATGAGGGCCGGCTGCATGTGTTCAAACCCAACTTGTGTGGGAAGCCACGCCCCCTGCAACATGTTCACTTGATGACAGCTTAACATGCGCCTGTCAGTCACATTGCAGAGCCTATGAGAAAGCAGGGGCGGGCTCTGACAGGAGAACAACAACAACCCTTTTCAGCAGAGCACATTTCTGCACGTGTAAACAAGAGGAGGCTCCCGGCCAGGTCCACGCGAGCACCCCACGCCATCTAGTGACCTATTTGAGTATGGCTTTAGAGTGCAATAAGCATTGCATTTACTTGAAGCGTTTGAAGAAGTATTAGCAGCAATACCACATTGTGAACATACTCCATACATTACAAGTAAATCACAGGTTTAACTGGACAGTGCTTCACTTTGTTGAGCAACACTATTAGGGTGACAATGTTTTGAACCATAATAACACGCATATGCACTACGTAAACATACACAAAGTCAAATAATACCATCAAAAACACGTCTTTGCTTGAATACGGAACTGAACATATCAAATGTTTATTGAGCCTTTGATCAGCTGAGGCCTTGAACATCCTCTCTTAGTGAACTGTGGCATGGCAGTGCTGTTTTTATACTCCCTGCTCAAACATGACAAACAGAAGGGAAAAGAAAACAATTTAACAAAATTGTGTGTGAATGTCACATGGGTCATATTACACATACATGTTTGGTTGAATATGAACCTTTAATGTTTATTTTGTGATAAACGATGTGTCTGTATCTGCTGTGTTTTTTTTGAGTGGAACCAACACAAGCCTTACTTTCACAGCACTGAGTATGGTTTTGTACTGACATTTTCACTGAATAGACATGAAAAAAGTAACTCTAAAAATGTTTTACAGTCAGAAGAAATTCAAATACTTACCAACTTAAAGTAAAGAGTGTATACCACATGTTGGAACTGCGAAT
Source organism: Percina caprodes (assembly GCA_013375575.1). Taxonomy (NCBI): domain Eukaryota; kingdom Metazoa; phylum Chordata; class Actinopteri; order Perciformes; family Percidae; genus Percina; species Percina caprodes. The sequence continues at coordinate 3,082,552 of JABXJD010000019.1, read as the reverse complement.
ACCTGTGCTTTATATATTACTTTATTAAGTGATCTTTAGGCAGGACAATTGTAAATACTGCTAGTTTTATCATGTCACCTGCTGATTTGGGTCATGATTTGAGAAACTTGAATGCTAGTTTGGCAGTTATGGCTGACAAAGTTAAAAAAAAAAAAAAAAAAGAAGAAAAAAAAGAAATTATAATAGTCTTTTCAGTCCTGAAGTAGATAATTGTACTTCCCAAAGTCAAACTCATCGGGCATGATGAGCATGTCTTCCCTGGCTTTGGCCAGCTTCCGTCGCAGGAAATCCCGTCTCTCAGTCCACTCCTGCAGCTCCTCTGAGCTGTGGGCATAGTCGCAGCTCACACCGTCAAGACAGCCGTCATTCAAACTGTCAAACATTAACGTCATGCAATACGAGCGGTTAACACAACATGAACATATCTTACCCTTCTAAAGTTCTAAACAGTTTTTTTATTTACACATTCACAGCAACCTTAGCATGAATTTTGCAACAAATGTAAATTCATTATTCACTCTTCTAGCTCCGTTTTGATCTCAACCAACTCTTGAGAAAAATATTTGATTCTCTAGCTGCCTAATGCTGCACTAGACAATAACTTTGTCTGTCTTCCGTTGGGAGCAGAGCAGTTACTATATGGTGGGTTTATCAAAGTGTGTTCATTTAAAAAAAACAAACAGCCGAAGCACGTTTCCCCAGCTCGTCCTGTGATTCAAACCAACAACCCTCAATATTTCAGAAACTGATCCAGGAGAAAGTCTTACTTGGGACAGAGTTCAAAGCATGTGCCAGGAAAACGGTAGCTCCATGTCAGAGCTTCGTCTTCTCCTTCACAGCTGAACACTCGGTCCTTGTGCTTCTCAGAGGAGATGTGCTGCTGCCACTGTCGCTCACCATTACTGTGCTTACCACACAGATGGCAGTAGATGCCACTCTAAAATTTAAAAAAAGAAGCATTATCATCATCATCATTATCATCATCTTCTTACAGATGCATAGTTAAGAAACACAAGATGTGTAAGCTTGGTGCAGCTGTTTTTAGTCTTTGACTTTATTGAACTGAAAAACAAATGTGTACCCACCGTGAGCTCAGCATAGTCAGTTGGCATGACAATGTTTTTCTCTTCTGGGACGGGCTGGGTGAGCATTGCTCCATCTGCTTGCCGGTTTTGGGCAGTTAAATTCAGCCACATGTCATATATCTGCTGCATGTCCCGCACTACAGGCACAAATACAAATCTGTTATTATCACTTTGAGGATGTTCAGTGAGAGACAGAGTTGAAGTCAGACAACAAATCAAGGCCCAGACAATTGGGCGCATTGTTTTTCAAGTGAGATTTGAGAACATACAATTACAGATTTCCATACAGATTTCTGGATATTCCGCTACTAGCATAACACTGCTAAATCTCCAGATGAGCTTAGTGGTTGGGTTGTATTGTGGGTAAGGTATGCCCCATGTTTGGACAGGTATCTCCATGGTCAACCAGACAACGTTATAGGAGTACAAACCTAAATCAGTGCTTTTTTAAAAGCACTATTTCAATAACTTACAGTCATTATTCTTCATATACATCCACATGTCCTTCTCTTCTTGGCTGTGAGCAAACGTGCACTTCCCAGAGTAGTTACATTTCTTTTTCCCCAAAATCTGAGTACATATCTGCCAGGAGAAAACGTAATGCTGGTGAACACAGATCATTATGTGCAATACAAACTTTCAACAGACAACAACAGGCAACTTTTACAAGCACCAGATATACAAAATATAGTAAACATAAAAGACAAGAAATGAAAGAAAGATTGGGGAAGACCTTTGCTCATCAATGTGGAAATGTCTGTGATGAATTAGAGCGCTTGGTTGAAACTTCTCGTCGTATTAAATGTGCATGAGAGCAGAGGAAGCACACCTACATCATAGTGCATAGGGAAGTTCTTGGTATGTGGCAGCGGTCGGACCTGAACCCATTTACTTCTCTCCAAGGACTTGACCAGCAGTAACCATCTCTCTTTAGTCCACCTGTAGATGACGACACAAGAAGAGGACAGAGGCTGAAATGGAACTTGTTGTGAGGTGGATCCCTAGTTTATACAGTAGATAGACAGACAGATAGACAGATATTTATTGATCCCAAGAAAAATGGGAAATTACGGTGTTACAGCAGCACATGAACAGTAACTATTCTAATAATTATTGAATGCATTTTTCTCAACCTGAATCATGCAAATGTATTATTTTCACTCACGTGTGCTTGGCCTTTGCAGTGCAGTACTTGAGGGCTTTGTCTGGTTCACGGATATGGCCGTCCCGCCAGCACTGAGCACAGGCAAACTTCATGTTCATGTTCAGACTCTTCCCAACTCCTCCTCTTGGTTTGCTCCCAGCACCTCCAGAAAACAACTGATGCAAATGAAATGAAAACAACTAAGTGATCATTTAACAACATTTCTTCTTCATCTTTCACTTTTAATCTGACAAAATCATCTTTAAAAAGATACCAATTCGAAAAAAGGGGTTCATGTCGCTTTAAGTTAGGCAGTCATTACAGATTTCTTTTTATTATTAATAATATTTATAATAAGTGTGACAGCTCTATAAATTACAAAAAAGGTGAAAAATTAGGTGGTGTCACAGATGTAACATTTACAAAAATAAAAAATAGGCAGGACACTGGACAAGTTGACCAACAACAAACTGTGACAGGTTGGTCTGTATGCCTGAGAAACATTGTGTTGTTTTAATAAAACTATAAAAATGATAAAAAACAGTTTCTTACTTTATTTCCTTTCAGTTTGCTTGCGTTTTGCTCCTGCTTATCATTATATTGTGTGGATACTTTCACAATCTCATCAGGGCTGATACCTGTAAACAACACGAGCACACAGAGAGAAACCAAGCCGCCACGCATTATTAGAGAACAGCACAGGCTATTGCTTCATTCAGGTGAACAAGTACAATTCAAAATGCTCTTGATTCTATTATTTCCACTGGATGTGTCCGATAGACTGCACCTGTGTCTCGCTGCACCTTCCAGGTTTTGAGCTCTATAACGGAGTGGGCGTAGTTGCAGCTGTCCTCTCTCTGGCAGCCGTAACGGATGGCTGGCCGGCACAAATCCAAGTGGCACAGGACGCCCAGCGGTCGGACCTTTCTGTAGTTCACACTGTGGGTCCTCACCACAAATGCCAAGCACCTGAAGGGCACAGAGGGAGAGTGCTTAAGATACAAAGACATGAGAAGTAAAGAGTTAGCATATGAGTGAGATGAGTGAGGGTAAGAAGATGAGCACTCTCATCACATATGCTGTAAACACGCTCACTTATTGGCATCGAAGGTGTGGCGAGCATCCGAGTTAGAGCAGATGGTGTGATTGTCTCTACAACGCTTACTGATGAGTCTAGGTTTACTGTCATAGCATTCCTAGAGAGACAGACACAAATAAGAAGAGGAAAAAAAAGAGACCAACAGCAGGAATATAAAAAGGAACAAAGAAAAACAGACACATGTAGAAATTAAGAGAAGACTATTTTAACAGATGATTAATGATTATTAATCTGTTATGAAGCAACAAAATGTTACGTAAATGTTCAAGATGCAGAATGACAAATGAATTTCTTTTTTATTCGCATTTATGCACGTATTTACAGATGAATAAGTCACATTTCATTTTTATTCATCTATGTATTACTCTATTGTTGAAAAGAATTTGTTTTTCCTACATAATTTAAGGGAGACAGGGGTACATTAAATAATTGTATATTTTAAAATTTTCAAAACATACACCAGTATACAGAAGAATAGTAATATAGAAATGTATCATACATACGTATTAGAATATATATATATATATATAAAGTAAAACAGAGATTTGAAACAATGTTTGTATTATAATTTCCTAATTATTTTATTATATGTCTTATATATAATTTTTTTTTCCTTTTGGCCATTTTTGTGTTTTTTCTGCACTCTTTTCTAAACTAAGTTGTTTTCCATTATCCCATCCTCTTTCAGTCACTCGGTTTTCTGATTTAAATAAAAATCAACATTTCTTTTTTAGATAATCGATTATTAAAATCAGAATTGAGCATTGAATCGTTCTAGAGAGAATCGCGAGAATCTCTGCTCTGAGACCTGGCAGGTTAAATCAGCCTTCCACACATATTGTGGCATTTGTCACATAGCTCTCTGCTGTGAGCGTTGTCCAGCAGAGGGCCCCGAAATTAGCAAAAAAACTGGATTAAAATGTGTATTTGCAACTTAAAATGAAATAGATTGTATAGCCTATTTTTCTTTTACCATGCAACAAGGCTTAATGCCCAACGAGACGTCCATTATCAGGAAATAACGGACGACGGGGAGGCCAGAACGTGACAGTACTTATATACACTGTATGAGAGAGAGAGATTTGAAACCATGTTTGTATTATTATAATTATTCTGTAAAATCACTAACCTGACAGAGAGAAATGAACATGCCCTTGTGTTCCTGCATGAGGCGGATGATGCTGTTTACAGGGTCCAGTTGGAAAACTGATGTTTCAAACAGCAGGTTTCTGTCCAGCTTCCCCTTCCTCTCTTCTGTCCAAACATCGATCTCCAGCTGGTTGTAGGCAAACGTGCATTGCTCTCCGTATTTACACAGGCCCAAATCCCCGGACTTCAACAGTTCTGAGACGTAAGAAAATACAGAGCTCGGTCTGTCCGATATCCACGGGTATGTATGTATGTATAAACACAGTCCCGTTAATCACTCACTATTACAAGTTCCCTCATTAACTGTTTCCCTGCATTCGCGCATCATCAACAGTTGCTTCACATTCAACTCTTTCTAACCCTTGTGTTGTCCTTCGTGTCACACGTTAAGTTTATTTACATTTTGTGTATTAGCCTGGTGTTGTCCATCGGGTCCCAGGGACTCTGGAGGCCAAGGCCACGGTAGCAGAAAAATACGCTTGAATAAAAAGGAGGGTCTCTGGGACCTGAAGGACAACACATGGGCACAGAGTCTGGGGAAAATGTAAGCATAGGGTACCTTCCTCAAAACTACCAAGTGGTATCATATAAATCCAAACTGCCTTCCCTGACACAACCGCCAAGTAAGATGTCACATGCTTAAAGTGAGACAACACTGTGTGGATTAGAAGATATTGGTGACCTAAATTTACATTCTGATCTGAACTTTAACTCAGGAAACGGTCCTGCTAAGGGTTAAGGAGGACACAAATGTAAAGTAATTGTTTGCTATGTTAAGCTTACAGAGAAAATTTTAGGAAGTTTGTCATTGTTAACGTGCGCCTTTTGATGCAGAAACCATAGTCAATGAATTAAAAGATGGTTACATATCCCCATGACATAAAGATGGGATGTTTGGTTTCAATTATTAGATAGAAATGTTAATATCATATCGTATCATCTCATGCATGCAGTGTCATGGACAAATGCTGCCACTTTCCTGGAACTGCCTGCACGTCTGCGGGACCAACACAAGTCTGCTGCTGTTAGGGGTGAGATTTTATCGCACCACACGATTCGATTCTGATTCAGAGGCTAACGGCTCGATTCTAAACCGATAGCTTGTGTGTTAGCACCTTCTTGCAGTGTTCAGAATGTGGCACTGAAGAACTCTACTCAGTGTTGTAAATAACATATACATATTAATTAATTTAGACAATTTTTTAACAGTCAGAACAGTCCTGATATCAATCATCCATTTGATTTTGAGATCCTGACCCCTGCAAAGTACAAATGGCCCACTGAAGGAAGTCCAGGTAGGCATCTGTCGCACTCTGGTCCACTCTGAAGAAGGGCCTGCCTTTAGTCTGCATAAAAGAATGTCTCGCTCACAGCTGTGGACCAGGTCTGGCTTGTGAACATACGTATATATGCCTTTACCTGGAAAAGAAATTAAGATGTTAAAAAAAAAAAAAAAAGGACAAAAACGTAGCACTGGATGTTCAGTTTTTGAAGATCTACAAATAAAAATAAAAAACATTTTGCCATCTTCACTGGCATATTCTGAACAGATGTTTGCATTTTAGCTTGGCCTTGGCAATGTCAAAAAGAAGGGCTCCAGGATGCAGATCAAACCACAAGTTCCTTTTCAAGACATGCTCAAAACAAGGAATATCAAAAAGGCATTAACCTGCCAGGATAGAAAAACCACCACCAGGGGCCGGACTGCTGACGTACCTTTCCGAGGGAAACAGGAAGAGCAGGCCTGCAGGAACTCATGAGTGGAAGACAACGGGTTAGAAACTGCCACAAGCGCCTGGTTATTCTTCTCCTTTTTGCCATGATGAGAATAGGATTTCAGTTGACAACACTTCAGTTAACAAAAACAGAGCATGTAACAACCAGTCTAGATAATCAGTCTTACTTTGTAGTTATTCTTTGGAGATCGCATAACTGGAGCTGCAGCAGTAAGAGATCTTGTGATACCTAGACAAAATAAATTCATGATGATGATGATGATGATGATACATGTAATGTGTACACACTTTGGAGTAAATGGGCTACAACATGTACAACCAGTATGGACTTTAAAAAAGGGAAACACTTATTTAAGTCACTTGAAATTCAAATCAGGTGTCTCATGTAAAATACTCCATACTTTCACTTTCTAAGGGCTCTAGAAGTCTTCAAATGAAACAATGTTATAAATAATTATCACTCTTTTGATTAATCTGTCATTTGCTGTTATGACCTCAAAAGAACAGGCTTCCTGCTTTGCCAATAATAAATAATAGGTCACCAAGAAATCATAATTACCAGCTGAGCTAAAACCGGAGAGCGAGTCCAGACCTGTTCCTACGATGGACATTGTTGGCAAAGCTGCCACGACACCGTCCACTGAGGGAAACGAGTCTAGGGCATCAAGGATGTCGAGTGTGTCCACAGGTACCACGCCAATGTTAGGGACTTCACCACTCTGACCACCTGGATCAGAGACGGTCGCCAGGGGAACTATTTCATCTAGCAAATCATCAAGGGACTTCTCCCCTTCATCCAGTTCTGTTTTGGACTCATTCCCAGCAGCAGCAGAACCTGGAGTCGTATCCAATAAGTCATCCAGAGCATCAAGGCTATCCAGAGCATCAAGGCTATCCAGAGCATCAAGGCCACCATGAGCATCAAGGCCACCATGAGCATTCAGTGCCACGGAGGTCAGTGCTAGGTTTGAAGTGCCCGCACCATCTCCACTTCCAGAGGTCAGGAGATCATCTAGGGCATCCAGTGTCACAGCTGTGGTGCTGCACCCACCATCTGAAAAGGAGTCCAGGGAGTTGAGGTGGCTGACGGCCGAGCTGAAGAAGGCCGGGGGTAGCTGGGGTGTTGGGGCTGGCAGGACCGAAGGAACTGTGTGCTCGCAGGTGGATGTCCTGCTGGGGTCTGAGAATGCTTGCTTGGTGGGGGTCTGGAAAACATAAGAGAAGGAAAATGGAGTAAAGAATGAAGTAAAGATGAATTAATGAAAAAAATAAAAAAATAAAAAAAGGGATCGGAAAACGCAGTGAATTTAGAAAGAGAATGTAAGAGCGTGCGCCCCATGTAGGCCGAGTCCTCTGCAGCGGGCCGGGTTGGAATCAGACCTGTGGCCCTTTGCTGCGTGTCACCCCCTCTCTCTCTCTCTCTCCCCTTTCCTGTCTATCCACTGTCACTATCAAATATAAAAAAAAAAAAAGGGAAAAGCCCCAAAAAAATGATCTTTAAAGAAACGACAAAAAGAAAGAAAAGAAAATTCCGCGCATACACTTTTCACTTGTCAAACCAATGCAGAGGTGACAAGTGTGTGGGAATTTTCTTTTTATCTTTGGTTAGGGACAGACACAGAATGTAAAGAACTATGAAGAAAGTGTCGCGACGGCTCAATTAAATGATTGAAGGTTTTGGTTGATGCTGGCTGACAATAGCAACAGGATTCTGAAATAATTATTCATGAGAAATCATCCATACGTAAAGCTGCATTAATCAATATTATTCATAAGCAACAGATCAAATGTCTGAGTGTAATTTGAAACTTGACACTTGTTGTGTTGACCTCACAGAGGATCATCACCTGCCTCTACAGTTTGCCACACATCTGCAGAGCTTTTTTATTTAACTTATTGTTTGGGTTTCATAGCCCAAAAACTCATATGTATCGTTTCTAGCAAGGGTAGACGGCTGTTTCCAGTGGAAAAGCTCTGATAAACTTGTTGTGCACTTCTTTATCAGCACTTTTTCTGGAAGAAACCCAAAACAAAGTAGGAACCTAACAATGAGCATAATAGGGGACCTTTAAAAAGGAGAAAAGTTTTAGATTTTCCTTTTTTAAAGTCTAACCTCTACCGTTTCTTTACCTTGTGGATGCATATCAATGTTTTTAAATGAAAGAAGCAATCAAATGGTACATTATCGGTTTCATGGGCTCAATGTTTGCTTAAAGCTTTGTATTCTGGGCTTAGTTTTTAATCACTCGCAATGTTCATGCTGTTTGGCAGAGCCATATCTGAAAATATCAGATATTGAAGCTCAAAGTCCACATTTCAACTGATTCACCCCATCACAATGACTACAGTTTATAGATAAAAAAGGGAAAATAAAAGGATTAGGTATCCAAAGGCAGATTCAACTGAAGTTGAAAATGTATGCAATTTTTTGTAAATGAGATTAAGCATGAAAAAATACATTTCTTTGAAGAACAAAAAAAAAAAAAAGAAGCTTTCATACCATATGTATAATTCCTAAACTTGTAAAGACTTGGACAATACCAATGCGTCATTACATGCTCTTCCAGCTTCGTTATCTTCTTCAACCAAGGACATTCTCATTCCATATCAGTGAGAATAGATAGTCTACTGGCCTGCAAGGACAAACGCAGCAAAAACACAGACTTTACCTCCGTTGGCTCCTGCCCATTGGGGAAGCAGTCGAGCAGACTGTCCAAGTCATCTCCCAACCGCTCTGAGTCGTCCAAAGTGACAGCAGGCTGGAGGCAGCTGGGAGCAGGCGAGGCAATGGGGGACTGAGGGATGCTGGGAAAGCTGACTGATGAAAAGCAGTAGGAAAATGCATTTAGATCTTACTTGTAATTTATTTTGTACACATATTTAAAAGAACATACATGTTGCCAGTATTGGGAATGCAACACGATTACGTCAAAGTCAAGAATTTACACCTGGTGCGAGGCCACTCAGAGGATTCATACCATTTCCTACATGAGCACCAGACACCTGGAAGGCAGAAGGAAAATCATTAATTAAGCACAAATAAATGAGGATCTGAGAATATCTGTGAAGATGAGTCATGGCTAACAAATGTGCAAAACACGCATCACTGATTCTGTGATAAAATCAATGTCAGCTGAGAGGTGTTCTCATTTAAGAAATGTTGGAACTTTAAAGGAATCATACATTTTAACTTTTTTTTTTTATTATGTATGTTGGTGACTATTAGAGATATTATGGAACTTGCCTTGATGGCTTCAGCAGACATGTTTCCATTTGTGACACCTCTCTTGATAAGTGTACTGTCCTAGGAAAGACAAAGTAACAGGATATGAGAGACACAAATCTGCACCATGTCTGCATTAGTGTTGGGCAATATAACAATTTATGATGTGAGATATTGGGCTACCATCATAGGTTTCTCTCTACCATAAATACCGTGGTAGCAATATCTCTGGATGCTACTAGCCCCTTGCATTGCATATTTAATCAACAACCTTTTAGCATCAATGTGGTTCTTAAGGTATTCAATTAACTGGATAATCAAAAGTTATTATTAAGTTATTTCATCCAAATACTGTACTAAAAATATACTAAGTCTATTATGAAATGACTTCCTGTGATATAGGATTTTATCCTTGCCCACTCCTAGACTGCATCCTATCTGACCATGACAGAGCTGAAGACTGAAAAAAACCCTTGACCATCATTCATTTGCATTCCTCTGTAAAAAGGAAAATCAAACAAAAATAATTTCACTAACCTTTGTGCCGATATATGGTTTTCGATTTTTTAGTCCCAGATGGATGGCCAGCTCCTGTGCGAGCTCATTCACTTGTTTGTCCTGTTAGAAGTTCAACAGAAAAAGAAAAGAACGTGAATGGCAATCCATCCAACAGTTGTTGATGTATTTTAATATGGACCATAATTGTTGTTGCTATCCCTCAAGCTCTGCTGCTAGGGTGGCGAAAAAATATATGATTCTTACAAGCGCTTAATTTACACAATGTGGGACAATATGATACTGATTCGGTATCCGAATCATGTAGCTGATTCGGATACAAAAAGGCCATTAAGTCAGCCGCCACCAACAGGTTTTTGAAGGGTGATACATTTTAAACCATTTTAGGCCCTTTTGGGGGGCTTTCTCATTTTTTCATTAGATATATTAACAGATGGAGAGGAAAGAGGGGAGAGAGGGGGGATGACATGCAGCACAGGGCCGCAGGTCGGACTCGAAACCCGGGCTGCTGCTATGGACTCAGCCTACATGGGGCATACCCTCTACTCGGTTAGCTAGAGAGCTGACCCTACATTAAGGCCCTAGTGACAGCATTTTCTTAGACCTGTTGGCACTGACTCTTTCCTTTACCAGACGAGTAATGAGCAGGCAGTCCGTGGTGCAGTTGTAGGCCTCCTTGTACTTCCCGAGCTCCTTCAAACAAAGAGCCTTCCTGTACAGCGCCCTGCGGCTGTCCTTACATACTTTCAGAGCTCCTTCGCAGTCCTTCACGCCCCGATCATATTCCCCCTGTTGGCGACATGACAGATTAAAGTAAAGTACATGGTTAAAAAAAATAAAAGTCACAATACTATCAGTATGTTTTTTAGACTGCAGCTTCTCTAGTGGTTTCCCTGGTTTGCTGGTTCATGATTGCTTTTTTTATTAAAACTTAAGCCTATTTATGAAACTAAAACTAATTTCTTGCTGCCTGGACGAGACCCAACAGCCTCCTCAGTACAGAGGGAATTGCTAGACGAGGACTCCACGAAGACACCAGAGATTGCAGAAGTTTACACAACTACATGTTGACGAGTAAATGGAGTACAGACATACTGTAATCAATTGAGCGAAGACAAGTGAGCGTCATTTTCGTATGACTATCTTTTTATACAGCTTTTTGGGACACATTTACTTGCACTTTTAAAATCATGTTTATACATCTAAAAGATGGCTTTGAAACCAATTACATTTTTTATTCAATTCTTACTCCCCATCTCCACTACTTCCCCTTCCTTAATTTTGCCAAGGTCTTTGTAACGGCAGCCCACCTCTCACTCAAAGCACACCCTTAATTATGCAGAACTAGAATTTAAAACAGGTTAGTTATAAAAAATGTTGTAACAGTTGTCATAAAGGGGAAATTTAACTATAGAGACAAAAACAGGCTGTACAAGGCTGCAAACATGTTTAATTCTGCTGTAGAGTTGGGCATTTTAACATGGGGGTCTATGGGGACTGACTCCATCTTGGAGCCAACCTCAAATGGCTAATCAAACTGCAGTTTTTGGCACTTCTGCTACACTTTATTGCCGCTTGGTTATATACTGAGTACTTGGTTATATACCAACTTAATGTCCACATTTATTTTTATTTTATTTTATTTCTGTTAATAGCTGTAGGTATTACTTAAATAATCTGATTTACAGATAACTCAGCATTGTGTTTAATCTGAATGGACATAAGGGTATTGTTTTTCTTTTTGTTTGTAACATTATTTACTTACAATACATCCTTTAGAGACCGCTGCGCATCTAACGGTTTAATTTTTACGATTCCAATGTTGAATTAAATGTTAGGACTATCAGCTAAATATCCTTTGGATAAAACCAGAAATCTAATTTTTTACATTTTTATCTCCAACATTAAGTATTATTTTTCACTAAAGCAGACATTGCGAAAATGTTATGCAATTCTTTTCCCCATGAGTGTGGATATGGATGTATCTGTGTTGAGAGTCGGTCAACAAAAGGGCTTGGCTGGACGATTAAGGACTCATGCATGCCATAGACCTTTGGACTGCCATATTAACCCTTAACTGCCTCAATCACCAGCCTGATGGGACAGTCTGAAAATGACTAGAAATGGATTTCTTTATTGGATGAAACTATTTCTATTTCAAAAAAGTAATATATGCATTATCTTTTTATGTATGTATGTATGTATAAAATTTCCTGACCAGACTTATAAGTCATTGTATCCACACTATTGGTGATTATTTATCAAAACTCTCATTGTGAATATTTTGTGAAAGCACCAATAGTCAACCCTACAATATCGCCATAATATCGACATTGATTTATTTGGTCAAAAATATCTTGACATTTGATTTTTTTCATCATACCACCCAGCTCTAACTACAACTGCAATAATTTTAGGACTCCAAATGATCTCTTATCAGCAAACAAAAACAATGTTTACAGCCACATTAGCAGCTCTGTGTAGCTGTACAGCAGTGCTTTGAGCTATATGCTAACACGCTGCAATGAAAATGCTAACATAGTTAGTTTGGTCTTTGTAAGCATTATACATGACATGCTAGCAGGTAGTAATTTTACTACTTCACAATTTTTGTTGAACATGTCAGCCTTCTAACATTTACTAATTTGCACTAAAGACAAAGTACAGTGGAGGCTCAAAGGATGTCAATGATTTTGCATGTATTTGGAAATAAACTATTGGACGAATTGAAATGATTACCTGATAATGGCACTGGAGGAAAAAAAAATTAGATTTAGAGAGTATTAGAGTTATTACAATAATTCCTGAGAGTGATATGCCCTCGCAAAATTTCAATTTAATGCAGAAATATCAACCTTGTGGTGGCGCTAGAGCAGAAGTCAGGGCACCAAAGTCATTAATCTTTGTCCTCTGGGGGTCATGAAAGCCTGTGAAAACTTCAATGGTAATCTATGAAATAGTTGTTGTGATATTTCGGTCTGGACTTGTGAAGGAAAATGTAATTCAACCGCAGTAAGAAAATTTAATTGTTACGTCTTCCTTAAAAATCATTATGAATGATTATCTTGTGCTCACTGCTCTGTACCATAATGTGCTACTCGAAGATTTATTCCTGGGTTCTCCCAGATATGCCTCGGCCTCCCCTTGAACCCATATGCTAAAAAGCTCCCTGATGAAATCTCTCCCCCTCTCTTACAACATTCATGTATTGCCTTGGTTTTCGTGGTCCAATTATGTGTGGGCTTCGCCCTGCTGCAACATTATAAATTACATATAGTTTATATATTGAAAAATATTGCTATTTGAAAGCTGTAGTGGAGTAACAATTGGCATGTTACTGTACGTTAAAGAGTAAAAGGATGCAAGTTGACAAAATTATTCAACCTGTCAGTTTTATGGGTTTTATTTGGCTCTACACGTGACTTAACCTGATGAGCCAGATGGTTTGTTACACAGAACTGTAATGTTGGAAGGTCTGGTGGAAATTCCAGTGTTCTCCTGACCTGAACAGTGAAGCTGGATATCAATCCAGACTGACATCAAGACAAACATTTGAACTGTAAATCCCCACTTTTATGACTCGTGTCCCTCATTCTCCGACATGTCAATTGTCAGATGCCTTGGAGTATCTCTCTTTTAGGATGAAAGGGTTAGTTTTTACACCCACAGGGACATGGATCCATCACACTTAAAGAAGAGAGAAATGCCAGGCTCAGCAGGGGAGTTGGTCCCACCAAGTTTGATCAAGTCACACTGTGACCCCTTCACAGTGGAAGTGGGGGAGAGGCCGAGCTCCAGAAGATGAATGCAGGAGAAAACTCCCAGCTCAACAGAAATCCTACTCTTCATCTCAGTGTTACGGCTCACCCAAAGTCAGAACCCAACGGACCAGCACCAAAACTGGGATTGCCACCTGGCAGTGATCCAACTCTTCATCTGCGACTGCAGAGAAGGGAACAAAATGACCAAGCGGAGTCGCCATGAGGGAAAGCCGGAGGCTAAGCGCCATCACTGAGGCAAAACAACTGCTGCCACCCTTCATTGTCCACTCCTGGGGCTGAGTTTTCAATCCTTCCATCAATCCCTGCTTCCCATAAAAGGGTGATGCTCACTGGGCTGTTAGGGCTACTTAGTTCAATCTCCCTTAAATTTAAGTTACGGTCAATTTGTTCTGTGCTGCATAGCTGCTTCATTCATTGTTATCATTAACGTGTTAATTCTGTGTTAACTTTGTTTTTTTATTCATTGCTTATTATTTAGATTTTAGTAGTATTACTGTAGAAGTACTGGAATCTTGCCCCTCATGAGGTCATCAGCCTTCACCTTGCCCCCCTCCTCCTACAAAGGACTCAGAAATGGCACATCCTAAGGAAAGCTCATTGTGGGACTGGCTCTAGTGACTGTATTTCTGCATCAAGGCTGAATTTTGGGAAAGAGACTGCAGATACAGTATTAGGGGATCACTAAGGCCTATATAAAAGCCTTCAAAGAGCACCATGCCATGGGACCTTTAATTATTCTTAATAAAATAGAACTGGTGCACCTGAATTTAAAAGGCGGTTAAAACATTAAAACAACTCTTGCTAATAACCAACACAGAGTGAAAGCACGCTACAATAAATTAAATATATTTAATGTAAATTATTTAGCCACACATATAAGCTACACAACCTTGCGTGAACATGCATGCAGCTGCCATGCAAGATAACAACTGACTGACAGGAACCAGCTGTAACTCACCATACTGTGGTAGGCAGCAGCCCGGTTTACATACAGGCTCTCCAGCAAAGCTTCGGGGATCTGGATCTCCTCTGCTGCAGCATAGCAGGAGACATTCAAACCTTCACTGAACTCTCTCACCGCCTGCTCCCAGTCTCTGTCTTTGAACGAAGCGTTTCCCTCATCGAGCAGGTTGCACACTAACCGGGTAAGGAAGTCCTGGGAGGACAAAAAGAAAAACAGAATCCGAAAAGGGTTGATTCCCACAAGAAGTTACACGTACGTGGAATTTCCCTTGGTGATTGGTGCATACATAAACAAAAACAGACATATTAAACAAATAATATTAAATTAACAAATACTGAAACAAATGCATACAAAAGAACCAAATAAGATGATGGGGGTGTGTCCCAAAACGTTTAGGTCCTATCCTGACTAAAATGAGCTTTTAAGAATGATTTTGTATTCTGGGCATGATGACATTACACACACGCATATAACTAAGCACAATGGCTTCAAAAATACCATGACGGCCAACAAATAGGTTGTAAACATTCCTCCGGATCATACTGGCCTTGAAGTGATCCCTCTTGTATCATGTCTCCAATGTAAGAAATAATAAGAAGCCTGAGAAGACTTTTTGTAAACTTTGAATTACAAGACTACAGGACAGCCATACTAGCCACATAGGCACAGCGGTGCTTCGAGCTAAATGCTAGTTTCCGCATATTAACATGCTCACAATGACAAATGTTGATGTTAAGCAGGTGTGTTTATCTTCACCATCTTAGGTTAACATGTACTGGGTCTGCACCATTATCCCACCGGCGGCAAGTAGGTGGAGTCACATGGCTGAGCTAACACAAAAACAATGGAATCTTAAATTGATAAATAGTCTGTGTGTGTCTGCTTATTGTGTTGTATGACTATGACTATGACTATGTTACTTCTAACTCAGAGCAGAGCAGCCTGCAGGCAGTGTACACAAAATACAGCTGAGGCTGATGGGAGTGTCACTAGTTCAGAAAGTGTTTGGTTCCAATCCATCAAATAATTTTGAAGACTTTAAAAAAGAAGAATATTAATCTTATGGTGGTGCAAAAGGAAATGTCTAGGGATGATAAATATCTGTGAAAATTTTCAATCTATCCGACACTTGATTGCTGTATGGAGAGGAGGATTGATGACAGCAACAGAAACACTTTCAATGTGAATATTGTGAGTATTAAGACAGATGTGAAAATAATCTGAAGCTCAACATTGTCCCCAAGATAAGAATGAGCAACATATGTGGGGGTGGGGGGGGAGTGCTCAGTCCTTGATCTTACATGCAGCCAGGAATGAACAGAAAGATGTTAGGAAAGAATATAGGAATTTAACAGAAAGCACAGTGCCTGTGACTTCAGCAACAACTTATAAACAATTTATAACAAAAGTGAAACCCAGGGTGCAAGGGTGAAGAAGCAGTGGAGAAAGACGGAACATTGTGTTTGTAATAGCAGCTGGTACCTGGTAGCCATCAGGCTCTGGATAAGCCAGGGAAGACCTAGAACACAAGATGAAAACTTGTTAAGAAATGTACTGAGACAGCTTAGTTATCAAGGATACGATGCATTCAGGGCTAATGTTTCACTTTCGGTCAGGGTGCACTCAAATAAAACAAGAAAACAACTCACTGTATAAATGTCAGAGATTTGCTTATCTCCTCTTTGCGCTTCTGTCTGGCAGGGTCCATGCTTGTTTCCCTGGGAGAAGAGACCACGAGTGGATTAAGTAGCAAAGACAGACTGATGTTGTGTCGAAATAGTGTCTATGAAATCTAGCTAGTGTACGCCCACGTCAAGAAGAATAAAGCAAGAAACAACCACCTTCGTCAGCTCGTGCAAAGACACTCGCCAAGCCTGTGTTCATGTTAATTCAGTATTAAATAAATGTACATCCAGCATGCAAGCCCTAAACCCCGCTTGTTTTCCCTGGCTTTCATGACGCGATAGGGCCAACTTCAGGAGCACCTACCCAATAATGAGGAAGTTCATGGAACCGAAGAAAAGTTTAAAGGCGTGTCATTTAGTGTCCAAGAGGGGAGAAGACGGAGACACTTTCTACAGGTGAGAGGTCGAGCTGACGCTGATAAACACAGCGAGCCGAGGAGGAAGAGACCCGTCGATGCTCGTGTCTGACTTCAGCCCCAGATAAGTTTCGATTTCCAGACACCCCAGACCTAAGCCAGCTGCAAACCTCCACACTGGCCCTTTAATGAACCCAGAACTGTTTATTCCTGAGTAAAGTCTGTCAGGCACCATTCCTGGCAATCTTTGTAGCCCTGAGTAAAGTCTGTCAGGCACATAGCCTCTTTGTATATTAACGGTCTATGGTCAGGCACCATAGACATATGTCAGGCACCATTCCCGGCGTGCAAACAAGCCCTGAGTAAAGTCTGTCAGGCACCATTCCCGGCGTGCAAACAAGCCCTGAGTACAGTCTGTCAGGCACCATTCCCGGCGTGCAAACAAGCCCTGAGTACAGTCTGTCAGGCACCATTCCCGGTGTAAACAGTTCTTTAACTGTCTATGCATTTACACCATAAAAGGGTAGCCGTGTCCACGCCTTTAACCGTCTTTGGTCTAAGCTCCTCATGTTAAGGACAACACTCCGCAACGGTGATCAATGGGTGACGACAGACGGGATTGGACCAGCCTTTTATTGCATTCATATTATAGACCGTTAATATATATACAGTCTATGATTCATACACAATCCAAAACACAGGTAAAGGGGCATTGACAAAAAATACATAACTGCTGTGTTTGTATTTTGGGAAAAATGTTAACTCCCTACAAATATTGAAACAAGCTTAAGAAAGTTTACCCCATTCCAATTTAGCAAAATGTATGACAAATCCGAGACTTTGTTTTCCTTGAGATGAACTGATATTCACCTTTTTATGTAGCATTAGATTTTTTGGATTAAATAAAGCCAAATATTTTTGATCAAATAATTTGACTATTTGGAAACATCTTTAAAGCAGCTATGTCCTATTGATTTATTTTCTAAACACCAGAAGGGCATTCTGTTTGTGAATGATGTTATTGATGATAATGGTAACTTTTTGGAATATAAAGCTTTCTTAAACAAATACAATTTAAATTGTACATATAGAGAATACAACAAGATCTGTAAAGCAATACCTATACCATTATTACAATTAATTCAAAGCACATGGTTATATGAAAGATTAAGATCCGTACCAACTTTACCAAATTTGGTTATTAATGATTGTATTTTAGTTGACAGTAAATGTAACAATAAATATATTAGTGATGCTTTGAAATCTAAAATATTTTTTCATTATAACAGACGTTTGTGTTTACAGGTTATGGGTGCTTGTCCATTGGAAGAACTCTAGCCTTTTTGCCTTTATTTTGTATTTTGAAGTATCTCCCCCCTTTTTGTTGTTTTGTACTTTGTTGTTTCTTGTATTCAGGTAATTATTTCTTACATAGACAACATTTTTATTGTATATACGTATTGTATTCCCCAACGAGAGTATTTTTCGTTGTTGCCTTTCTAAATAAAAAATAAATAAAAAGAAAAAGAAAAAGCTTTTAGAACCTTCTGGGGCATTGCTTCTGGTGTTACGTCATCACGTCGAGCACCCACGCTGAGCTCTGATTGGATCTCCAAAAACGGTCAGTGGAAAGATCGAGAGCCATAGAGAGAGTCTGGAAAGATTGAGAAGTTACCAGAGGGGAGTCAGCAAAGTATAAAATAACTGGCGGCGAGGTTACTGGCATCCAGACTACAAGAGCACCGACCAGAGGAGCAGCACGACGGACAGAAACTTCTTCTGATTATCTTCTCTTCATATTCTCTTCATATTCTCATCTTTTAAAGAGGGTAAGTAGGCTACGCTGCTTCTATTTTTCGTTTTATTTCACTATTAGTGTTATATATCGACTGTCAAATTATTTGTTATTGTGCGAATGACTGTGAACATCATCGAATTAACGTCAAATACAGCTAACGGTAACGTTAACGGACATTTCACCAAACTCCCTTAGAAAAATCGTCAATTTTAGAATTCAAAGTAAGTTCTTTGTTACCAAAGAAATAAAAAAGGTTTTGTAACGTTAATAAATTAAGTGTTGACCTTGTGCGAATTAGTGATAGGGAATATAGTTATTTTTTTTTGCTAATTTAATTAACAAACGTTCAAAACATTTGTACAAACAGTCGATGGACAGCCAACGTTAACGTTACAGGGAGTTTTATCCCAAATCCCTTAGATAAACTGTACATTTTAGAAAAGATTCACATTTAAGAAGCTTAAATTAGAATTATAAAGTCATCAATTATTTTTTTAATTAAAATAACTGTAACCGATTAATAAACTAAAAATCGTTTAATGAATGTAATTGTTGACAACTGATGGATTGATTGATTCATCTTCTAGCTGTACATTTTGTAAGTTATCACAGTGCACAGTGACACACACACACACACACACACACACACACACACACACACACACACACACACAACAAACTGAAGTAAAATATTAAAAAGATAATTTAAATGGGCAAGATCTCCGTGATTAATTCATGATGTGACAATAGTTGTTGTAGGTATTTACTTTTAAAACGTTCCTATCTAATTTTACTCTCTGCCACTTTAGGAAACTTATTTAAAACATCCAAGATGCCTGCAGCTAAAGGCGTAGCGATCGGCATTGACCTGGGCACCACCTACTCCTGTGTGGGCGTTTTCCAGCACGGAAAAGTAGAAATCATCGCCAACGACCAGGGCAACAGGACCACCCCCAGCTATGTGGCGTTCACAGACACCGAGAGGCTCATCGGCGACGCAGCCAAGAACCAGGTGGCTCTAAACCCCAGCAACACCGTGTTTGACGCCAAGAGACTGATTGGAAGAAAGATTGATGATCCAGTGGTGCAGACGGACATGAAGCACTGGCCCTTCAAGGTGGTCGGACATGGAGGGAAGCCAAAAATTGAAGTGGAATATAAAGGGGAAAGCAAAGCCTTCAACCCTGAGGAGATTTCTTCCATGGTGCTGGTGAAGATGAAGGAGATTGCCGAGGCCTACCTCGGCCAAAAGGTGTCGAACGCAGTCATCACAGTCCCCGCATACTTTACCGACTCCCAGCGACAGGCGACTAAAGATGCTGGCGTCATCGCAGGACTGAATGTCCTGAGGATCATCAACGAGCCGACGGCGGCCGCCATCGCGTACGGTCTGGACAAAAGCAAGTCGGGAGAGCGCAACGTCCTGATCTTCGACCTGGGCGGAGGCACCTTCGACGTGTCTATCCTGACCATTGAAGAAGGTGTCTTTGAAGTCAAATCCACAGCCGGAGACACTCACCTGGGTGGAGAAGACTTTGACAACCGCATGGTCAACCACTTCATGGAGGAGTTCAAGAGGAAACACAAGAAGGACATCAGCCAGAACAAGAGAGCCCTGAGGAGGCTGCGCACAGCGTGCGAGAGGGCCAAGAGGACCCTGTCCTCCAGCTCGCAGGCCAGCATCGAGATCGATTCTCTGTGTGAGGGCGTCGACTTCTACACCTCCATCACCAGGGCTCGCTTTGAGGAGCTGTGCTCCGACCTGTTCAGGGGAACACTGGAGCCGGTGGAGAAAGCCCTGAAGGACGCCAAAATGGACAAGGGGCAGGTCCACGACATCGTCCTGGTCGGAGGCTCCACCCGAATCCCCAAAATCCAGAAACTCTTGCAGGATTTCTTCAACGGCAGGGACTTGAACAAGAGCATCAACCCAGACGAGGCGGTGGCTTACGGTGCTGCTGTCCAGGCCGCCATTCTCTCCGGCGATACCTCGGGCAACGTTCAGGATCTGCTGCTGCTGGACGTGGCGCCTCTGTCCCTGGGCATCGAGACGGCCGGAGGAGTCATGACGTCGCTGATTAAACGCAACACCACCATCCCCACCAAACAAACGCAGATCTTCTCCACCTTCGCCGACAACCAGCCCGGCGTCCTCATCCAGGTCTACGAGGGGGAAAGAGCCATGACCAAGGACAACAACCTGCTGGGCAAGTTTGAGCTGACAGGAATCCCACCGGCTCCACGAGGGGTCCCGCAGATCGAGGTCACCTTCGACGTGGACGCCAACGGCATTCTGAACGTGTCCGCGGTGGACAAGAGCACGGGCAAAGAGAACAAGATCACCATCACCAACGACAAGGGCCGACTGAGTAAGGAAGATATCGAGAGGATGGTGCAGGAGGCCGAGCAATACAAAGCCGAGGACGACCTGCAGAGGGACAGAATCGCCGCCAAGAACTCGCTGGAGTCGTACGCCTTCAACATGAAGAACACCGTGCAGGACGAGAACCTGAAGGGCAAAATCAGCGAAGAGGACCAGAAGAAGCTGATCCAGAAATGCGACGAGACCGTCGCCTGGCTGGAGAACAACCAGCTGGCGGATAAAGAGGAGTACCAACACAAGCAGAAAGAGCTGGAGAGCGTGTGTAACCCCATCATCAGTAAGTTGTACCAGGGAGGAATGCCCGCAGGCAGCAGCTGCGGAGACCAGGCACGCCGAGCCGACTCCCAGGGACCAACCATCGAGGAGGTGGACTAACACAGCTCTTCATATAGACTCTGTTATCACTGGGACTGTTGGAAGTACAGCTGAAACTTTATTCCTCATGTTCATATTCTTATAGTTTTTTTTTTATTAGTATTTAACTGGGATAATGTGTCACATGTTAAATGTACGTTGCTGGACAATGCAATAAAGGTGATACATAAATATAATGGTTGTTTTGGGTTTCATGTTTCTAGTTTTTTGCAGCAGTTATGTTTGAATTATCCAGACAATAACATTACTATTATTGAATTTGGGGGATTTATTCAACTTTATAGTTGTTTTTAGAAAGGAAAACAAATATTGTAGAATAGAACAACAAAATGGCAAAAGAATCGCAGCAAAATTTAATTTAAATGACATAAATTGGGTGAAAAGTGACAGTATTTTTTATTTTGACCCAAAAAAACTACAGGTCGACAGGGAAACAACACGGGTTAAAGCTGATGACATAGTGTGAGTGTGTGTGTGTGTGTTTAATATATCATAGACCATATTACTAATAATTTTAATAATATAGTCTGGTTTTCCAGTGCCTCGTCCTCTGAACACCACAGGATGGCGCTAACACACAAGCTGCTAGAAGTGACTCACACTGCCCCTCTAGACTATATATATATATATATATATATATATATATATATATATATATATATATATATATATATATATATATATATAAAAAAAACTTATTAGGAATGACCGCCAAAGACAAGATCTATTAAGAGAAATGCGAGAAATTGGAAATTGTATTTGTTTTTGCAATTTTTTAAAGGACACTGGGCTGACACAGGACATAAGTGCACTAATTAAGGTGCTAGTTCCTGAGATGGCAGATGGCAACTTTTTGGATGTCGGCTGCCGTAAAACAGACAGTTAAAGAAGTAAAACCACAGACTGTAAATAATAATTTCATAACAAACAGTAGAGGGCAGCGATACGCCATTACAGCGGCAAGCTAGTCTACCAAACCTCTAATAGAAGAAGACCTGGTTTTAAACGTTACAAGCAAGCGGGAGTGTGTGTGCGCCCGTGTGTGACTGGACAGGATTTAATAATCGCAGCAGAGTTGTGGTAATGATGATATTAATGTTTATTAGGAGTACACTTAGTAATAGTTTAGAGTTTTTTAACAATAACGAATCTAAACCGGGGACTGGAGGGCTAACTGCTGTGTAGCTAACGCTTGGTAGCTTAGTCAACGGTGGTTGCCGACTGGAGAGGCCGAGTAAAAGCCACGCTCTGTCCCAACTGCCAGTGCTAGCTAGCTGACTCAAATTTCTATTTTATAATCCTATTACCACCGGCCTAAGTTTGTTAGCTAAGTGTCTTCCAAGCGCGGTCTATGTAACTGAACAGACACTGTTGTCAACAGCGGCCATAGTAACTCCACTGGCATCAAACCGTGTGGTTGTGTTATCATAACGTTAGCAGCACTCGGCTGATGCTAGCCGCCGGGGCTAACACGGGAAAATCTACCCCAAAACAACATTATTCTTTCTCTTCTTTGGGATTTAACATCAGCTTGCATCCTTAATGTTGCACTTATGTCACCTTCTGGAGTTAACTCCCACACTGTCCAGCATGTCAGATTTTCCTCATCAGTCCTTTTCTAATAAGGAGGTTGACAAGCATCTTCTGTCACCACAACCCAGTAACGTTATGTTCTTTACTTCTGCGTTTCTTATCCCAATTAGTTTAATTTATTCAAACATGTGCTCTCTCTCTTACACATATTTCCTCCAACACGCACATGCGCTATTCTACAGTTTTTAGTACCTCACAATGATCACAAAAACAGTTTGATGTGATGTGTGCTGTTTAGGTTGCCTGGTCCAATTCTCAGCCTGCCTATTGTTACTCGCTTAAAACAAAATTCACTTCTGATGAGTGAATAAAACCTGTCTGCTGTCTTTCTGTGATGAAGAAGCATGGAAACTTTAACTAGTTTTACATTTAGTTTTAGGGTGGATTGCCTCTTGCGAAAACAACACTTTCAGCAGTTTCTGTCTAGTAGGTGGACTGAGCTTTCTAGAAAAAAAGACAAGGTAGTTGAAGCCAGAATATTCACACATAACTGTGTTATCTGGTCAGTTATTTGGTTCTTAATTGGTAATAAGTGATGCGTGTTTGGCAAAGGAACTCTCTCATTGGACACCAGGATTATCATTAAACAGATTTAAAAGTGAATTATATGTTTGTCCCTCAGGTGTCCCAATGGCGACAGATGTTGTTGCACAGTTGGCCGACTCTCTGGCTAAGGCTGTGGTAGAGGAAGGAGAGCTGAGCTACAAAGGCCAGGGAAGAAAACTGGATGATGCCCAATCAGGTGAGTGTCACTGTGCATGTTTGCCAGAAACCCTACATATAAGCCAGTGAGGCTTGATTGCTTAAACACATTAAAGCCTTGGTTTTAATGTTGTTGTTTTTTTTAAACCTCCCAAATCTCTTATCTTTCTTTCTCAACACCTAACCATGTTCACCCTCTCCAGTGGAGGAGATGGTTAAGGAAATCCAGGACTTTGAGGACTTACAGGCTCTGAGGTTGGAGGGAAACACTATAGGTGTGGCGGCAGCACAGGCCATTGCCAAGGCCCTAGAAACAAAGAGCAGGTTCAAGGTTTGGATTGTTTATTGACGATTTTCAGCATTTTCATTTAGGGATGAAACTAGCAATTATTTTCATTGTAGATTATTTGTAGAATTTTTCAACACAAAGGCATGTGTATGTGTTATGTGTATCAACTGCGCCATCACCACCCACCATACTCAAAAAAAAAACAACTCTTTACTTTGTTTTTTATAATCAAGTATATATTCAAGATTGTCTCTCAGCTGACACCGCATCTTTACTCTCTTTCAGCGCTGTTATTGGAGTGACATGTTTACCGGTCGCCTGCGCTCTGAAATCCCACCTGCCCTGGTAATGCACTTCTTCCTCAGCATTAATGTCATTTTTAAAGCAAGTTTAGGCGAATGTGAATGATTACATAGCTGTAACTATGTTGTTTTTTGGGACACTGCCTGACTTATCTTGCCATTTATTTATCTATTATCTATTTATCTCTTCTCTCTCCTTGTGTTGTAGAATTCACTGGGTGACGCTCTGATGCTGGCGGGTGCCAGGCTGACTGTTTTAGACCTCAGTGACAACGCTTTTGGGCCAGATGGGGTGAAGGGCATCGAGAAGTTGCTCAAGAGCACGGCCTGCTACACATTGCAGGAGCTACGGCTCAACAACTGTGGCATGGGCATTGGAGGGGGGAAGGTAAGTCATGAGAACCTCTTTTAAAAATGAGACCTGTTTCCATCTAGATTGTTAGGTACCATCATTGTTGGATAATATTCACTCACTGGTCACAGTATTATTAATGCAATCCAATACTAATTTTAAGATGGAAGTAATGTTCTTTAACTGATGAAAGGAGTTAAAGTTCAAGCACTGAAAGATAGACTAGATATATTTTTCTATGTTTTTCAAAGCTGGAATAAAAAGAGAATTTTCCAAAAACAAAAATGATTGTAAAACTTCACAACATGTTACACATATAATTCTGTGTTTATGGACTCTTCAGATCTTGGCTGCTTCATTGATCCAGTGCCATAAAAAGTCCAGTGCAGAAGGCACCCCCCTCGGCCTTAAGATATTTGTTGCAGGGAGGAACCGTCTGGAGAACGATGGAGCCACTGCCCTTGCTCAAGCCTTCCAGGTACAAGACTAACTTTACTTGTTTCTGGGGAAACAGAAAAGTCTCCTTTTGGTGGAGAATGCCACATTGTTACGCTACATTACGACCATTGTGAGAGATTTCACTACAGCTTTCCTTCCTGGAGCACTTGGCATGATTAATTCAAAAGATTAATCTCAGATCAGTTTATATCTACGCAGCTCATATTGTCAATTATTTGACTACTTGACCATAGTTGTTTGAAGCTACTGTACTGTAGATAAACTGCTGTGGTTCTCTGTGTAAAAGTACTGTGTGGCTGTGTAGCTATAATTGTATAATTTGTGTTCCCAGATGATGGGCAGCCTGGAGGAGGTTCACATGCCCCAGAATGGCATCAATCATCCTGGTGTGACAGCTCTGGCCACCGCCGTGCAGCACAACGCAGGCCTCCGCATCCTCAACCTCAACGACAACACCTTTACTGAAAAGGGAGCTATCGCCATGGCTCAGGTACACAGACATCTCTGGGAGAGTCCTTGATTGGTTCTCTTCTTATTTGTTAGATAGGAGTTTTTTGTGGCTGTGAGCTCATACATGTCTGAGTTCACTGCTTTAACTTGTGGGGTGCCCCAGGGTTCGGTTCTGGGACCAATTCTATTTGCCTGTTTTATGCTTCCACTTGGACACTTTTAAAGGTATTTCATACACTGCTATGCAGATGACATTCAATTGTATTTATCTTTTAAACCCAACCAGACTGGGTTTTACGGGAGTGTCTGTCTGCTATAAAAGACGGGATGGCCAGTAACTTCCTTTAGTTAAATGCCGACCAAACTGAGGTTTTGATTGTTGCTGCGGGCAGCATTGTGTCGGAGGTGGCTAGCAGCAGTATTGGTTCACTAAACTCCATTGTGCGTTCCAGCCTATGAAATCTTGGTGTGACTTTAGATCAGGCCGTGAGCCTTGACAAACATGTAAAGTCACTAACCTACACTTGTTTTTTCCACCTAAGAAACATCGCTAAACTAAGACGTCTTATATCCTACACTGAGTTAGAAGTGATCATACATGCATTTGTTTCTTCGCGTTTGGATTACTGTAATTGTCTTTTTGCTTGCATCACTAGATCATCGTTTACAATTGGTCCAGAATGCAACTGCTAGGTTGTTGACAAGGTCAGGGAGGTCATGTCACATTAGCCTTATCCTGCTCTATTTGCACTGGCTACTGGTTAAATACTAGCATGGCTCCGCTCTCCTACGTACTTCCGCTCAGTTTTAATTTCGTTTCAGTACTCCGTCTGGGTTCGCGGTATAGTCTTGGGTTTTCTCAACCAAAGTTCTTGGCGGGCCAATCAGCTAACAGAGGGAGTAGCTTATTATTTTCTGCTGTACTAGGTTTTTATTACCTTTTTTGCAAAACCTTTTTACAGACCTATGAACTTGGTGAAGGAATTTATCTTTTCCAGCTTAAGGCCTCACATACACTTTCTGTTGTCATTAATTGAGGCTTCAACAGCAAACAGTCTTTGGATTTGTAGCAAATAATATCTGTGTCCTTCATAGGCCCTGAAGCACCTACGCAGCATCCAGGTGATAAACTTTGGCGATTGCCTGGTGCGGCCAGCAGGAGCCATAGCTATTGCAGAAACGGTATCAGAGGGATTACCAATCCTCAAGGTGAGTGAAATGAACTATAGTACTGCCCCGCCTGAATTGTAACTACCTCTCAGAATAGCAATTTGTTGCTCCCTGTGGGGACAATGTAACTGGGCATTAGTAGCCAGACTGAACATGGTCACACACACCTGTAAACTTTGATCATTTCCATCTCAAATTTATTCTGAAAGTTTTTTTTTTTTTCTTTAGTCTTTTTCTTAGCTTTTTTTGTTGACTTTTTTTCCTTCCCTTCTGAGTAAATATTTTGTACATTTAACAGGAACTCAATCTGTCATTTGGCGAGATTACAGAGGAAGCTGCTCTAGCTGTGGCACAAGCAGTAAAGGACCGGGACCAGCTGGAGAAACTGGACCTAAATGGTAAAAAATTTTGTTATGTATGTTATCTTTAGCCGTTAACGGTTTTAAAGGAGTCAGTGACTTAAATTTGAAGAGACGTTACTTAGAAACTTTCTTTATGATTATTTGCTCCCAACTACATGGTAATAAAATTATCTTTGATTTTAAGGTAACTGTCTAGGAGAAGATGGCTGCAAAGCTTTGAGAGATGCCATGGAAGGCATGAACATTGGCAAGCTTCTAGGATCGCTCAGGTAATCATGTCATACAATAGCTCTTGTGGTGTAATTAATGGAATCCACATATCATAATATAAAATTGAGTATGTAGTGCTTTCCAACTGCTATGTGGATATTGTGTACATGAGAAATGCCTGGATGTGTAATAGATTAGCACGACTTTCTGGGTAGGATACAGGAACTTGCTGAAGAAACTCAACTGCCCCAAAATGCATTGCAAGCCTTTAGATTGTCCAATTGCAGAGTGGGAGGCAGGCAGGCAGTTTAAATAACCCTTGGATAAAATAATTACAAATGATGGCAGGTAACATTAAGGTCCAAGTGCAGGTGTAATTAATTCACATTTTTTTCACCATAACCTTCCTCGTAACTTGTGTAAATCCCATCTGTACCGTTGATGCTTCATCTACTGTTTGATGCATACACTCTGTGTCTGGACTTTGTGTGTGTTGAATACATCACAGCTGCACCTGAAAAACTGACGCAATCTGCCCCACAGTGATTTTGCACATGATTTTGTTGAATAATGCCATCGTTAAAAACAATGCGTCTCATCCCAAAATCCTCCCTAATGAGCGGTGTCTTTAATTTGCCTCAGTGACGATGAGGGTGAGCCAGAGGATGACTATGAGGACGAAGATGAGGAAGAGGACGAAGATGACGAGGATGTGGATGAGGAGGAAATAGAGGAGGAAGAGGAAGAAGAGGAGGAGGAAGAGGAAAGCAATGGCATCAAGGTGAGATGTGTGATGGTGACGTGTGGCATCAAAGCACAAAACAAAACAAAAAAACATCCTTAATTACCTGTGCATACATGAGCCGAGTGAAGTTTAAATTCCCACCTAACAAACGGAAAGTTTGATTGTGATTCTAAAACATTGTTTGTTCAGAAGCAACCACAATGTCACGCTCCCACTCATTGCAGTTGGCATGTGTCAGTAAGTTAAACAATGTCAGAGGTCTCATTCTAGAGCCCAAACGATATATCGGTGGGCTGATATTAGGCATTTCCAAATCTATTGGTATCGGCATTTATAATGGCAGATTAAAAGAAAAAATATATATATATATATATATATATATATATTTTCATCCATCCATCAGAATTAATATTTAAAAAATAAAACAGTCAACCATGTTATGAGTGTTGGCTTTGAACCCCCCACCCCTCTGGTGGACAAACTATGCAACACCAACACTCATAACATGCACTCTACAACTAGTCCATGTTGGCAACACAGATTCTTTTTGTTGTTGTGTTTTTGTTCAACGGACTTTAAGTTTCATATCTTAAGTTTGTATTTTTATACATTTTATTCATCAGAACTTTAATATATTTTGATGTTCCTCTGTTCTGTTGTGACAATAAAACAAATTACTCCTAAATAACTAATGTTAGGGAAATATTTTTTTTATATTTTGTTACGCTTCTATATATATCGGCCGATATATCAGTTTTTTAAATAACCAAATATTTGTAACGGTATGGCCTTAAAAATAAAATCCTTTATCCGCCGGGCTCTAATTTTTGCATAGGATATTTCTTAGCAAGAGCCTAAATGCAGGATCTGATAGCAGGACTCTGCACCAACAGTTCCCCAAAAGCGTCTGCACTAAAAAGAGTAAAAAACTGTAACAATTTAATTGAAAGATCATTCATGTGTATCATTTTTGTTCCCATATGTTGCTATACTAATATTTCTGAAATGTCCACATCTTACAGCATAAAAGCGTCTGACAGTATTGAATAGATGACATTAAGTCCAATCTTAAGGACACATTAGCTTCTGCTGTGTGTGGTGTTGGAGTTTAGTTGACTTTCTTTTTCTCTCCCCTTGCCCTAGCTGTCCACCCCTGTATCAGCACCACGGCCGCCAGACGTCTCCTCCTTCCTCAGCTTTCCGTCCCCAGACAAACTGCTCAAACTGGGGGCCACGAGGGCGTTGCTGATCGAGCAGCAGGTAAACACATTGAGATTCCAGAAATACATGTACACCATCTTAAGTTTGTGTGCGCAGAACTGCATCGATCTGTGAGGTACTAAAGTCCAAAAGAAATGTCTAGCTGCTAGCGTGGCACACCCTCATACTCTGCTTCTGACTGGCTTGTAGCGCTGACCTGGGTGCTGCGCATGTGCGACTCCCAACAAAGATGGTACAGAAGTGAGATGCCTCACAATAGGGCAGAGAGGACAATACAAACATGCATACATACATGCATACATGCATGCATGCATACATGCATACATACATGCATACATGCATGCATGCATACATGCATACATGCATGCATACATGCACACCTGGACTTAAATTTACACCTGGTCACTTTGTCACTTTAACACTGGACTCAACACTGACACTTTAATAATAATTTATGGTCTTTTCTTGTTTATTTGACAAATGTTCTTATTGTTGTTATTATTGTTATTTTGTTGTCTTTATACTGACTTTTTTCTGGATAAAACTGCTGCTGGAACTTTCAATTTCCTTGCGGGAGTCATCCCAAAAGGATTAATAAAGAGAAGTCTAAGTCTAAAACAGAGAGCCCAACACACAGGGTGAAAAGAGGAGCTGCAGCAATGTGCAGGACAACAAAAATATACTAATTTTTCGAAAATTAAACCATGTAAATATATTCTGGTATAATATTTAAATTAATTATGAATCTTGAATTATGGTAATTATGAACCTGATATGCGCACTTTAATTTACATTTCAGCTCGGAAATAAAAATGTATCTGTGTGATTACTCTATGCAAATGAACAAAGGATGCATCAGTTCATAAGCAGAGTGGATGTCACATCAGTAAATGCGTCTTCCTTTCCGTGTCTAGGTGGACGTGTCAGATGCTACAAAAACCGCTGAAGCCTTCCTCAAGATTGCATCTGTGTACAAGGAAGATAATAATGAAGTTAAGGATGCAGTGTTGGACAGCATTGGTGAGGCCCTTTGTCTTCATGAGTTGATCCGATTGTCCTTGTACATGCCCTTGCTGCATTTGACTGACAAGAAACCTTGTGTTACAAATGAATTTCTGCCGTTCAGGGTCTTGCAGTGATTTTATTTTTACGTTGGACCGTGCTCGTGATCTGTCTAGTCAAGTACCATTCACATTTAAAGGAATTACATGACATTTTAGAAAATATTTAGCATACTTTATTTTCTTGCTAAGTACCATACTAAGATTGAGACTACTCTCATGTCTCTATGACAGTTATTTAGCTGGAGCCGACCGCCGGTTAGCTTAGCTTAAAACAAAGTAAGGCAATTAATTCATCCCAAAAACGGAGTAATCAAGAAAAACTATTATTTTGCACATTACGTAAAGGGGAAATTTCACAGTTCAAGGGGTTTTTACTGTTGATTTAAGTGTTTCACTGTTGTTTACCAAGGTTTTTTTAGATCTATCCCCTCTTTTCACCAGTTTAAGATGTCGCTTCTTAATTATTTGCATACAAGCAAATCAACTGTTTTCCTCCTGCTTGAACATTTGTTTTTGTTTTTTGTCAGTGGTGAATAGGAATGACCTTAACTCTTTAATGTCTAATATCTAATGGTTGGAATGGGGAGGATGTGGGTGGTTTTGGTGTGATGTCAGTATGTACGGTTTGTGATGTATGTTTTTCTTGAGGCCTTGAGTTGTATTTAACTGTCTTGTCTAATTGTGAATGTTTTGCATATTTCTGCCTTTTAAGGACCCCCCCCCCTCGAAAACGAGATGCTACACCTCAAGGGGTTATTCCTAATAAAGAATTTCTAATTTCTAAATTAAAAAAATTCTTAAACTCTTTCTAATTTTAATTCTTAAATACATTTCTTCTTTCTTTTTTAGTTGACACTGTTGGTTTATACGTTTTGTAATAGCTGATTTCTTTTTTTTTTGTCCCCGCCCCTCACAGACGCCCTTCTGAAAAAAGCTTTTGCCACTCCGTCCTTCCAAGGCTACGGCTTTGTATCATCTTTGTTAGTGCTGCTCGGACTTCTCAAGGTATTCTTATTCTGCACATAGTCAGCAAAGTTTGCCAAGGCACAGACTGTCATTCTTCACTGTCATTTTCTGATGCTTCTTTGCTTCTGTTACATTTCTCTTCTTTGCATTTCTCACTTTGGTCTTTTCACTACATTTTCCGTTGTTTTAAACATTCCTTTCTTTTCTGTCCTCTCGTCCTCCCCCGCTGTCCCTCTGTCCTGTGCTCTTTGGCTGCTCAGAGTGAGGACAAGGTGAAGCCTGTGCTCGTGGTTCCCGGCCACCTCCACGCCGTGGAGCACGTCGTTCGACAGGACTACTTCCCCAAAGAGAACATAGCAGTGTTGCAGGCCTTCATGTCCCGGTAAGGACGTGACAGAATGAGCCAATCAGCAGGCAGCTTCCAGGTACAACATACCACAGTTACCATCCTATCTTCAGGAATGAAGCACGTAATGAATGTTTTGCACTTTGTGCGCATAGTAACGGTGGTGGACACAGGTGATGGCTCATTTTAGTTTTGGAATGTTTGTTTTTGTTTGTTATTTAAATGTTAAAAATTTGAATTAAACCCTTTAGTTTCAGTGGACTAATATGTAACTCTCTGGCCATTATCACTCATGGTAATTTATCTTTAAAGTTGTAATCCACTACAAAAATCCAGTTCTGGTGGTGTACTGTTGGACTGGAGAATGTGACAAGCTGTTAATTGAATATGATGCATAAACCTCCCCCCCCGCCCCATTTTCAGCACATGAGGTAATCGGTATGCATCGCTCCCGGGTTGTCACCCAGGTTGTATCTGAATTATCATGACCAGGTTGAATGGGTTGGTTTGAATTAAGTTAACGATGATCATTGGTATGAAAGCGGTATAACTGTGTTTGTTATCATTTACAGAAACATCAAGACTCTGGAGTCCTGTGGCAATGCCAGAAACAGCCTCCAGTCAACACTGCAGAGAGTCAGCTCTGAGGGCTGAGGACTGGAGAGACACACACACACACACACACACACACACACACACACACACACACAGATAGACTGATCACTAATGGACCTTGGAAAAAACTGCCACACATGGGCTCAAATTCGAAGCAAATAAAGCAGAGCACCACTTGAGAAGAACAGACGCACTAAGACGCACTTGGCTGTGTCACCGCTGTCCTTCACAAGTTCAGCAACAAACCTCTTTCTGGACTCTGGACTGGACTTGAATGCTTTGTGTTTTGTGCTTAGACTATGCTCTTATGGTGTGGACTTGCTAAAGTGCTTTGTGTACACTCAGATAACCACGAGACAGCACTTTGGTGCAAACTAGAAAAGCTCTGACCAGAATTAATCTGGGCTCAAAGTTTCAGCTATTGTACATTTTTTATTTCATATATAGCTTATACTATTCTGCTGTTTTATATTAAATGATTATTGAACTTGATAATATGGTCAAACAATGGTGTTAAATATGTATTTGACTGACACATTATCGAAATAGGACTTAAAAAAACAATAGAGCAATCAAAAGGGATGAAATATGTTCAAATGTATTTTCTTCTCATTGTTTTTGCATTACGATTGTGAAAATAAAGCTGCTTTGAGTGATGAATGTATTTCACTGTTTTTTTGCATTTTAACTGCACTGCACACACCAATTTCTTTTATTTTTTATTAATTGATGCCCCTATGTTAAATTCCCATAGAGGCAGGCCCATTTTTATTTTTAAAGGCCAGTTATTTCATGGGTCCAGGATGCTCTTCACCCTGACAAAGTTCCCTTGGCCTTTGGAATCAAAACAGCTCCACATCATCACATACCCTTCACCATACCTAGGCATGGGGAACTTTCCATAAGATCGTCTTTCAATGCAAATCCAACCAGCTATTAAGCTAACTGAAATCAGACCATGCCTATCACTAGGTATGGTGAAGGGTATGTGATGATATGGGGTTAGTATAATTCTAAAAGCCAACTTTATCAGGATGCATAGTATCCATGAAATAACTGGCCCTTAAAAATGAAGATGGGCCTGCCTCTATGGGAATTTAACATAGGGGTGTGTATACTTATGCCCACTGTATTTTAAGGAAGAACATTTATTTATTTACAATACATTATTCAAGAAAATTGGTGTCCTTAAAAGGTTGGATTTTCCTAAATGTTTTGAATTAAGGCATTACGATCAATTTCCCAAAGATGTTTTTATTTCTCTTTTAAATCAACTTTAACATGGGTGTGTAAACTTTCTCAAGCCACTGTGTGCGCCTGCTCTACCCACTGAGATAACCAGTGTTTGGTGTTTTTTGCCCCCAACATCTCCTTCCAGGCAGCGTGGTAGTGGTTATGTTAAGGGTTTGGGTTAGCTGTCTCTAGGCGACGTTGGAGGAAAAAAACACCATCGAGCGAGCTAACCCGGCCACGAGACATACTTTGTTGATCCCACAAGGGGAAATGACATTTTGCACTAGTAGAGACATATCCTAGTGAAAAACAGACAAGCGCATGAAAACTGAGCAACATGACTCTTATACATTTTTATTCCAGCAAAACTAGATCTCTTTTATCCCTGCTAATTAAATTTATGGAAGAAACTCATATGTTCTGGACATATTTGTTGTGTTCTGATTTGTTAAGTGGCACTAGGGTTCAAAGAAGTAAAAAGCCCAAATGTTACAAACCAAGAAGACTCTCTTTATCTCTAACATGTATCAACAAATACAGTTGCTCCCTTTGTGTCGCCCTCTTAACGAGACCGAAAATGTAAAGCCAAGGTGTTAATTCGCAGTGAGGGGGCTCAGGGATCAGGGGTCATCGTGAAAGAATTTACCAAAGCCTTGTTTGTCAGCCTGCTGGGCGGGCAGTAAGTGCTGGACACACTCCGGGTGAAATTAACCGAAGGGAATGAACCCTGAACTGGCAGATTAACATATATACCGCCTTTAGTTCATGTTACCAAACAGCCAGTGACAGCCTGACATTCTGCTTTAAGGTAAGCTGGTTCCTCACTATATCCTCCAGTTTGTTTTTGAGCTTAGTCTTTTCTTGTAACAGTTTTTCTCCTGATGAGCATACACTGGGAAGGTTCTAGTGCAAATTTGAGATATTGAAAAGTAATATGTTTTTTATGTATTTAGTTTAGAAATTAGAACAGCATATAAGCAATGTCATCACAAGCAGTAGTCTGAACATATATATATATATATATATATATATATATATATATATATATATATATATATATATATATATATATATATATATATATATATATATAAAGGCTGTTTTGTTCTCTAAACACCAAACTTTGGTTAAGCTTGTGTCTGATTACACATTCACTAAATGGTAAAGAGTTTTGACAGCAGCTTTGACTCTTTTTTTTATTCATATATCTATTTTCTGGCACAGATGCTTTTCTTCTCTGCTGTGGCCGCCTTGCTGGTTTTAGTGCCGAGTTCACTCGTTGAAGCAGGCAAATGTCCCAGAGTGTGCATCTGTGACAGCACCAAGCTCACGGTCACCTGTGTTGGCAAGAACTTAACGGAAATTCCCCAACTATAGAGGAGGTGAGGAATTCAAATGTAAAGTGTAGTGCTTCCATTTCACTTCACACAGGTTCTTTAAGAAAAAACACTAAAGTGCTCATATCATGCTGTTTGGCTTTGCCCCTTTCCTTTAAACCTATTCTGATATAACCTCAAAATACAATTATGAACCAGAAAATTAGCATAATATGAGCACTTTAATGGCAGCTGTTGACTATTTGGTGCAGGATTGTTGGAATTTTAAATTTGGTGGATTAATGAGGACTATGGTTAACTGCTTCAAAGATCTCTGCAGTGTAAATCCAGACAGCTAGCTAGACTATCTGTCCAATCGGAGTTTTCTCTCTCGTGGCTCTGTGTGGAGCTTGGCGCCGCCCATGAAGATTCTGATTGGTTTAAAGAAATGCCAATAAAACAGACCACTTTTCCTCCCATCCCTGAATGCTATGTAGAGGAGCCAGACCTTCCTTCAGCGTGGTTTGGAGGAGGGTCTGGCAAAGTGAGACTAGGTAAATGTACACACACTTGTTTAAGACCTCTTGCATGCTTTTCATACTGTTGGATAGACATGAAGGAAAACAGGAGACTAGTGTTTTGCACAGGGCTCGGCAGCAAAAGTATTGTTCTTATCACAAAGAGTCCAGTCAGGGGCCTCCCCCCCCCCCCTGTGCATCACCCCTGCCTCAGATACATCCTTTGTTCCGTTTTATTGCTCTAACAGATTACATTGAAACTAGACCTGAGGAACAACCAGCTGCAGGTGCTGCCCAGGGGGGCGTTCATCCATACACCCTACCTCACCCACCTCAACCTGCAGCGCTGCAATATCATCCAGGTGAAGGAAGGTGCATTCCGGACCCTGGGACGCCTGGTCTCCCTAAACATGGCCTACAACAAAATCAATGTCCTCTATCAGGTAGGAGGGCGGAACTGCAACACACCGAGTTGAGTTGGTCTTGGCTGTTGAAACATTCAGAAAGTATGATGTTATGTCATTTTCCCTTTCCCTCCCTATGTACCTCCTACCTCTGGCCCGATGCAGGAGTCCTTTGACGGCCTCTCCTCCTTGAAGGAGCTGCATCTGGACCATAACCGTGTGGAAGAGATCCAGCCTGGAGCCTTCACACAGCTCGGTTTCCTCAACATGTTGGCCCTCACCCACAACCAGCTAGTTTACATCCCTAACATGGCTTTCCAGGTACTCAGACTTATTGAATATAGGCTTTTCTTATCATCACAAACTGATAGAAAATGCAAGATACACACACATGAATGATTTTGTTCGGCAATATGATCCCACACCAATCTGACTCCTCTTCCAGGGCCTGAACAACATCAAGTGGCTTCGTCTTAGCCATAACTCCCTGAACAACTTGGACTACGAGGCCTTCGCTGGACTGTTCACCCTGAGCCGCCTTAGCCTGGACCACAATGAGCTGCAGTTCTTCCCCACTCAGACCATGACCAGGTGGGACCATCTGAAGGATTATTATGAGCATTATACAGGTGCTATTTTAATATTGTAATGGACAACAGTGTTTATGACTTCTCAGTATAACGGTGGAGCAGATGTTTTTGCTAACTAGAGGCAACGTATTATTGGCAAACAAACCTGATTGTGTAATCGCTGACCAGTTCAAGACCAGAAAGAGAAATAAGACTGGGATTGTCACTTAGATTTCCACCTTGAGGGCTACTGACAGAAATTCACAATTTTTCCTTTTTGTTAACACCCATTGTATGTCAGAGAAGAGGGAGCTCTCAGCTGTTGCTCTTCTTAAGTTTTCTTCTATTTATTTTCCAATTAAAACAATTTTTGTGGCATTTTCATCTTATCCAAATTGGGGGACAAAGGAGGTGTTCTCTCCCCTCTGATTTGTGATTTAGAGTTATATAAATAACATTGACTGTATTTGACCAGTCCAGTTGCCCGGTCGGTCCAGACTAAAATATCTATTAGAAGGATTGTTAGGCAATTTTGTCAGAGATTCATATAACCCAGATCATAAAACCTACTGAATGCTAATACCTTGACCTCCTCTGGTGGCACCAGCAGGGTGACATTTTTTGTTTTTGTGTCAAATTAATTTTTTGTCAGATGTATTGCTATGGAATCACATTATATTCATGGTCCCCAGAGGAATAAGACTACTGTTTTCACATGACTTTGCTTCCAGTGCCACCATGAGGTTGACATTTTTAGTTTTCAGTGGCATGCCCTTGATGTAGAAACACACTATTTCAGATATTTTTTCATTTGTTTTGTTTTAAATGTTAAGTTCTGGTTATTAGATATGCAGTAAATAATTACAGTAACAGAGGTAGGTACAACCTTGAAAACTATTAGGAGCCTATAGAAGAAAGAAATAGTACAAACTGCAGGTCATTTGTCATTCAACTTGTTACTTTACTCTCCTCTCTTTTTAAAGACCCCCTGAGGTCACGCGCCTGGACATGAGCCACAACCCCATGACCTACCTCGGGGAGGAATCCGTCTCCATGGCGAAGCTTACGCACCTCTACCTTGACCACATGTCCCTTCAGGACCTGTCTGATCAGGCTTTGTCCCGCGCCCCCCTTCTCTCCCATTTGGACCTCAGCCACAATCAGCTTCGTTACCTAGAGCCCCTCTCAGGCCCCGAGGAGCTGACCAGCCTCAATTTGACAGGTAGGCTACCTTTCTGCTCTGACATTTTTGATTGACATAAAATCAGGGGCGGAGCCAGCCCTGTTGAACATTTGAGGCTCAGCCCAAACCTAGGCGGGGTTCGGGCACATACTCCATTTATGGCAGCTTTTTGCACAATTTTTCAAGCCATTTGAATTTGACTGGAATGTCTAGAAATCTGTACATCATTTGGGAAAGCATGAGAGTTGCCAAAGAAAAGAATCATCCTGTAGAGCCTACATCCGATTTTGTATCTAATTGTTCTCCGACTGTCTTCATCGTTTTGAAACCAGAACACATGAAATGTTAAGGACTAATTTTCACTCCTGCCCCCTAAAATGGAGCAAAAATTGTCTGATTTTTAAGTTACAAAGTGTAGGTAGGGAAGGAATTTGGTGTATACAGCATTAATAATCTTGAAACATATCTTTTGGAGAGTTTATTGAATAAATTGTGATATTTCCCTAGTTGTAGAAATGTTGCTCCAGAAACTGGGGGAATAACAAAAAGTTAAAGTTATTTTAAAACCCTAAAAGATTTGGGGTTTTTACAAGACATTTGGGGCTGGAGCCACAAAAGCCACCTCTTGTTCGGCCCCTGACACAAATGGAGGATAATAACATACATATGCAATATTTCCTGATCATTACTTATTTTTCTTAAAGGCAACCCAGTGTACTGTAACTGCTACATGCGGCCCCTGAGGGAGTGGGCGAGTGTCCGTGGTGTGAAGCTGCTGGGAGCCTGCGCTGGACCACCTCACCTCTCAGAGGAGCCACTGCAGGCCGTGGTTCCTCTGGATCTGCGCTGCCGCAGCAGGGGGGGGGCACTGAAGGATGAGTTTGAGAAGGATGATGAGAGCACAGGAAGCATCCCACCCACAGCCAAACCCAAGCAGAAAGTCAAGTGTCCAGTTGACTGTGACTGTGATGTGAGTGCTTTACAGTGCACCTCCATTTGCTGCTTTGCTTTGCTCTGTACATACAGTTTGTGAAAAACTCTGATTTTTAGATTGAGTTCCTACAATGAGTGGACTGTCAACATTATAGGATACCAAAGGTATGGAAGGATCAAAGCCACAGGTTGTTGTTTTTTTATAACAGGCGTACAAACTCACTGTACTCTACCTGCCCGACACCTAAACCATTGTTTTTAATACTGCATTCTGTTTTTTAACCAGTGTTGGGCAAGTTACTTTTAAAAAGTAAATTGTTACTTCAGAAAGTAACTAATGTCTTACTTTCAAATAACTTAAAATGGACTTAAAATACATGTGCATGTTGAATTATTTATGGTAAATTGGAATATTATAATGACATGGACACTTAATACAATACATTAACAGAAACAATGGACACACATCTAAACTATTTTAATGTTGCTGTGGGACAAAGTGAGACTAGCCTCCAATCAAATGCCATGTACGTAGATAGTATGTTTATATAGTGGATAACACAATAGATGTTTTGGAACTATTTTGATATATTTTGATATTTCTTTTACTCAACCTCAGCCAATCGTCTGCATTTATGTGCTTGTCTCGTGCACGGCCCACTAACCAAGGAAGAAAAAAAGTCATTGCCTCTCGGCTTAGAGATCTAGTCTGATGAAAAAAAAACTGCTTCAATTATAGTAATGTGCTGCATGTCTTCGACAGTAACTGTAACGGCGTTATTAAGATGAGAAGAGTAATCAATTAGATTACTCGTTACTGAAAAAAGGTAACGCCGTTATTTTATAATGCCGTTATTCCCATCACTGTTTTTCAACCCTCCCTAGATTGAAGCCCAGCATGCCACATGTGAGGGTCGGGGTCACACCAAAGTCCCACGAGGCTTCCCCACCAAGACACAGCTGCTTGATCTCCGCAGCAACCACTTCCACTACCTTCCTGCCAACAGCTTCCCAGGCACCAGCCAAGTTGTTTCTCTTCACCTGGAGTTATGCAAAATCCACGAAATCGAAGGTGGTGCCTTTCGGGGAATGAAAAACCTGTTTTATTTGTATCTTTCTGACAATGACCTCACATCCTTGGACCCCAGGGCCTTTGCTGGCGCCCCAGAGCTCAACTATGTTCACCTGGAAGGGAACCGACTGATACAGTTCCCCGGATCAGGTGAGTGGTTAGTCCAGTCAAGTGTGGCTGTATCTACATTACAAGAATTTATACACAATTTATTTACAGTATGTATTTAAAGAAAACAGAAAAAAAGACATTGTCTGTCTCTTTGTGTCTCTCTTGTAGCTCTGGCACTCTTACCAAGTTTGTATGTGTTACACTTGGAGCGAAATGCCATCTCCAAACTGGAGCCCACTAATTTGCTGTCCTCAGTGACACCTAAACTTCAGGAACTTTACCTGACCAACAACACTGTAACTGCTATTGCCAAAGGTGCACTGGACTCTGCTTTCCTACGTACACTTCATCTGGATTCAAATCAGCTGACTGAGATGCCTACCCAGGCTCTGTCCGAGGCTTCTAACCTGGAGGAACTCAACCTGTCTCAGAATTCAATTCGCTGGGTGGGACCAAACGCATTCAAGCCCATATCTCACAGTCTGAAGAGGATTTACATGGACCAGATGGGCATGGAGAAGGTACAAGAAGTCTTTTTGTGTGAGCCAACAGGACTGCAAGTGTCATGTTATTATTAATTGTAGAAATATGTGGAGGTTGTTAGTGCGATTTCACCAACAAGTAGCTGAAATGACTCTTTGAAATATGCCTTTTGAGTGTATGCTTAT
Source organism: Percina caprodes (assembly GCA_013375575.1). Lineage (NCBI taxonomy): Eukaryota > Metazoa > Chordata > Actinopteri > Perciformes > Percidae > Percina > Percina caprodes. The sequence continues at coordinate 3,042,404 of JABXJD010000019.1, read as the reverse complement.
TGACATTTTGTAAGTAGTTGGAGTCTGAAAATCCAAATGAAGGTTAAAGGCTGGGAAGGAAGTCTAAGTCTGAGACTAATGCACATGTGCCCCAAATATAACTAAGACGAACATTAAGACAAACAAAAGGAAAAACACCAGCTTTCACATTAGCCTGTGAAGTCTGTATGTTACTATATGGGAATTTAAGTATTGGGTTATTAATATTATTCTCAACACTGAGACCATATTAATGCTAACTAGTCAAAAAGCAGGACTTATTGCTGATCAGCTCTTTAAATGACACCACCGTCCAGATGTCTAGGGACGCTCTGGCAGGGCTGGGCCCAGGGCTGAGGGCTCTGACTGTGAGAGGAAACCAGCTGGAGGAGCTTCCTGACCTGAGCCCCCTCACCGGCCTGCAGGTGGTCGACCTGCAGGACAACCCCCTGCTGTGTGACTGTCCTCTGCTGCCGCTACGCAGGTCAGTCCTGAGTTTCCCTGATATTAGGACTAGGATTGGGCATATTTTTCTCCCATCCCAGAATGCTGTGCGAACAAGCCAGACCCTCACTGTGAAGAAAGGTCCGGCAATGCGTGACTAGAGCTATGCAAATAATTTGGAGGAAAACATATTATTTCCATTTTGGGTGGCAGTAGCTGTGTCTGTAGGGAGTTGGGATTGGGAACCGGAGGGTTGCTGATTCAAGTCCCCATGTGGACCAAAGTACGGAGTGTGGATTGGTGGTTGGAGAGATGCCACTTCACTGCCAGGTACTAGATTGATAACTGTTATCAAAAGCTACATTATTGACAATACGTATTTGACTGTGTGCTTGTTTCACTCTGTCTTGCAGGTGGATGGAGAATGTAAGTTTGGAGGTGATTGCCACATGTGGTCATCCTCTTGAGGTCAGAGGTCAGAATGTCAGGGACGTCCATGTGTTCACGTCCTGCCCAGAAAACAGTGCTCCTCCAGACGAGAGGGTTGTTGTGGCCCAGACACCTCCAAATGTGAAGAAACCCAAAGCCAGCCTCTCAAAGGAACTTGGAGTTAAAGCTAGGCCTGCAAAGCCCAAAGCTAAGCTACCCAAACGAACCAAGAACAAGCCTCAGAGGAAACATGTGGCACCAAAAGGGATAAAGAGCAAGAAGACACTGTAATACGTGAATATAACAAATTAAAAGTGTGATCATGTTTCAAAATTAAACTGCTTATTATTGTTGTGTGGAATTTACATGCTCTATTATACTATACTATATGCAAAGAAGGAAAAGATAAGAAAGAAGCAACCTGAGTACCCAGCCTATTCCCAGCCTTCCCAATCCTGAAGAGATATACATTGATGGGATTTATTTGACAAATAGAGAACATAACCACATCTACGACACAGTAAAGATTGTCTAATTCAGTTCAGAGTGTCAGCTCTAAAAAAAAACGTACATTGACTAATGGTTAATAATTATTATTTAGCCTACTAATATACATACACGTCATACAGATATAGAACCAGTGAAGGTGATATCTGGTCGTTTGTGTGTCTTATAAAAGCTACACTACAGTGTACCGCTGCCAGTCACAATTATATTATATATGGTCTTAGTTTTACACCGCTGTATTATGGGGTTCCATGGTGTAATGGTTAGCACTCTGGACTCTGAATCCAGCGATCCGAGTTCAAATCTCGGTGGAACCTGAATTTTTTTTTTTCATTTTTAATGCATTTCATGTTTTCAAGCAACATAACATAATCAGATCCGCTTCAGAATGAGAAAATCATGACACAAACGACTAAAACAAATGGTTCAATAACAACTACAACAGCAAACTATCGTTACTACAACGGAAATTGATGTTTTTCTTCCGGGTAAATAAACTCGTCACAAACTTCTCCTTTCAAGATGGCAGCAGCTATGGATGTAGATACGCCAAGCGGCACAAACAGTGGAGCTAGCAAAAAGCGATTTGAAGTAAAGAAGGTATGGTTGAATAAAGTAACTTGGTGTCGTGGCGTAAAGGAATTGTATAATCTGCCAGGTGTTACAAATTACCTTAACTCAGCTCACTACTACTAACTAGCTAGCATACTTTCCGTTAGCATTTTAGCGCTAGCTAACTCTACCGTTACGACGGTAGCTAATTTAAGCTAGCTGTTAGCCTGCCTTTAAACAGGGAATGAATTTGCACTTCGCTTTTGGGGAATCGCAGAAAACTGTGACGGGGATGTAATGTTGATCACCAATCCTCATCACAATGTAATCAACGGAACAGAAACGCCTTCCCGGTGTTAAGATTAAACCATACGTAAAGTAAAAAAAAATAAAAATAAAAAGCTCTTAACTCCGCAAGCTAAGTTAGCTTAGCTAAACCGCATTTCCGGAGATTGATAGCCCATTAAAACGAGTCTAAACCTGAAGGTATTGTAACGTTGCCAACTAATTAACGTCAAATGTTTTGAGAACATTTTGGGAACCCAGCTTTCAAGGTTGCGTTCATTAATCAACGTCAGCTTGGATTAGTTAAGGTTATGTAATGGTATGACACAATATTAAAATAATATTTCAGTGACAGCAATGTAAACAGTTATCCGGTGTGGTGGGCCTGATCACAGACAATTAAATTAAATGACCTGTCTTAAAGTAGAAGGTCCACTAGTGACAGGACAACAACTTACCAAAATACCGTATCATATTTTGAATATAAATGGAAGCTGTCATTAAATGTCTATATTCTGTGTCATCTGAAGTGAAAGTGTGGGTCAGGATATATTTGTTTGTGATTCCGATTTCCCACCAGTGGAATGCTGTGGCACTGTGGGCCTGGGACATTGTGGTGGATAACTGTGCTATCTGTCGGAACCACATCATGGATCTCTGTGAGTTCACTTTGACGCAGTTTGGGACTTTTCCTTTTGATACATATTGAACTGTGAATAACTAATGAATTGGTCAAGGACAGCAGCTGTGAAATTGTACATCAACAACAAGTTGAAGTGACATCATGTCAGCTTTGAAATTGTTGACACATTTCTCCCTCCCCCATCAGGTATAGAGTGCCAGGCCAACCAAGCTTCTGCAACCTCTGAGGAGTGCACTGTAGCCTGGGGTGTCTGCAACGTGAGTCTCCATACTCTAACTTATGTCACTTATCAGGTCAATAATGGTTGTTTTGTCAAAAAAAAAAAATTCCCCTCAAGTGCAAAGAAAATGGTTCCCAAGTGAAAGCTTTCTCTGTCTCTGGCGATATCCCATGTAACATGGCCATTGTTTCTGGAAAAGCATGTTTTTTAAATTAATTAATAAGTTGTAAACACATGACAAATAGAGAGATGGATATTTCAAATCCTTTTGCAAATAAAACCAAAACTGTATGCATGGCTAGAGATCCAGTCAATAAATATTTTTGACCATGTAATTTCAGAGTTTGACCAACAGATGATTATTCAAACTGAGAAGCATTTCTTGAGCAAATTCAAGTGATTGCTGTACACAGTTATGCTGATAGGGAGCTCTGAAACACATAAGCATATTACGTTATAAAACTCAGAAACAGTTCACGTCATCATGATGAGCATAATACCATATTACAGGGCTTTGACTCAACAAATCCACGCTAACATGATCCCGTTAATTCTCATCCAGCAAATAAATTTTGTTTTTTTTCGAAACCGTAAGCGGATTGAGTGATTGAGATTAAAATTAGAATAAAAGAGTGCTGCAAAATGAGCAGGGAATCAAAATTATGATCCATGGTCAGATCGTATGATGGCAGCACAATGTTTAAACTATTTCCAACTTGTATATATTTAAATCTTTGTTCTTGTAGTTTATTCCTAGTATTTCATTTATATTCTGTGCTGTGAGACTTTTTTTGCTGCTGTAACACTGTAATTTCCCATTTTATTGGGATCAATAAATATCTCTTTATAGGCTAAATAATTAAATATTAATTAAAATCTGTTGCCCTTACACACACGTGTTTCATTTGTTTCTTTCTTCCCCAGCATGCCTTCCATTTCCACTGTATTTCCCGCTGGCTGAAAACCAGACAGGTGTGCCCTCTGGACAACAGGGAGTGGGAGTTTCAGAAGTGAGTATCAGTACTGCAGATGTATGGCTTTGGGGAAATGTCTGTGGATTATTGTAACAAAGTAGTGAATATTTCTTGAACTGAACACTGTATGTCCTTTCTCTCTCACTTGTTTTCCAGATACGGACACTAGCTGTATTATTGCCGACTTCTTTTCTTGGCTACAAGTGTCACCCTCACTGCTTCTCTGTTCCCTCCCGCTTGTAAGCCTAGTTATTTTACACCCATGTTTTTGTTTTGGTATGTTGTAAGTATACAAATAAACATTAATGTTGTCACAAATCTTGTTTTACTGGTGTATGTAGTACAAGTTTCTTTTTAAGATAATCTTTTAGGGGTTTCTGACAGTTCAGTGTGCTGGTTTGTGAAACAGGATGGCCAGCTGCTGAAAATAACAAGGTTTATCATTCACATGTAAGAACTCTTTCACAACTTGATAAACTACATTTTGGTGGACAAAGCCTGTCTGTGAGGAGAATTTTCTTGGTCAGAGCAGCTTTGACGCAGTGATTCAGGACTTCATGAGAGCCAGACCCACCACGTATTATAGAGCAGTAATCCCCTGTGGGGATTAGGTGGCCTGCTGAGCCACTCTCCCTCTGGGCCTGATTTATACTGCAGCACCTGCAGGGACTCACTCGTATATTCCCTTTCTGTTGGTCAGACGGAGGAGGTACTCATTTTTGTGATTACGTTTTTATTTAAAAATAAAACTTCTTTGATAGGACAGCTGTAGATGGGAAAGGAGGAAGACATGCAGCAAAGGGCCACACGTAAGAATCAAACTCTGGGCCGCTGCAGTAAAGACTGAGCCTTGGTACATCGGGCGTGTCTACCAGGGCAACCAACAATTTACAGTGGCCGTTGAAAATGTGCTGGTTTGGAACGGGCCGATTGTGGCTTGTAGAATTCTCCAAACCAAATTGTACCCCAATATGTCTTACAGGAGGACCTGAACCACTTACTGTGCAGCTCCTCGTACTGACTTGCAGCGTTGGCTACGTCTACATCAGAGGAAGACGTACTAATCAGAGCTGCCTCATGGCGGCGTGCCACCCAACCAGCCCGTTATGAAAGCTAATCAGCACCTATCTGCATTAATCAAGGAATTGAAGGAAGTAATTTGAAGCACCCTGGCCTTTATGAAATGTTGATTTTGCCATTTTATTGACCAAACTATTGAGGGGAAAACATTGGATTGATATTGAAAAGTTAGTTGCAGCCCTATTACTGATTAAATCCCCAAAAACTGATTAATTTGTCAAAATACAAAAAAAATGCCCACCATAATTTTTACACTGCCCAATTGTAACCACTTACCTGGTTTAGTTAAACCAGTTTCATCAATACGAGGAACGGTTTCTTCCAGTGAGGATATGTGAGGCTGGAACTCAAAACGGTTGCTTCATGCTAAACACCCCAATCCATTCATTTAACATAAATCCACATCCAAGGTGCTGCTTCCAATGTGTTACTCTACAGTAAAAACCTCATCTCGTGTCAGAGACCGACAGAGGGTTAAGTGAAGGTCTTCCTGGATGTTAATTTGCTAAAAATATGAACTTATTGAAGCTTTCTGGAAAAGATAAACAGCAGTAAAAGAATGTACAGTTTGTCGTCATTCTGTAAAATCTGGTCTGTACAACTGAACTACAAAATAATGTCAAACCTGTTTTGATGCAACAGAGGTTTTATTATTGTGAATCATTTTTCCAACAGGGTCAGACATCAAGATCAGCCTTTGTTGTTTTTTGCATTTGTAATAACAGAGCTGATTACAAAATGTGGCAACACAGAGTTCGGCTATGTTTGAAGAAAGAAAAGACCTAAACCATTACCACTTATTGAATGACTGTAAAAAATAACAAAATATTGTAAGCAGGAGCTTCCAGTTTAGCTTTTTTAGATACAGGTTAAGAAATGTCAACCTGCGGTTTAGTAAAGGCCCAGCTGAGACGAGTCAGTGGAGGTTATCAGACCTGACATTTGTTGGGACGTTGTATGTGCTAACAGGCAGAATAAGAACATTTAAAAAGTTGCCCCACTTTCTCTACATGACTAATTAACCCGTCACCTGCTCCCCTGTTTGATCTCTCCAGATTGTTTCACCACGTATCCTCTCGTCTTTGGTCCTGTCTATGGCTGTGGTGAAGCTCCAAATTTGGAACTCAACTTGGTGACGAGCGCCATGATTTTGGGGTTGTTCTGGTACTTTGAGATGTTGGCCGGGTTCTGTGCCACATCCTGGAAGGCAGTCATCACCTCAGGGTCCTGGAGTTTAATATGGAACACAAACAGGGTCACCTTTATTCACATCGGCGTTAAAGACGAGGTGAAATGAAAAGTACATTTTTTCCAAGTTCTAATGTTGGGAAGTGTGGGTCAAGGTTAAAGCTGCAGCTCTCCACTCTCGGTCGCGCGGGCAACGCATGCGCAGAACAGCCAACCGCAACGCTCGTTCTCCCCTTAATCACCTGTGATTAGCCAAAATCTCCCGTCATGGCTAGATTAGCAAAAGCCTGAAAGGAGAGTCAATCTTAAGGTGCAAAGGTCTAGTTTTCCCTCTTGAATTACACTGCGCTGAAAGACTATGAAGTTGTTGCCCAATGATGCCAAAATTAAAATGCCTACCACAGCTTTAAAAAGTTGTCTACAGCTCTGTCTCTCTCCACAGCTCTGTATTATTGAGGCCAGGCACAGGTGTTTTCTGACTTTGAGGACATGAGCAACGTCCCAGCTAGTTGGGTTGAGACTCTAATGACGCTGTGGCAGTGAGAGTACATTGGTAGTTCTTTGTAGATATGATCTCCCCCCATTGCTTTTTAATCTGAGGTTGCCAGTTTTTTTTATTTTATTTTATCATTTTTTGGGATTTTCCACCTTTAAAGGACAGGACAGCTAGGTGAGAAAGGGAAGACATGCAGGAAATTGTCATAGGTCAGATTTGAACCCTGGACCTATGCGTCAAGGCACAAACCTAACTGTGTGCGCCTGCTCTACCCACTGACCAACCGGCCACAGGGTTTTTTTTGTTTCATTTGAACAGAGTCAGGTTAGCCATTCCCACTTGTTTCCAGTCTTTACACTAAGCTAATACATATACCATACAGACTTGAGTGGTATCAATCTTCTTATTTCTTTGCGAGAAAGCGATTAAGCATATTTTACTAGAGTCATGGGACATAGCAGTGGTAGTGGTGGGATTTTGAGCAGTTAAGTCACCTTCATGGCATTAAGCAGCTCAGGATCCTTCAGCAGTTCACCGAGACCAGGCATGCCAGCAGGGGCTCCGCCTGGGAATCCAGCAGGACCTGCAGAAAAACATCCAGACTTATTAACTGTAGCAGCACATCAGTCTAATAAATCATTGATGAATCCCAACGGAACAGACAAATACTTTGAAATGTTGCTTGGTGGAGCTGAGGAAGGTAAAAACAAATGACTCAAATATCCATCTGTAATTCAAGGACACACTTCTTCAAATGATAGAAAATAAAAAAAAAAAAATCGCCCAGTCTTCTGTCTTGGATCTTACAGCATACAATACACAATCAAATATGAGTGTTTATAAGAGTATGAATTATTTCCAACGCGGTATTATCTTTCCATTTGATTCGCCTAGAATTTGAAGTGTTAATCTCATCCCATCATGCAATGAACGGGCTTGGTTCTCCTCTCATACCTGGGAAGAATCCTCCTCCAAACTGTCGTCCTTCCTCCTCCTGTTGAAAGACAAAAGAATGGTATGAGTTTAATAGTACATACACTTAATACATTCAGTGGTTGTCATTAGGCTAACTACTAACTATCATTGTGAAAATGTTAATCATATTTGCTGTGTTCAAAACTATAGATATAAGAAAGTAGATGATGCCGTTTCTGATGGAGACACAGCCTTGAGCTGCATGTTTGTAGTCTGAGGTGGGAAGTGGTGAGTCAGAGAGCAAGAGAACCTGTCGCTTAACCCCTTCCCTAAAAAAACAATTGTCCAATCCTAGTTTAGCAACGTAAACGTGTAAAGCGTGATCTGCGGAGGCTCCATGCAGAGCTTTCGCTGTAGTTTACGCAAGTGGCCTGAAGTAGGGATCGACCGATAAGGATTTTTTATTTGTGTGTGTGCCGATACCGATATTTTTCCCCCCCCATCAGCGTTAGCTGATGACGATACAGTTGCCCATTTTCTTGAGCCGATATTGCTTTTGCTCCATCAATTTACATCATAAAAATATAAACCCTGCCATGCTGGATTTGTTTTCAGAATCTGCGCTGCCATTTCTTCAAAAATAATAAACAAAACCACAGATCAGTGTCACTTCTGCAATCATTTTACATTCATATCACCCAAATGATGTGTGCAATGTGCATCATGTGGATGGGTGCACTGCAATTGGTGCAAGGGTAAAAGGCTTTTATCAACCTCTACAACAGCCTTGATGATGCATTGCTTGCTGACATTTACGACATAATCAGGTCATCACAAAATGTACTTTGTCAACACATTTAAATCATTTAAGAAAATAATAAACCTGAAAAGTGCTTGATTTGTAATTTGAGTGATGGTTTGTGTGCATCAATCTGTTTCAGACAATAGCAAAGCTGGCGTGTGTGTGGGGAGTGTGTGACGGCGATTAGCTTCGGGGTGAGTATCGACTCCAGAGGCATAGTGGGAGAAACAAAGTGTCTCCCCTGTGCTTTCTGACCACGGTGGAAAATCTGTAGCAGGAAAAGTTATCCCTCTCCTTGATTTCATGTTTATGGAGAAGGAGAACGCGGAAATGAGTCGAGGGGGAAAATGCAATGCTACCGTGCCCGGCTGAGTGATGCGAGTCCCCTGTGACGTGTAGTTACATTTTTTGAGAGGTGCATTTTTTTTTTTTAAGACGACCCTTCACGCACCTACGTACGTAGACGTACAGCGTAGATTTAACGTAACCTGTAATGTAACCTGCAAACGTTAGCACGTCCAGCTATCTAGCTTAGAGTAAAACCCAGCATTACTTCAAAGTCCAAGTATTTCATACTATATTATTTTGTCAGGCTTGTATAAGCTTGTCAGGTGCAGTAACAGTAGCTAAGGAGGGTGGAGCTTAGCGGACATCAGTTGTGCCTTTTGAGCTGCCTAGGTGGGAAAAATTATGGACACAGGTGTGTTCAGCTGCAACTTAAAGTGTATTTAAGTGTATTTATAAGCTTTTATCAACTAACTTTATTGTATTAGTATGATGTTACAGACTGTGTAGGAAGAATAGTTCAGCTTTAAGAAACATTTATTATATTTTTGTAAGTTGGAAATTGGTAATCCCCACAGCATCTCACCCTCTGAGCCCGTGCATGCTCCTCTCTGGCTTTCTTTATCCGCTCTTGTTTCTGCTTGACATCCCTTTCTTCTCTCTTACGCTCGTATTTGCGTCTGTGCTCGATGATTTTGTTAGCCTGAAAAGAAAAAGAAAAAACTAAAAAAAAACGGGAAACATGAAGAGAAGGACAATCCACAAACTCACAGCTGGGAGCATCAGCTTTGAGTCTCCATCTGCCATTATGGGCTTCTGGAGCCCTGCTCTGATCAAACTGTTCATCTGTGACAAGATCATGTGAACACTGAAATGCATCATACATCAAAAATACAGATCGACCCCCTTCTATTCAGAGCTTGAACACATTAAAGTAACATCTGCTTTACAGTTAGTACAAACAAATGTAAAAAGACACTTTTAGTCCCCTTTTTCTCTTGCATTATACCTTAGGCTGGACCTCCTTTAGCATTACACTGGCGTCCTCGTCATAGTCCAGTTTACAAGCTGTGGCCAGGTCCTTGGCTGCCTCCTCCCAGTGGCCCAGCAGCCTGCAACACACGCACATTTCATGTTATACCCTTTAAACTAAAAGCGATCTTGCAGGTTCATTGAATGTCACACTGTAAGATCGGTTTCTGTATCAGAATGAACAAAACATGATTGAATATGATTCGAAAATAGTGCTTACAACGGGAATTCTGTCATTTTATGCCGGTTTATTTTTGTTAAGAATCCAGCTGCACTGTGGTCTTCCTGTATGCAATTACTTGCCTGGCTTGACACATACGCTCGCATAAAGAAAAAAAAATAAAAGGAAATAAGAGCTTTCTGGGAAAGCTCAAAATAACGCTGTGAATTGGGAGCTTAACCCTCTTTTAAAAGATATTCCACATTTTTTAGCAGACGGCAGCACATTTAAATCTTCGTTTGTTAGCTCAGTTGATTAAATATTAAATGCCAGTTGTCAAACAACATGAGGTGTGTCCCACTTTAAGTTGTGTACACTGAGGGTTTGGTTACGTCACGCAGGTGTAAAGGTGTTAAATACAAATGTACCTGTGAGCTTTTCCCCTCCACTTGTACGGCTGTGCAGAATCTGGGTTGATGCTGATGGCTCTGTCACAGTCTCTTATGGCTGCATTGGGTTTCTGCATCTGGATAAAGACACTGACACAAACAGGACAACTGACTACACTCACTGTCAATCATAACAGACCCTGTAACAGGAGTCAAAAAGGCAAGACAACACCATTTAAAAAGCTCTTAAATACATCAATCACACAGCGGCTTGGGTGAATGATTCTTTAATGCTCCGCCATGGATAACCGGAATAAAAGACACCAAAGACTCTCACCTTGCCCTCTTGGCGTACATGATGGCTACGCAGGGGTTCAGCTTGATGGCTTCAGTAAAAAGATCCAGAGCTTTTTGCAGATCGCCTATAAGAGAGAAAAAAAAAATGGATACCGGTTTGAGAAAATCAATCTAATTCAATTTAGAGCGTCTTTCCATTTACCTAATCAGTCTGCATTCACCTTCTGAACTAAACATCAACATACCTTCTCCAAGAGCGTCAATGGCCGCCATCTTCTTCTCACTGGCCTGGTCCATCATCTCCTCTGTGACCTGGGGAAATGTGTGGACACAGATGGTCAAACTAAGTCTGCCTAAAGTGACAAAAATTATTATTTTCCAGGATGGAATCTTCAATATTTTATTAAATTTCAAGTTAATTTTTTGTTTTGTTTATAATAATAAAAAATAAATAAAAAAAGACATTGGATGCCTGTATAATACGGGACTTTTAATATCCTGAGAGAACAGGGTTTGAATTTTGTATGCATGATAATTGATAAAATATAGACAAACTTAAGGTTTTACCTCAGTGTTTTCAAACTCTCCCATGTCTTGTGGTTCATCAGTGTCTGGTTCAATCACTCCATCTTTGTCTATTTCTGAAAAATGTCCAACATATACAGTGAGCTCTTGTGACACAAACAATATGACTTTGAAAACCTGATTTACCGTACTCTTCACAGTAATGAAGTATAGGTATTAAGATAAATGTAAGGTACATTTTAAGAACCATTTTGAGTTATGGAAGATTGATACCCCTCTTCTTTATTATGCCAAATGTGAAACTTGATATGCAAGTACAAGTTAAAAAAAGAAACATCACAATGTATCACCACTGGAGCAAAAACATTTACACTACATGGGCAAATTAAGCAGTTACTGCACATGCGACAAGAGTTTTTAGTCCTATTAGTCTTGAACCAGGGTACTCTAAATTAGAACCCGACCGATAAAGGATTTTTACCGATAAACGATATGATACAAATAATTGGGTTATTTAAAAATCCAGAAATGCATAACAAAACATAAACTGATTTCCCTAAAATTAGTTATTTATGTGTTCTCACTAAAATAATATAATTGCTTTTTGTGTCACAACAGAGGAACATCTAAATATATTAACGTTCTGATAAATAAAATGTATATAATAATCATTTGTCATTAATGATTCGGATTAATAATATTTAAAATCTTTTTTATCTGCCATTATTAATGCCGATAGATCGGGAAATGCCTAATATTGGCTCGCTGATTTATCGGTCGGGCTCTACTAAAATCTGCGACCTGAGGGGAGTGTTACGAACTCAGAGTGAAGGGAGTGGTTTGTGCAGTCTAATATAAACTGGGCCTGGCTGAGTACATGCTGGTCAAAGGTAGCCATCAAGGAGGACTGTGGGAAAGCCATCACTTTGCCAGCCAACTTTACAATATGGCTGAGGTGTTTTTGGCCATTATGTTAAGATTATTGTACAAGGACATCATTTTCCTATCTACATTAAAAATGTTTAACTTCCTAAAGAACTAGAAACGTTGCTGTCTCTTCTTACAGACTGCATCATAACTGACATCAAACTTCAAGTTATTAATCAATGAAGGTTCCCTGATACTCATACTGTTCAACAAACTCCATTCCAGTTCCTTTAATGAAAGTTGGCAATGGTGGGAGGGATGATTTCCTGAAATCAATGACCATATCCTTAGCTTTTTGTGGCGTTTAATTGGAGAAAAGCCTCAGCACACCATTGGACATACTCATCCACCGCAGGCCCATGCCAAGCTAGCTTGGCTCTCAAAAAGAACATAAGCCCAAGTGTAATGATAATTCATTGTTTTTCAGTCGGTTATGCGCTGTCTCTACTCTCTACACAGGAAAAGGCTCATGTCCCCTTAGGCCAAAGCTGCGATTTAAGAAACTTTGTGTACCTATATCACTCTCCTCACTCGTAGACAGTACAGGAGGCTCCGGCTCAGGAGCTGGAGCTGATGTAGGAGGAGGACCACAAGGACAGCCACCCTGCAAGAGTCAGAGAGCACTCTGTTACAACACGCTTGACAAGCGTAAAAATATCAAATTATAAAAAGTATGGCATGATAACTAGGGTTGGCCATCGTTTTGATTAACAATTCTGATTGCAATTCCTATTGTTCCTTTTGATTACGGTTCTCATTGATTCGATTCAAATTCTTTGAGGGGTGGAGTTGAAACTACTTTTAATAATGTTTTGATTTAATGGTGATTAACAGTTTTACCAAGCTTTGCCAACGTTATATAAAGCCACACTAGAGCGCCGCTTACTGCGCTCCATGGGTGCTACACAACAAGCGCCTGAAAGTACGGCGACCACTCACATAATCAAAACTTGCGTGTGCTAAATAATGAACCAGTAGGATTCCAAACAATTCCAATAAAGAAACAATTTCATTGGGATTTTTTAAACAATGCCGAGCTGGAACCGATTTGATGCCCAATCCTAATAACAATATTCATGTGTCACCTGGCATGACTCCTTCGTCTTGGTTGGGGGAGGGATTGTTGCATCCATTCTGCAATATAAAAATATGGCATGCAATTAAAGTGACAGGGTTAAGGTTATTTCCATTAGCAAGTGCATTTATTTTCTTTACCAAATAATCTGCAGAAAGTTTCCAATTAATTGTTAGGTCTATAAAATGTTAACAATGGTTCCCAGAACACATGGTGATGTCTTCAAATTGTTTTGTCAAATAAACAGTCCCTAAAAAAAAGGTTTTCACCAGATAATATTCACATTGTAGAATCTAGAATTAGAGAAGTTTGGCCATTTATGGTTAGGAAAATTACTGCAACCATTTATGGCTGATCAAGACGTGTTGCCAACTAATGTTCTGTAACTCTATTATTTATTTAAAACTGACTTATTGTTTCAGTTCTATTTAAGTCTGTATTTCACTTTACTGCAGCAGTTTTTATATAAAAAAAAAAAAAAAACTTTGACAAGGTATGAACGGTTTTGATGCAGTTTTGACTATAAACAACATTAGGGAGATGGGGGAGAAAAGTGGTTTTCAAAGTGGGGTCCGAGGACCCCCTGGGTTCCTTGAGGAGGTTCCAAGGGGGTCCCAAGCAAATAGGAGAGTAATTAATTTCACTATAATTCCATCCACAAGTAACAATGACCGAATGTATGACTATTTCGGTCATGGGTTTTATATACTTAGTGTAATAAAACGTCTAAAAGTAAAAATTGTATCCAATGAGGGACCCTGGGACAAAATCTCCTCGTCTAATTTGTGGCAGTTTAGGGGTAATTCGCGTGAAAAGATTTGGGAACCACTGGTGTAAATCATCAAGGATAAGTTTGTTGAATGACAGGTTCTGGTCCATGGTGTTTTCTACCGAAAGGTGGGCGGGACAGGGCACGTGGTAAGCCTGCTTGAGACTTCACGTTATCTAGCTAAGCAGTTTACTGACATAATGAATCCTCCATTAATCTTTTACATAACAACCGATATACTTGCACAGAGGGTTTACCGGTCGGAGCAACAGTTATGCCCCCATGTATAACATCACTGACCCTAGCAACCAGGTCCGGAAGAAGCTCATCTCTGGAAGGTGCAAAATTTGGGGATTGGACTCGCACATCTGCACGAAGGCCTTTAACTCTGCCACTTTTCGTGGGTCCATGCTGCTTGTCACGTACACACGCACTGCATGTGGGGGAACCAGAAAGAAAAAATAATTAATAATTTAAACAAGTCTGGCTTTGTTAACGGGCTCAGCTGCTAACGTTATTTCTAACGTTGTTAAGCTAGCAATATATGCTAACGATAGGATAAAATACTACCTCACCTTTGTTTACTCCACACTTTAACAATAGCTACGTGAAGTTGAGGGGCTAACAATAAAGTAACCATGCACAATTAACCATAGACATACATTATTGGCTATTTGGAGTTACGTTCGCAACTCAGAAGTTTCTGGAAATGTGAATTAATTTGAGACGCAATGACTGACGCATGATAGCGTCGTTAGCTAGCGTTAAGGTTAACGTTAGCTGCAATACGGCCGTGATTAATGAAAAACAGTTGGTAACTGCAGCCATGAAAGTCAGTATTTGAATGGAAACGCACCTGATTAAAGATGTACACCGTTGAAACCTGAGAAGAAACCCCGCAGAGGATGTTTGCAGCTGATTTTTATCACGTCAACTCTGCTTCACTGGTAGTGGCGTCTGTCGCTCCTGTGTTTTCAGTCAGGCGAGTTGTCGGACAGACTGACAGAGGACCTGGGACTTTGTTACCCTGAGTTTAGTCTGTCAGGTAGATGCGACCATTACATTGTTATAGTTTTTGATTCCAAACACTTTAAAAGTCTGACTTTTTTTTTAAACATCTTGACAACACTGTTATGATTTTTTAAATATTATTTTTAGTACAATTTCCAGTAAGCACATTGTAATTTGTAGTAATGCATGTGTGTAGGAAGTATTGCCAGAACATTTTGTAGTGACATATCTAGGAGATTATTGTTTTGATTCATCTTCCCTTGTATGCTGCTCTTAAATGTTGATGTTTGTTCTTCTCTTGCCTTTCTGCTTTTGACTTGTGATTTTTAAAGTAATTCCCCCTTTTTTTTCTAGGGTGATTCTTTTCTTACTTGTACAATTGACAACATTTGTACTGTATCTACTGATGTATATTTGTCTCTCCCCTACGAGAGTTTTGTATGTTGTCATTTCTTGTCAATAAAAAAAAAGTGTGTAGGAAGCCGAGACATGCTACATCTCACAGTTTCTTCAGTGTGAATTTTTCTATGTATTACGTCACATAAATGCAGCACAAATGCCTTATCTTAGTGGTTCCCAAAGTCTGGGTCCAGGGACCCCC
Source organism: Percina caprodes (assembly GCA_013375575.1). Classification (NCBI taxonomy): domain Eukaryota; kingdom Metazoa; phylum Chordata; class Actinopteri; order Perciformes; family Percidae; genus Percina; species Percina caprodes. The sequence goes on along the minus strand of JABXJD010000019.1, from coordinate 3,026,819 downwards.
AGGGGCCCTTGAGGGGGTTTGAGTAGCTCGGGCTGGGTTACCAGCAAAAAGGGGAATTATTGGAAAAAACGTATGATGCCAGTAATAACCTGTAGCCTCACATAGCCATTTTATTGGTGGAGCTTTCTGTGGTTCAGGCTAACTAAAGGTGATCAACAATGACTGGCAAAAGATTATCAAATGTGATGGATAACATATTCTAAGAGCCTGAAGGGATCATGTCTCCCCAAAATGTTTTTTATACTTCATATGACTGGAATGACTGGAATCCAGGTAACAAAAACATGAATGACGAAGAGGTTTTCAATTATCTATTAATGATTAGCAGCCATGGGAAGTCCACTGTATATTTGAAACCATAACAATAAAAAAAATATATATGTATATGTATGTATGTGTTATGTATCATCATCTGTTCAGTAAAGTACAATTGTAACGATGGCTTTACAGTTTATAAATTAATTATAAATTCAACCTCTTTGGCTTTGGCTCTGCCAATCGTAGTGAAGGAGGCGGGATTAGGCGTCTCTGCCTGGGAAGCGAAACGCAGGGCGAATATCCCAGCATCCACCACGAACAAATACGGTTAGCAAACATGACATCAAGCTAGCGAGCTAAATGTCAACCGAAGAGAAATACAACAGTTGTATGAGAAGATTTTGACGGAGGTAAGTCGCAACAACACACCGCTATGTATCTCCAGCGTTAGTTGACTACTTTGTACTTCACTGACTGCTACAACATGTTCGCAGCAGGGCGACATGCGGTGACTGCTCGGTGTCCTCCAGTAGCAGCAACAATGTTGCCCTCAACCAGCACCTTGGTCTGGTCTGCTGTTAAGCTGCTGCCGCGGCGAAATTGGGGTCGAGGTGAGCATAGTTTGGTGTTGTCTGTTCAATTCAATTTCTTTAAAGGTTACTTACTGACGTTACATTTCAGAGGGAAATATTGAAGGGATACTTCACCTCATAATGTTGGTAACGTTAGTTTGTGTAATTGAACTATGGTAAACTTCTCTCCATCTTACCAGTGCCCAGATCTCCCTACCCACAGGCCAGCAGAACAACTACCAAGTGATGAAAATCGCGTCACTTGGACTTTTACTACAGACTGTATTTCCATATTACAGTAAAGGATCCGAGCAGAGCCTGAAATGGGCCCGAACCCCCAGAACTAAATACGGCCACTTATGATTTTTGTCCACATGACTATCCTTACTTCCAATTGTTATTAACTGCATTATAAATAGGCAGCTATATGTACTAAAATAGGTTATATATCGTGATTTATTTGATAAAAACAAGCCATTCTATGAAAAAATCCGACAATCAGCACCCCTATAAAGCCCGAAAGAAATTATCCTTTGTTTCATAACCACATTTTCAGACATTGGCAGTCAAATCAATCAATGGCAGACTTCCCATGTTAAGCATATACTGTATACCATGCAGCCTATCCATGCATTTCAATAAAAATAATAGCACTTTATGTCAAACAAATAAATACATAAAAAGGATCAAATTTAAAACATTAGTAACAGTAAAGAAAAAGGTACATGTTGGCACTTAGTCAATGAAAGAAAACCATATTCTATTTTTAAGTGATCAATTGGAAGACGCATATAACTTCCTTGTAAAATCTAATGAGGATCATTTAGGTTTGGGTCTGTTGTGTCATTGATTGATGAGAACAATTTAAATATTGTGGTCTAGAAATTGTTGAAACATAACTGCTGGTGACTGTTTTTTTGTTGAGAAATAAACTCATCTTTGGCATTTTTGTTCTGCAATTTCTTTTCACTTATTAGCTGACATATATAATGCACTAATACTAATATAACTGTGATTAAGCTAAAATCATCTAGCTGTGAAGCTCTAACCTGTGAAACAACCTTTGACTGTCAATGAAACAGAATTAATAGTTAAAGCGGCTGCATGCATTATGGGTTCTTAGTTTAAGAGTCTGCCTGTCTGTGTTGTGTTGCTGTCTTTAGGATGTGTCTGGTGCCCATGCAGAAACATTTCTGTGAAACCAGGAGGGTTGAAACCAAAAACAGTTCCACCTCGGTATCTGGGCCAGCCTAGCCCTTATACTCATCCACACCTCATCAAATATGGTGAGTGTTGTTTATAAAGAATGCTGCATGAGTACATTTGGATTTTGGAAACCTGCAACAGGCTGAATGCATATTTATTTTTTGGGATGTTAAGATTCCTGCTGTCACACAGGAGCTATTGTAGATCACAGACACCGCATGTGACATAAGGAAATAATATTAAAGGAATACATCAAGGAGACAAATAGTAGGGCACAGTGTAGGTGATGATGAGCTGTTGTTTAACACTGAAACACAACATATGTGATCTGTGCTCCTTAGGTGAGGTGACTCCAGGCTTAAGCCAGACAGAATTCGAGCTCCGCAGACATCGGCTGGCCTCACTTATCGAGGCCCATTCAGACAGGCTGGGACCCTCTTCCTCCTCTAGCACCCATGTGGTAATCGTGTTGTCCCATCCGACCCGCTACATGACCAATGACATCCCTTACCCCTTCCACCAGAACCAGGTGCTTGTTTGGGCCAAAAGTTCTGTTTCTTGATGTTGAGTTTAATCTTCTTTTGCCTTTGTGGGGTGTTAAACATAACAGCTAATAGTAATGTCTTGAAACACTTGATCTACACACAAGGGAAGGGAATGTGAATGTCTCTTACTTAGCGGTCTTATGTTTGTAATTTTTTTCTCAATAGCGATACTGATTGTTATTTAGCAAAGCTTTTGTCAGTTAACCTCAAGCCAAATGTTCCCCAGGATTTTCTCTACCTCAGTGGCATCCTAGAGCCTGACAGTGCTCTGGTTCTTTATGGGAAAGGACGACCGGACCAGGCCATCTTGTTTGTCCCCCGCAGAGACCCGGGGAGAGAGCTGTGGGACGGGCCTCGTTCAGGGAAGGATGGGGCAGCTGCTTTGACGGGCATAGAGAGAGTTCATAGCACAGAAGAACTAGGTGTTGTGCTCAAGAGCCTTAAAGGTTGGTGTAAGGATGCATGGTTAATGTGATGCTATGCAAGCAGTGCATCTCATAATCCTCAAAGTGCCTTCTCAACTCCTTCACTTACCACCTTTCCTTGCGTCTTAGTCCCTCCTACCAAGGAGGCACGGGAGACATGCAAAGAATTGATCAAGAGTGTATGGCTGCAGCTTGGAGCGTCCCATGTTGTGTGGTCTCATGCCGTGTGGTCTCATGCCATCCCTCCTGGTGCCATCTCCGAGCTTCTAGTTTTCAAAATAAAAGCTTGCATCTGGAATATAAAAAGCTTGCGTTGACTATCATGCTATGAATAAAATACTTGAAAAATATGTCTGTCTATAAAATAAATGCAAATTATAGGCAAACCAAAAAAAATTCCTTCTGCCATCCCACCTGGTGCCGTCCCTGATCTTCTACTTTTCAAAATAAAATACTTTTAAAAATATCTTTCTTAGCCTACTTTTCAAAGTAAAAGCTTGCATCTGGAATAAAAAAAGCTTGCGTTGACTATCATGAATAAAATACTTAAAAATATGTGTACAAGATAAATACCATACTGATGAATAAAACACTTAAAATATATGTTTCTATAAAATAAAGGCAGATTATAGGCAAACTAAAAAAATCCTTCTGCCATCCCGCCTGGTGCCGTCCCCAAGCTTTTACTTTTCAAAATAAAAGCTTGCATCTATAATAAAATACTTTAAACAATAAGCTCTATCTGTTACTTTTCAAAGTAAAAGCTCGCATCAACTGTCATGCTAATGAATAATTTTTTTTTTTAATATTTAAAAATATATGTATGTCTCTAAAATAAATGCAGATTATAGGCAAACTAAAAGATTACGTCTATGGCTGCTTGGAGCCTCTCCCGTCTCATGCCCTCTCGCCATGCTGATAAGTTTATTGTATATAAGTACATTGTATTTGCGGCAATGTCCCAGTGAAGTGTGAAAACAATATAGAATATAAAATTAAAAAGGAGTCTTGGAAAGAGTGTAACATGTTTATTTTTGTATTCTTGTTCTTGTGCGTGCAGATCCTTGTTATCCCTCCTCAGGAAATCCTGCCGTTAGTTGGCAGAAATGGCTGCGTTGCTGATGCAGGTTTCATCAAATGTAGGCTCCGTTAACATCAGGGACACAACCATAACATTCAGAAATGAGCAAACTATCTGTATGGCAAAATTGTTACTTTAACGTTTTTTAAGTTTTTTCAATTGATTGCAACAAATGTGGTCACGAATTTACCTGTGACTCCATCTGGAAAATTATTCGCGATTTCATATTTTTGACCCTCTGAATTTACTGTTGGAGACACCTCAGCATGAGACGGGACGGCATGACATGAGACGTTCCAGGCTGCAGCCATACCTGTCTTGAATTGATGGGAGGAGAGAGGCAACGAGCAAATGTGTTTTAGAAGGAAGAGACGTCCTTTTCTCCGGAGCGTCACACAAATTTGTCAGCTGTACAGCACGTCTTCCGTCAATCACAAGTCAAAAGCAGAAAGGCAAGAGAAGAACAAACATCAACATTTAAGAGCAGCATACAAGGGAAGATTAATCAAAACAATAATCTCCTAGATATGTCACTACAAAATGTTCTAGCAATACTTCCTACACACATGCAGTACTACAAATTACAATGTGCTTACTGGAAATTATACTAAAAATAATATTTAAAAAAGCATAACAATGTTGTCAAGATGTTTAAAAAAAAGTCTGACTTTTAAAGTGTTTGGAATCAAAAACTATAACAATGTAATGGTTGCACAAGGTTGCTCTTGTGTATTCTCGCTCATGGCTCCTCGGCCCTCCTTGATGCTCGCTCCTCGATCCTCAGGGCAGAAATAAGAGCTTTGAAGCAGCCTTCACGGAGGAAGGACAGAACAACTTCCAGATCACCCAAGGATCGAGGAGTCGAGGAGGAGCTATTGCGTGCCCATACGACTAGTGTTATAAGCTAATTAGGGGTTTGGGCTAAAACTGGTCACATTTTATTAACCCCTAGGTTAATTTTGTGCCAGAATTGTCCTTTAATGGCAAACAACTTTTAATTTAGAGGTGGAACTTTTCTTCAAAAAAACAGGAGCTGACACTTGACTGCAAACGTTTTAACTTCACTGTTCCTATTTTCTCCCTACTCCAATCCTCTCTCAGGCACTGTGCTGTGGTACGACAGTTCTCAGCCCGCCCACCCTCGGCTCCACCAGACTCATGTGGGTCCCGTGCTGGAGGCGGGGTCGATGCCGCACTCTCTCAGGCCCCTCATACACTCTCTTAGGGCCATCAAGAGCTCAGCAGAGGTAGCGCTCATGCAAGAAGCAGGTCACATCACAGCACAGGTTGGTTTTTAAATTACTTTGCATCAATTTTGTTATAGTTTATAATACAGATGAATGCCTGCAAATAGGGCAGCGTTTTAATTTCCTTGTATTGTTCTGTATTGATTGATTTTAAAGATGGATGTATAGTGTAGTCACTCTGTTGAATCTTTGTCTTTTAGGCTTTTAGGAGGACGATGGCTCTGTCTCAAGGAGACGTGGATGAAGCTGTGCTCTTTGCTAAGGTAACTATTACCATGATGTTGGTTTATCAAAATTAAATATTTTGTTTACAGGTAACACAGAACAAACCCATAATTTAGATCTTGCTTTAGAAATCTTACCACTTATCTCACCAGCTGGCTTTAAACGCTTTTGTTTTAGCTGTCTATTAGGCAGATATTAACAGTATGTGTGACAACAGCTTCTAGTGCTCAGAGATTACCAAACCAGAGCAAAGTAACAATGGTGTGGTTTTTAATAGCTCCGTTTTGTAGTTGCTGCAAATTAAAAAGCTGTTTTCTCAGAAATCGGACAGTGTAGATGACGGCAAACATGAAGCTCATAAGGCTTTTAAAAAAACAAACAAAACTAAAAACCTTCTGTTAATCTTCCAGTTTGATTTTGAGAATCGGATCCATGGCGCCAACTTCCTCGCCTATCCCCCTGTTGTTGCCGGTGGGAATCGAGCCAATACTCTGCACTACATAAACAACAACCAGATTATCAAGGTGAAGAAAGGTGTTTAATGTGTTGATGCATCCGTCCTGTCACAGAAGATGCATCCCGGCCATAGCTCACTTGGTAGAGCGTGCGCCCATATATAGAGGTTTACTCCTCAACTCAGCAGCAGGCCCGGGTTTGAGTCCGACCTGCGGCCCTTTGCTGCATGTCATTCCCCCCCCCTCTCTCCCCTTTCATGTCTTGAACTGTCCTGTCAAAATAAAGGCCAAAAATGACCCAAAAAAGAATCTAAAATAAATTTAAACAGAAGATGCATCCTAGATTAACAATAAGCATTCTGAAAAGTGTTTATGTATATACAGTAATGACTTAATAGCTTAACTGACTCATTAACTGACCCCCTCTCCACTATCAGGATGGTGAAATGGTGCTGCTAGATGGTGGCTGTGAATACTTTGGTTACGTCAGTGATATCACTCGAACGTGGCCAGTGAATGGAAAGTAAGTTTGACAAATAAAAATTATGTTAATGAATATCTTTGCATGTTTATGTTACTATGATTCTTTTCTAAATGCAGATGTTATACTGAAATCCATCTGTTCTGCACATTCGTCTTCACCTTTTGTTTCTTGAACACCCGCAATGCTCTCAGATCTTTTCCTACATTTTTTTTTTGTTTTTATTTATATCATTGGATATTTTCAGGTAGTATTATGCCTTTTTAGCTTTATCCATGATTTGGTTTTAAATCGTCCATGTCTCTAGATGCCTCTTTAATTAGTGCTGCAAAAATGTATTGATTAGTTGTCAACTATTTAGTTAATCGCCAACTATTGTGATAATCGTTTAACTGGTTTGAGTCATTTTTTATAATAAAAATATTGTCTCCTTTCTTAACTCCTCTGTTAGCCTAGTTGACACCAGACCCTTCTCAGCTGTCTCACAGTGGGTCTGGGGAAGGTTCATTTACAGCCCATTTCCAAAGGGGCGTCACCAACGGACGCGGCTCAAATGCCTCTGGGCTCGATTGGATAGTCATTCAACCAATCAAACGATCCAGGTGACGTAGCAGCGACAGCGGCATCAACGGGTTGCTGCGCTTTGGTGGCCGTCATGTTGAATGTAAACAAAAAGCTGATTGCCGTCACTGCGCTATCGTCATTGTGTAAAGCTCAACGGTTGTGATTGGTGCCTTCTTTTGGAGAAATTGGAAATGGGCTTGAATGGGCTCAGTAGTTGCAGCCCTACTTTTCAATAGTGTGACAATGTTTTTTGAGAGTTGTTCCAATGACAGACAACAAACATACTTTTACTGTCTGCTGTCCCCACCTCCTTCCTACCAGGTTCAGTCCTGCCCAGGCGGAGCTGTACGAGGCCGTCCTTGAGGTCCAGTGCTCCTGCTTGTCTCTATGCTCAGCGGGCGTCAGCCTGGATCACATCTACAGCACCATGCTGGCTCTGTTGGGACGACAGCTCAGGAGGCTAGGCATCGTCAAGGCTAGCACCAGCGACGCTGATGTATTAAAGGTAATTGTAGGAGCCTGAATGCAGTTATTTATGTTTTGCAAATGGACATACAACAATTAAAGTTGATATGTGAAAAAATAGTCATTTATATGGTTGATTGATTTTAAAGGATCCATTATAGGAATATGTAAGTATTAGTAATAAGTATACAGTTTATATTTACAGTGGTACAATAATTGAATTGCTTATTCTTTGCACTTAATATATGTGTGCAGATAATTTAAACAAGCATGCAATTTAATTTAGATATATTGCATTTTTGATATTTGGGAGTATTTTCCGGACTATAAGTCGCTCCGGAGCATAAGTCGTATCAGTCAAAAAAATTTAACATGAAGAGGTAAGGAAAAGTATGAGCGCCAAGCTCCGGCTTCATTCAGTGGAAACGTTAACTAATGATATAAATTGAAGCAAAATAGTTGCCGAAAGTCACAACATTTCTCAAGATATGTTGCAAATTAGTCACCTTACAACCCATGATCATATTTCAATCTATTAACTTGCATTTCTGGATACATACACACATGCGCACAAATATAGTTTTATATTGCCAATGTAAATCTGGCCCTGCTGTTGAATATTAATCAACCACACCAGAGGTAGACATGTTACTATCAGATTATCACTGTTACCATGGCAGCTTGGCATTGAATTTAAACGTTTTTGGTTCATTTATGTCCTCAACAGTGGTTTATGGTCGGGAAATAGCCATCAGCTATGTATTAAGCCAATATAAATTATGAAATGACCTAATTACAACCTCCATGAAACACAATATGCTTGAAACTTTGTATAATATAGGCTTTTGTTTCCTGTTATGGTTATTTTCAGGGAAATAAAACAAGCAAGCCAAACCAAAGCTGAATGTAAATGTACTCAACTGGTTTCTTCAAAAAAGAAAAGAAAAGAAAAAATCACTAAAAAAAAGGCCTGGACAGCCTGAGGCCTCTTACTTGTTGACGTTTGGATTGGCTGACTGACTGACTGATGATGGGGTTCTCCTGTGAGAGACCAACATTTTCCATTTGTCTAATAATTTGTTTTTTCAACTGAATACCTGATATACCAATGAGATTCCCATCAGCCTCAACTGTACTTTGTGTTTAGTGTTAATTAGCAAATGTCAGCATACATGGTAAAACATTATACCTTAGCTCATACCTTAGACTTTGTGGTTTCTGGAAGAGTAGCTCATATTCACAGATACAGGTTAAACTTTCCTAAGCCATGGGAATACCATATTGGAATTGTTATATTAGTTGTTATTCCCCTTTTTAATAATTGTGTTGTTTAGATGCTCTTGGATTCATTTGTGCTCTATTAGTGCAGGTAGAAAGTTTTCTGATGATGCTTATTCACCACAATAAACCACAGTGGCATTCCTACATTGTATGTTATCATTTAACATCGTTATCGTTTACCAACAAGTTGTGTCTGCTCTGGGACTGGAAACCTCTATACAACTGCTTAAGGCTTTAGTTTTGTAGATGTTAAGTTTGTATGCTCATCACAGGCTGCACGACGGTACTGCCCCCACCACGTTGGCCATTACCTGGGCATGGACGTCCACGACACTCCTGAGCTGTCCCGCTCACAACCTCTACAGCCAGGAATGGCCATCACTATCGAACCAGGTATAGACAAACTAGCCTTTTGAATCCCCTTTCACTCTTTTTATGTTCTCTCACCATGCGCTGCTGTGTTAATCAAGAATCGAGGTGAAAGCAGGTTTTAAAACATCCAAATGGCACCACAACCAATCGCAACATCCTCCCAGTTACTGTGGTGGATGGGAACAGCCCCTCATTACACATGATCTACATCTACATTGTCTTTTACATTTCACCTCATTCCTGCTTTCATAAATGTTTCACTAGGGCTGGGCAATATGTCAGTATTATATCAACATTGATTATGAGGCTGGATGTCATCTTACATTTTGGATATTGTATTATTGTGATATGACAATATGTGATATGAAATTTTCCTGGTTTTAAAGGCTGCCTTACAGTAAAGGGATGTTATTTTCTGAACTTACCAGACTTACTAGCTGTTTTATTGGTCGCCTTTACCTACTTAAGACATTGTATCCACGTTATTGGTGATTATTTATCAATACTCTCATTGTGTTAATATTTTGCAAAAGCACCAGTAGTCAGCCCTACAATATCACCACAATATCGACATAGATGTATTTGGTCAAAAATATTGTGATATTTGATTTTCTCCATATTGCCCGCTCAGTGTTCCACTTTCCTCCTCCTATTGTCACAGGGCTGTACATCTGTGAGGACAATGACCAGGTGCCAAAGCGTTTTCGCGGTCTGGGGGTCAGGATTGAGGATGATGTGGTGATCCAAGACGAGGGAGGCCCTCTGATTCTGTCCTCCAACGCACCCAAGACCATCCCTGACATAGAGAAGGCCTGTGCCCAGAGATAGGGCAGGGTGAGACAGACAAGTGACCAAGTGAGCCACGGCATTCATGGCAAGCAGTGTGTTGCCCCTTTTTTCAACAGTCTCCACGGTGATGACATCATCAAGCTCAGGGCCCAGGTACATAAAAGGTGGGGGCATACAGCAACTTGCAGCAAGGCCTCAAAAATGTAGAAATCTGGTGTGGAAGGTCGTTGATTTTTGTTGTCTACCTAAACGTTTAAAGAAACCAGTTATATGTTTGTGAGTGATTATAAAGAGCTCATCAACAGTAAAGCGTGGATTTAGTTGTGTGTTAGGCTGCATTCACACCAAATCCGGCATTGGGTAGTGCGGCGGATTGGGAGCGCATAAATGACCAATTTGTGTCTCCATTGTGTTCACCATGGTTCTAGCTTTCCAGGTCCTACAAGTGTTTCTCCTTCTGAATTGACGGATTAAAAAAAACACGTTGACTTTCAATAACTAACCAGAATACGAGGCTTATTACCGAGGGTTTTAAACTGGTGCACAAGGCCAAATTAAGTGATTACACGTGAAACATACACTCCATTGTGTTTTGTCTGAACGCTGGTTACGTAATTTGCCACTGCAGAGTGACGGCAGATTGTGTTGACCCAAGTTGATCCTGTTTATACTTTTCACCAGAGGGTCGTTGCGGTTTTTCCGACATCCACTGAAGTCCCCACCACCGCAGCCTTAACACAGTGTCCACATTTAAATGAATGGGAAAACTGCTGTTTTTGCCGCAATGCCTGATCTGGTGTCAATGCAACCTTATAGTGAAAACACACCGGGCACGTAAGCGTCACGTATAGTCGTGTAGCGCAGCAATTTTGTTGTTATCCACTCTGTCCGTTCATACCAGGCGCGGAGAGGCCGTGTCGACCCATGCGCTGCACATGGATAGAGATCGAGGCCAACCGATGGACACACACACACACACACACACACTCTCTACGATTACCACCGTTTTCCCCTATTGTCATGTCTTTTTCTATGAGAGTGAGAGGCTTTGTAACATCCGATATGAATGGCCAGGTTTGCGATCAGGCACGTATGCTTTGCGGGCTATACACGACCCTTACGCACCCGGTGTGTTTTCAGTGTTACAGGGGTTACGGTATTTTCCCTCAAAAAGGTAATTATATATCAGGGCTACAGCAAAACCCCATGGAGACGAATCTTGATAATGGATAATACAGTCATCTAGTGTTATGATGGTGCTATCAGCTGGTGAAGTCTGACACTGAACTACAAATTAAAACCTAGAAACAACAATTAACCTCCTGCATCAAGTATATATTCAGTTGTTAAATCCAACAACCATGGAAGCGTTTTCATTCTTAAAATCGATTTGCTCGTTGTGTTGGTTGTTTTTTTTTTTCTAGAATTGCCACAATCATGGCACACCAGGTAATAATTGTTAGTTTGTTTATTCTCTCATTAAAAAAACACTTGTGTAAGCCTACATGCACACACTTAATTTGTCTCCTACACAAAAAAAAAGCATAGTTATTTCTCAGCTCATGCTGCAGTACAAAACACCATTGAACATTCACTCACTGAACTGCAGGAAGGTCAGGAATGACCACATTATGTCAAATCAATAGACCACCATGTGCACCATGCACACCAGTGATGAATAAAGATTAAACCGTCTTAAACAGCTGCTCCTGACAAACCTGGAATGATAGTAATGATTACAACAATACACTCAAATGGCTTTAAAAGTGTACACTGAAAAGAGTTTGTGTGTGCTGTTGCCTTTTCAGCAGAGAGAAAATGTGATTGATTTTAAAGAAAATGGTGTTTATATGTATTAAAAAGATCTCTCATTTTATATGTAAATACATACTTTTAACTTCATTTTTGCTTTGCTGATAAAAAGGGAAATGGAGTCATGTTAAAGAATTTGGGCTAGTAGTTGGAGTCATAATTTGATTTGACCTTTATCTCAGTCCAAAAAACGAGTGGGTGGCCTACAGTAACCTTGGACTAGACTCTGTAACTTATCCCAGGACAATGCCATTTGGTTTGTGGTGCTCAAAGTCCTGTAAGGAATTTGGAAAAATTAAACAATAGAATGACACTTTAACCCACAATATTTCACAGACATTGTCATGATTTGTCATCATTGAGAATTTTGCCTACTCCTCACAGATGCCAAAAAATGTTCAAAGTCTGTACATTGTTGAATTCTAACACCACAGCCACTGAAAATGCTTGTTTCTGATTTACTGCCACAGTCTGTACATTATGTTTGTTTTCTTTGAGTGTCATGGCTCTTACCACGGCTGGATTAACCAGCTAGCAGGCCGGCTGTTCCTCCATTTCTGTGCATTACATACACAACATGGCATCTCAATTATCTTTTGTCTAGAGACCAACCGGTTCTTTTTTGTTGGCTCCAGGTTTGCTGTGTGACAATTTTGTGGTAATTTTAATTGCATGGAATTCAGGAATATGCACAAGTTGATATTGTGCCTTAGTGGTACATATTCCCAGCACGTTCCCAATTATTTATCACAAATCGATGGAGTCAAAGGAAACATGCGGCTTTTGCAACCCCTGGGCGTTTGAAGCCTTGTGACAGTTTTCTGTTTTGGTAATCCAGTCTAGGCTCACCAACCCCCAAATAAAACTGTTTGCAGCCATTTCTAGCAAACAAGATCAGACTGATGTACTGCTACATGTATAATTGACTCTGAAGTCAAAGTGGATATTTTTGAAGGTCTTTGTGACAAAGATGTTTTTTGTTGTTGTATATCACATCCTTTGCAATATTGGGTGTTAAAATGACTAAGTCATACTTGCACTATGTTATTAGACAATTGATTACAGTTATTCTCGGTTGCTTTCGCACAGCCCTTTTCATGAAACATTTCTTTAAAAGTGAAGTTCTTAAATTCCACTCCAGTGGCTGTTAAATTCCAACACAAGCACACCTCATTCTACTTAATGAGGTGCTGATTAAGTGATCACCTGAGCCAAATCTTATTTGTCGAGGAAAAGTATAAAAACCACTGCTGTGGTCATCACTATCCTTTTGCAATAGGGCCTGCTGGATGGCAAAAGCAGGGCTACTAGTACCACACAGGTAAAAAAAGGAACAATTGACCATGCCAAAAGAGTTAAGAAGAAAAGTTTTGAGTGAGGAAAAGAAGAGTTCAATTCTGGCTTTACTGGCAGAAGGATACAGTGAGCGTCAGGTTGCTTCCATCCTTAATATTTCAAAGACTGCAGTTCATAAGAACAAGGTCAAGCAACAGACATTGGGGACAACAAAGCTACAGACTGGAAGAGGGCAAAAAACGATTGTCCACTGACCGGGATGACCGCCAACTCATTCGCATGTCACTCAAAAACCGTACGATGACATCAAGTGATTTACAAAAAGAATGGCAAACAGCAACTGGGCTGAAGTGCACAGCAAGGACTGTGCGAAACAGGCTCCTAGAAGCAGGGCTGAAGTCGTGCAAAGCCAGAAAAAAGCCCTTCATCAATGAGCCAGGCTAAAGTTTGCAAAAGACCATAAGGATTGGACCCTAGAGGACTGGAATAAGGTCATCTTCTCTGATGAGTCAAATTTTCAGCTTTGCCCAACACCTGGTCGTCTAATGGTTAGACAGAGACCTGGAGAGGCCTAGAAGCCACAGTGTCTGGCCCCCACTTTTAAATTTGGTGGAGGATCAGTGATGATCTGGGGGTGCTTCAGTAAGGCTGGAATTCATTCGTCCTTTGTTAAGGACGAATGAATCAAGCATTGTACAAGGATATCCTGGAAGAAAACCTGATTCCCTCTGCTCTGATAATGTTCCCCAACTCTGAGGATTGGTTTTTCCAGCAGGACAACGCTCCATGCCACACAGCCAGGTCAATCAAGGTGTGGATGGAGGACCACCAGATCAAGACCCTGTCATGGCCAGCCCAATCTCCAGACCTGAACCCCATTGAAAACCTCTGGAATTTGATCAAGAGGAAGATGGATGGTCACAAGCCATCCAATAAAGCTGAGCTGCTTGAATTTTTGTGCCAGGAGTGGCATAACATCACCCAACAGCAATGTGAAAGACTGGCGGAGAGCATGCCAAGACGCATGAAAGCTGAAATTAAAAATCAAGGTTATTCCACCAAGTATTGATTTCTGAACTCTTCCTAAGTTAAAATATTAGTATTGTGTTGTTTAAGAATGAATGTAAACTTGTTTTCTTAGCATTTTTTGAGGTCTGAAAACAATGCATCTTTTGTTATTTTGACGAGTTATCATTTTCTTAAAATAAATAATCTGAATAACAACATTTTTATTTGGAATTTGGAAGAAATGTTGACAAAACATTTTTAGAATAAAACAAACATGTTTATTGTAATCAAACACATGCCTATAAATAGTAAAACCAGAAAAAATGATAATGCAGTGGTCTCTTAATTTTTTCCAGAGCTGTGTGTGTGTGTGTGTGTGTATGTATGTATGTATGTATGTATATGTATATATATATATATATATATATATATAGTATGTGCGGAGTTTGACACTAGAAGGCATCTGTTAAAGGGGAAAAGCATCACTGGGCTCACCAGTTTAAACCACAGTTTAAGACGTGTACATACGAACATGACTGTGACAACACAACTACTTTGGAAGCTAATCGGGATTCAATATGAAACTTACACAAATGTAAAGTGAAAACTTAAAGCACTCAAAACACACGAGTTAAATGTTTTCAGTGAGTGATGAATAAATAGTGTTGTGCAGCTTTGAATAGATAATGGGACAGTGGTGGAACATAGCTAAGTGCATTAATGCTACTTCAACATAAATCTGTATTTGTACTTTACATTTCTATTTCGGTACTTTTACACCACTACGGTTCAGAATTAAATATTTTACGTTTTACTCCACTAAAATTATTTTACAGTTACTAGTTACTTTATAGATTCATATTTTACAGCAAAACATGACTTTATAAGACATGATGTGTTATAGATTAAACTACCAATAACATTTGCCCATTAATGCAAAAACTATAACAATAATGTGATAATATATAACACTCACAGGGGCCATCTTAGTCTCAAGTATTTTTATTGTTTTACTTTTGATACTTGAAGTACATTTTGCTGATATTAGTTGCATATGTTTTTATGAATAACATTTTAATGCTGGACTTATGTAGTAACAGCAAATAATCCACTGCAAGAAAAAGTCCTGCATCCACAATGTAACTTAAGTAAAAGTATTATTAGCAAGGTGTACTTATAATTTAAATCACTAAAGTACTCTTTAGAATTGCTCCATCAAATTATAATCTGCTAATTAACTAGTAGCTATAGCTGTCAGATAAATATAGTGGAGGAAAAGTATGTGCTACTAAAATATAGTAAGTGTGTCGCATAAAATGTAAATAAAGTACCTTAATATAGTACTTTTGTACAGTACCTGAGTAAATGTAGTCATTTGATTTCCTCCACTGATTGTTACTATTACTAGGCCACTATTTGACTGAAGAAGAGAAACATGGAGCGCCACTGTACCCTGCAGATTGATTGCCGACAGAACCGGTTTCCGGACAATCCCGAGCACTTACGAAGACAGCCACCCCTCTTCTTCCCTTCCACCCATAGACTGTACGCTTCCACCCCATGTTCCACCCTCCCTCCTCCCTTTCACGCCTAATGTTGCTGTACCTCCAACCCTCCCCCCTGTATCAGAGGAGTAGAAACAACAAGCGCCATTTTGTTTAGCGGACAGACCGTCAGAAACAGGAGGAGATAACCGAGAGACGAGCGACTCCGGTAACCGACGGCAGCTAAACCGGGAACCACCGGAGGAAGAAAGAGTGGCGAAATCCTCCGTGTTATCAAGACAGAGAAAGCAACACCAAAAAGATACGACGTCAGTGGAGAGGAAACCGAATCGGTGATATATGTATGCGTGAGAAGGAAATACTCCGAAAAATCCAAGGAAGGGGGTGTTTTGCGGAGCGGAGACAGAGAGGAGAGGCGGAAGAGGGCTACATATTATCATAACGAGGAAAAACCTACGAAAAAGGGAAAGCATCAACATGAAAAATCATTATGTGTCCCTCGCGGAGGAAGGAAAGAGTCCGCATAGACAATTATATAAATAAATTGCTGCCGGGCAGAAGGGAAAGGTGGAAAGAAAGACGGGTTTAAAGAGAAGGGTAAAATTGCCAGGATCAACACGAAGGGGGGCATTCTCCATCACAAAGAGTCAAAGAGAGGATTTTGTCAGCCCAAAATATTTTAGGGGGGTGGGTGTCAACATTAGTGTGCCGATCTGAAAAAGCCATAATTTCTTAGCGACCCACCGTCATTTTTTTAATCACATTTTTGCCTGTCGCCGTCGCTGTGCTCCGGTTTTTGGTTAACAATCTTTTTTTTCCTCTTTTTACTTGCATGGCCAAGACAACATATAAGCAGTACATTACATGTATATTTTTTGGAATATGTTTCATTCTTTACATTATCTGATATTTAAAGTGTTTAGACCAAGCGAAAACCGGAGGAGGAACCTCTTGTGGAGCAGAAGATAAGTAACCCCACAGATAGTCCTCTGCAAAATAAAACTAATTGGCTCAATCTGACTGCCCACTGATTAGCAATTAGCGCTGTGATTGCCCTCAAGAACTGTCAAAGAAATAAAGTCTGCATTAAAATCGACTGCACAAGAGCAGGGATTTTTGACAAGATTTTCTATTTTCAACCTTTGCCATCCCTGCTGCCTGCAATAGGCACAATCGCGCTAAAGGGTTGCAACAACCAAATGTGCAATAAGAGTCTGTTTTTCCCCCGACCCAGTGCCTTGCATGGTGAAACACTAAGTGCACATTTTAGTCAGCATGCACATGCTAAATAAAAGTCATGCATGGATATATACATTCGCAATTTATTTCCCTGTTATCTGAGTGACTGCAAGTGTGAGACTCCAGTGTTTTCATCTTTCTGCAGGACTGTTCTATTTATTCAGTTACTGTTAAGCCAATGCAAGTTTTTTTTTTTTTCTCTCCTAGTATTGCACTTGAGAGTAGCTTACCACTTACGCTTTAATTGTATTTGAGAACTACTGCTGGTGTCACACACCGGTTGACTGCCTTTTTGGTCTGGAAACGTAAAGGAATCAGCGGCAGCAGCGAGATGTGTGGTCTGTTGAGAGAAATGGTAAATGCTATCGAGGATCTGAAAACTGTTGCATGAGAGAACGGCCTCCACAAGTTAATACAGGGACACTCCTGGTTTGTATTTTTGGGTCATAATTATCATTTCCTTGCCCTAACCAAGACTCCGCTGGGCCGGTTCAGACCTGAAATACAGGATTTCTCCGCCGACTATGGCGGACAGGACTGAGTGCAGCACGGAGGACGGATCTTGGGACAATTTTTGTGTCGCAGAAGAGGCTACATGAGGTTGTCAGAGGGCCGCACGCTTGCCTTTTTTGCCGACTCCACCTTCCCACCTCCTCCTGTTCAAATCTGTGAAGAAACAAAATCTCCGACAGGGGAGGGGGACTGATATCTGCAGAGAGGAATAAACCGACAGGGAGAACTGTGAGGGAAAGAGTTCAACATTGCTCTCTTCTCCCCTACCGTCCCCCAAGCGGTGGGGGAACGATCAGAAGCGTTTCTTAAAGGGATAAGGAGAAGCAAATAAAGGAAATACGTTTGCCCTCCGTGGAGCTACAGCATTTTTTTTTTAATTCGTCAAAAATATGGCCGATAATGTCCTGGAGTCCGGCCCGCCTTCAGCCAAGAGGCCCAAGCTGTCCTCTCCAGCTCTGTCGGTGTCTGCCAGTGATGGAAATGGTAAATATAAAGCATGCATTACTTAGCTGGAGATAAAACATAACTAGCTTTGACTCTTGGTGTATGAATTACTGCTTAGTCTTGGAGGTCCCTGTAGAATTACACAGCAACTTATTTGATCTTACACAGCTGCTCCATAACTAATGCTTTTAAACATGAATGCACTTGTAGCTAGATTTTTAAAAAGGATAGTCTGAGATTTTGTATTGCTAAAGCGTAAACGTGATGTAGTGCTGGCGGCAGGAGTAACTTTCCTGCAGGGATGTTTTGATGTTAGCCTCAACAGGCTAACGATAAGAGCCACCTCTAAACAATGGAAGAGTCGAGTCACCCCCCTTTGCTTCAAGTTATCGTGCTACTTTAAAAGTTAACTAATTAAAAGGACAAGAGCACATACACATTAAACAACCGGCTTTTATACTCTGTGAACTTAGAGACTAAGTAGCGTTTCCTTGCAGCTTCAGGAGAAAGTAACGGTAACGGAGCGAGCTAGCTAACTAGCTAACGTTGGGCAGATAACCACCGGCTCAGCTGAGCTCGTTAGCTGGCTAGCATATAAATAAGTGGTTGTTAACTTAATAAACCTTATTGGGCACAAATGCAACATTTTTCTGTGGGTACTAACCCTTTCTGTAGTTGCCGTATAAACGTTTGGGGGTCATGAATTGTGTGTGCTTCACGCGTTGTTTTTTAATGAACTATTGTCGAATGAGCTAGCTATTGTTCGACACTTCATCAAAGTTGAGCAAAGCATTGTTGCCCAACCGAAGATGTAGCTGTGTGTCTATTTTGACGGTGTTACAGCGTTTAAATGAAAGGGTAAAATCGTCCGCTCTTTCTGAAACATCTTCTTTTCATGTATTTTGTTCAAAAGCTTTTAGTTTCTCAATTGTGCTACCGACGAAGCACATTCTTGTTCCCCCTCCATTGTTTGACTCTGCACGGTGACACCGCGCTGCACTTTACTTTTTTCAAAGGGATTCAACACTTATCCCAAACAGGTCACTTTAATGCTTTTTTACGTTGATAGTGAATTAAACTTATGTTGCAAAGGAAATAATTTACACATATTGAGCTGAAAGCTATGAACTCTTAGCATCACCTCTACTGTTCTAACGAGACAGAGAACCATAATGATTTAGTTAATAGTTGAATGTTTTACCACTAAGAATTAAACTGTGTATAGCTTTAAAGTATTTCTTATAACACAACTTTATAATAAATACTGTACATCAACTATGCAAAGTTGGTGGCCACACCACCAGCTCTCCTTCTGTGCCAGAAAATAAGTTAATGTGAATTTCAAGCTTGATGCATGTTTAATTTATAACAGTATCTGAGTTCCTAATGCAGTGAGTAGTCTCGTGCATGATTTCAATCACTGGCACAGTATATCTACACAGTAGCTTCTATTTTTCAGGAGAATCAATAGAGATGTTGACATGGCCAGAAGACATCATAAATAAAATCAAATGTACAGTTTGCGTTTTTTGTGGGGCCATCTGAAGGGACAACTTAGTTTGTGGCCTTTAGAGTAGAGAGGTCACTGCCTTTTAGGTTTTACCGGGTATTAAAGGTCTACTTGAGGAAAAATATTGTGATTTCTTTTTTTTCTTCAAATATTTCAACATATTTGCATCCTTTCGCAGTGTATATGACTTATAAAACTTTTTCTGTTTCATGCTCTTGCACCACAACTGTAGATCCAATGCACACACCTACCTAGGTACTGTAGTGTTTACTCTTGCGGCTTCTCACCCTGACCTTACTGCGTTCACTCTCCATGTTTGGCATCCAATCAAACCACAAACTGATGCCCAGGAGAGAAATCCAGGCTTTGAGAGGCAGCTACTGCTGCACTGGATGTCCAGCTATGGGCTCTAGATTAATGGTTGATAGTTTTCAAACTAATGTCAACATTGTCAAAAATTGTGGCTGAATGTAGTGCAAATCTTGAATTTCTTGATCTGTGAACCTAATTTTTATATTTGTGGGTGGTAAAATCTTTGTTTCTTTTCTTTTGTGACTAGATTTTGGTTCACTCTTTGACCTGGAACATGACCTCCCAGATGAGCTCATCAATTCCTCTGACCTGGGGCTAACCAATGGAGGGGATGTTAGCCAACTCCATACTAGCCTTGGTGGACTCGGAGGAGGGCTTGGTTTGGGAGGCCAAGATGCAGCTGCAAAACACAAACAGCTGTCTGAGCTCTTGCGCGCTGGAGCACCAGCACAGCAGGGTGGCCCTACGTCCAACAGCACATCATCTGGGGCTTCCATGGGGATGATGGGGAGTGTCAGTGTCTCCCCTGGTGGACCACAAGGCATGCCCCCCCAAGGCCAGCAGCAGCAACCTGGTTTAATGCAGCAGGTTGGGATGGTTGGTGGGGTTGCAGCAATGAGTCGGGCAGCTGCAATGATGGGTGTCCAGAAGGGCAACACTGGACAGCAGCAGCAAGGCCTGATGGGTGGGCAGGTGATGAATGGCTCACCAAGAATGGGTTACCCTGGCAGTGCAGGCATGGGTAACAACAGTAATCTATTGGCGGAAACCCTACAGCAGCAGCAGCAGGGCAGTCAGCAAATGGGACCCGGGGGTCAGGCAGGGATGAGACCACAGCAACCCGGCGCACTAAACAAGGTAAGCACTTTCAACCAAGCAGGGCCAGGCATTGCAGATACTCTGAAAAGACTGCAGTTGTCGGCCAGAAATTGACATCTCAGTAGCAACTGTTTTATAGCAAATTATGAATTGTGGTAAGCTGCAAATTTGAACTGAAGTGATGAAGATGTTGCAAATTCTACCCAAAACAAAGTGTGGTTTTGATGCTCTGTTGAATCCAACACCTGCATGTAGTTTTCTTCAACTATAAAATACTCTCTCTTTTACATGTTGTGGCAAAGTTCAAAGTGATTTTTACTGTATATTGCTAGTGCAGTGCATTATATTAAGGACAACATTTACACTAAAACTGGTCAATATGTCATATCCCAGCCATGGGTAAATGGGTAAAAAAATATTATTGAGGGTTTCCTGTTACAGCCCATTGCCTAAAAAAACAAAAACAAACCGTGGTCCTTCCCAAATGGTGGTTGTATCATCAGTAGCCTACTTAGCTCATCCTCAGACAGTAATAAGATATGGATATATTGTTGTATATTTGTACTTTCATCATAGATAGATAGATAGATAGATAGATAGATAGATAGATAGATAGATAGATAGATAGATAGATAGATAGTTTGAATATGCTAAAATTAGTGGAAATGTGATTTGTTCTGGAGGGAATTTCTTGTTTAGTAAAGTATTTCAAAAAGAAAGATTTGTGGTAATTTCACCCTATACGCTACTTTCACATGAGCTTGTTTTGGTTAAACAGTATTTTCAGACCAGAGTAACGCTGCAAACTATAGTAGACCTGTAGTAGTTGCTCATGTGAGAGTGCTGAAGACGAATTCTCCAAAGCAGATGCAGGGAAAAATGTGGATATGTCCAGGACTCACAGCTACATCACTTTTCGCTCTGTGGTATTAAGGGTTAACCTCTTTGCTCATCAATATGCCAAAGGACAGTTTTGATTGAAGGTGTGAAGACAGTACTGCACTTTAATTGTTAGCATAACTAGCAGCATAACTCTCATTGCCTTTGGTGGTGCACCAGAAAATACAGGATTTTTAGTTCTTGATTTAGTAATGTCCTGAAGTTAAAATATGCATTAGTGAAGTGTATGTGTTCATGTTCAATACAGAGGAAATTGTGCAGTTTAAGCTGAGTTATTTTCTCAGATGTAGGGATGAACGGTTTCATTAGACTCAATTAAGTCACAAAGCAACAATTAACTTTAATCATTAATCATTTGACATTTTTGCTGTGCTGCTGTTAAAATAAAGGACAAAAGTCCAAAGTAGTTTGGTACATATGTAGTTTTTCAACTAATGTAAGAATTGTAATACCTCCCATATTTCTTCCTTTAAGGTTTGAACATCTGTTGATTGGCTGCTTAAATCATGATTTTATAGGTCATGAAAAGTATTTTAAGTGATTTCTAAACTATTTTCCCCCCTCTTGTCCCCATTTGTCTCTCATCCTATCACTTTCCTTTTTTTTGCCTCCTCACCCTGCTCTCCAGATGAATATGATGGCCAATGCGGGCCCCTATGGTGGTCCGTATGGCCAGTCTGGCCAGGGGTTGCCAGGAGCAGGGCCGGGCCCACAGCTCCAGAATAAGGCAGGCCTACCCAACAATATGGCCAACCAGTTTAACATGGACAAGAAGGCACCACCGGTTCAAGGCATGCCTGGGATGGTAAGATTAGTTTTTGTTCAGAATAGGTGGATATACTGTACAGTAAAGTTGTGTATTGTAACTGCACTCTCTCAGATGGTCTAAAGTAGAGCATAATTCCTTTTTACTTCCTCATTGGAACCAGAACAGTTTAACTTTTGGTGTAGCATATTAGGGTCCGAACAGTGTCTCAAATGCATTTTGTGTGAGAGTCATCCATTTCATTGTAGTTTTCCCATTTGAATGTCCAGTCCAGTTCCTGGTTAAAGGATAAGTCTGGCTACCTTCTGCCAAAAGCCCAAAACCAACGATGAATGGAGCCCGACAATTTTGTAACTTTTCATGTGTTGACAAAGTTCACAACCCCACCCACTTCACAGACAGTGATTGGCCATGTGTATGGGGGGGGTAAAAAACTGGTAGGATGTGAACTTTTTGCTGAAGCTTTTTTACCTTTTTGAATTTGAGTGTGGCCATTTTGCCTACAGACCTTTTTTTATAGTTTATTTATAAATGGATTTTATCCGCACATTTTGGCATGGCACCAGGGGCTTATTGGAAGTCGCTGTCCAGGTGAAACTGTTGCACCTAACTTATCTTTATCTCCAACTGTATAATATTCTATCCTTCTCTGTGACTGTCATGTCCCTTGATCAGCTCCCATCTAAGTCATGGACCACTTTGGGCCCTTTAGGGCGTGTCCAAATCCACTTTTGCTAGTTTGACGGCGGCGCATGGTTTTAAAGGGGTAGATACGTAGTATCTTCATTAATTCATAGGTGTGTTCTGGGCGTAACATGCAATAAACCAGAGTGTCATCACCCATTCCCTTTAAAAGCGTGGCGTGTTTGTACCTTGGCGCATTGCTATTATGATGATAAATGTATATTTTTAATTGTGTGTGTGTGTGTGTGTGTGTGTGTGTGTGTGTGTGTGTGTGTGTGTGTGTGTGTGTGTGTGTGTGTGTGTGTGTGTGTGTGTGTGTGTGTGTGTGTGTGTGTGTGTGTGTGTGTGTGTGTGTGTGTGTGTGTGTGTGTGTGTGTGTGTGTGTGTGTGTGTGTGTGTGTGTGTGTGTGTGTGTAGCATAGTGTGCATACGCTGTGCACGAGCCTAGGCACTTTTTTATTTTACTAATGCACTGTTAAAATTTAATGAAATGCAGCACTATTGACTTTAGACCAGGTTTTTGTTGATCAATGGCACGATCACTTTCTGCTGCCGCAAGATTAGCCTGGAAATCCAGACCCAAATCCAAAAAGATTAAGGGTCTGGCATCGAGTAATGAAAGTCAGTAACTGGTAGCTAAATTATCTGCAAATTATCTTGCAGACATTGTAGACAAACTCCCTTGTTGTCTCAAAGGGGAGTCAGCCTGGGCTCAGTCCTTAGGTGAATAGGAGAATGATAATTGATATGGTTGACTTCGATGGGATTTTAATGAAGAAGTAGCTCAAAATACCATTATAATAATCTTCCCTACTTCAGAGAAATTAATCTGTTTTGAAGTAAGAGTAACCAAAAGCCCCAGAACTTCCCTGTCAGATTGCAGTGATTCATTAAAGGTTATTAACTTCTTGGTACATTTACATACAGTTCAGACTTGAACACAGTGTCTCAAGCTGTCCCAGCCTACAAATCATATCCAACAGACTGAAGAGAAAATTTTAGTTGTACAGACCCTTACAAAAATCATACTATAATCATTTCTTTTTTAAATAGTAATATTTTTAAATGATAGAAATATAAAAATGGATAGATATAAAATATAAAAATGCTCTTTAAAAAAAAATCTTTAATATCCATTAGCCGTAACTGTACCGTTACAGCCTGGCATTACATTTTCTACTGCTTATTTGTCTGTAATTAAACACAAGCTTTATTTAGTTTTTTTCAACAAAGAACTGTCTTGCTCATTCTTAAGGTGTTTTTAATTACATTATTGCTGAAACTGACTTCTTGCGTCATAATTCAGAGCATTTTAGATTGTTTTAAACTATTTTGAGGTATTAATTTACAAAAGACATGGCCTTTGCTGCATTAATAAAAACGTTTAACATGGTCTTTTGACAGTTTACGCCTCATCTTTTTTTGACACCGCCATCTGTCTACACATGGTCAAACTAGTAATTTTTAAGTTGGAAAAACTGCAATACGTGCAACCATGAACTTTGAATCCTTTTTTTGTGATGCCAGACTATGAAGTCTCATTGAATTGATTAGTGTGTTGCTGAGCTGTTACCAAATTGGTCATTGCAAGTGTTTCCGTAACGCCTGATTTTTGCAGTCTTGTAAATACTCGTAACACTCATCTATGCTCTCTTTCTCTCTCTCTCTCCTTTTTGTCTCAAGGCCTCTCAGCAGCAGCAGCCCGGAGCAGTTGGTGGTGTATCTGTCAGCGGAGCAGCGGCAGTGGGTGGCGCCCAGGTTGGGCTTAATGCCGTAGGGGCGGGTCCCGGCACAGCGCCGCCTACCGCAGACCCCGAGAAACGGAAGCTGATTCAACAGCAACTGGTCCTCTTGCTCCACGCGCACAAGTGCCAGCGGAGGGAGCAGGCCAACGGGGAAGTGCGGCAGTGCAACCTACCCCACTGCCGAACCATGAAGAACGTGCTCAACCACATGACTCATTGCCAGGCTGGCAAGTCCTGCCAGGGTGAGTCAGTTGAATTATGTTGATTGCTGGTTTTATTGTGTGTAGTCTATATCATAAACACCAGGCAGTGTTTTAATGTATCTGCAATTCATTATTTCTGCCTTCGTTTTGCTTGTTCTAGTATGTTTAAATGCCACTTGGTTTACCTTTTGTTTCATTATGAGTTATCCCCTTTTTAGCTGGCTCTTCTACGGTTTTCTTTCCTTTCTCCATCTCCTTCTCTCATCTGGACGTAGTTTTATTGTACTAAATGACTCATACAATAACTTTCTTAGTCTCTGGCTTATATCCCCTTTGACTCATGACAGTTTTCTCCTTTCATTTTTCATCTCCCTCCTTCACTCTGTCACAATTTCTCATTTCACTTGTTCTCCCTCTCTGTCCCTCTTCTCTCTTTTCCTTCCCGTTCCTTAAACATATCTCCATTTCTGTCTCTTCTCCTGCAGTGGCACACTGTGCCTCATCCAGACAGATCATCTCTCATTGGAAGAATTGCACACGACACGACTGTCCTGTATGCCTGCCACTGAAAAATGCTGGAGACAAGAGGAATCAGCAATGTGAGTGTTTCTGTATGTGGGGGTGGGGGTGTGGGTGTGTGTACATATACTCATCCTCTGTTACCTCTTTCCCCCTCCTTCTACCATCAATCCCCCCCTTTTCGTTCTGTTGACAGCTCTTGTTAACAGTGCAGGAGTGGGTTTGGTGAACGCTTTAGGGTCAGGGGTGCCTGGTGGACAGTCCAACACTCCAAACCTAAACCCTCCCAACCAGATTGACCCCAGCTCCATAGAGAGGGCTTACGCTGCACTAGGCCTCACTTACCAGGGGAACCAGATACTACAGCAAGCCAACATGCCAAACCAGGGACTGCAGGGGCAGCCTGGGATGAGGACTCTAAACACCATGGGTTAGTTTGTTTCCTGGACCAGACCCATTTTTAACTCTGCCCAACTGTAAAGTTTTGTGACTGCATCCTGCACGGTTGTGCCGATATCACAGTGACATGATATGGCTTTAGACATATAAACACCTAACAAATACTCAAAACCGCCTCTGCTGTAGTTCCCACAAGAGTATATGTCTTCCTCACCACATTTTGCATTGATGACACACACAGCAGACTCTCAAAACAAAAGAATACCTATAATGATAACTATACCAGATGCTTTTGAGATTACAGCCATTTCATTGCACAAATATTGTTTATTTCCCAATTAAACTTATACCCGTCAAACTATATAACTGCTACTCTATAACTCTTTCCAGGTGGAAACTCTATGGGAGTGAATGGTGGAGTTGGGGTGCAATCCCCCAACCAGCAGTCCAGCCTACTGCCAAACGCCTTGTTGCATAGCAGCATGAATGCACAGAGGTAGGGCTACTTTTCATTGGTTGGGCTGCTGTCTTATAACTGACTTTAAGAAAGTCAAAATTAGTTCTTTATTGAATGAAGTCTCACTCATTCCTTCCCCTCTTGTCTGTCATTTTCCCCAGTTTGATGAATGATGGTGTGGGGAATTTGGGCTCAATGCCCACGGCAACTCCTCCTTCTGCTGCAGGCATGAGGAAGTCCTGGCATGAAGACATCACGCAGGACCTCCGCAACCACCTTGTCCACAAGCTGTGAGTCTGCTGTGTCTTGCAAGTGCCCCCAAGAAATCTCACTATGGCCCGGGAGATTAAGAAATAAACAAATTTGAATACTGGATTAGATTAAACTTTGTTGTCACAAGATGCAGTATAGCATCTAAACAGACGTGCAAAAACAGTTATGTGAAGAGTAATGTGTATATATGTATATACAGAATAAAATATATAATAGAATGTGGAATAAACAATAAGTGGTATGAATAATATACGGTACATACAGTATGAGTTCTATTAACAGCATGCATTGTGTGCAGTAGTTACCGCAGGCAGTGCAGGTATAAGTACAAATATTTGTAGTGCAGGTATAATTTATAATAAATGCAAATTGTGACAAATTATTTACAGAATTAACAGCTAGGTAAAGGTATGATATCAGATTGAGCCAATATGTAGTGTAGACAGACAGTGGTATCAGACAATTATTTTTTGGTGCCTCTTCCTTCCTCAAGTTAATTGTATCTGTGTGTCCTTCTTGTTTGTGCATGTGTGAGAGTAGTGTGCAGGCAATCTTCCCCACTCCTGATCCGGCGGCCCTGAAGGATCGGCGGATGGAAAATCTAGTGGCTTACGCTCGAAAAGTAGAGGGGGACATGTACGAGTCGGCCAATAGTAGGGTAAGAAATGACTATCAGTTTCCAGTTAAGGAATGAGGAAATAAAAGTATTTATTTGATGCACTGTTGCGGTGTATCCTGTAACATCCACTCTCCCTCATGACGCATCCCATCTAGGCGGAGTACTACCATCTGCTGGCAGAGAAGATCTACAAGATCCAAAAGGAGCTGGAGGAGAAGAGAAGGACACGACTCCAGAAGCAGGGCATGATGCCCGGCCAACCTGGCATAGCATCTCCAGGCCTCCCGCAGGTGCCTCCCAGCATGGGACAGCCGCCTATGGCCCCTGGTCAACCCCAAGTAAATAGACATACTGTTTTTTTACCTCACTCACAAACTTCTATATGTACGCATACACACATCTCTGGTTTTACTGGTGTTCAGTGAACCTGAAGACGAGATCTATGATTCCTGTAACTCTTATCACCCTATCAGATGGTCCTCACGCTGATCCGTCCATGGTCCGACCAGCTGGACCCAATCAGATGGTCAATCGAATGCAGAACCCACCAGGTATGCGTCTCACTAGTGTAAATGACATTATTACAAAGGCAGCCAGGCTTACAGAAATGTATTTTAAATAATTGGGCCAGATCAAGGGTTAATACAAATGAGAATTCTTAATAGTTTATCTGACTGCCTATGGGGTGCAGAAGAGTAGGCTTATAAGCAATCAGTTAATAAATATGAGTAAATATTTATTTCTCACTTTATAATGCTATCAATGGTGCAGATAGTTTTGCTTTTGAAGTATCTGCAGATTTCTGCTGTCACACCAATACAAATACAGAGGTGAATGGAACTTTGTTTGTGGGCATTCACAGCTTTGAAAAGGGTAGAGGTTAATGACAAGTGTTTGACAAAACTCAATCACAATAGTTAGGGTAACAGTAAATGTCATCTGGTAAAATCCTGTCTGACTGGCTTTTCATTTTGTCTGCTAACATTACTGTATGCAGTTGCGTTTTACAAAGTCACCTACCTTTACTTAAACATTTTCATTCTGCTGTGTCGAATTCAAAATGCTACCAAACCTTACTCCTTAGACGCTATAGTGTCAGGATTATCTGTTCAGCAGGCTTGCTGGTTTTCTCCATTTTGAGTTAGCAAAGCGTATAATAGCCTAGTAAGTTTACTGATAAAAAAACAGGACATGCAATGGGTCAGACTGACCTCTCATGGGAGTACAAAGTACATCCTGTTGTGCTTGTACACTGAATTGTCACTAAATTCCTCTAGATCATTACCAATCAAATATTGCAATTTTTTTCGACTAAAAAGTGACAGCCCTAGCATGAACACGCTAGGGGGGGTTTGTGTTCTCCTTACCTCTGATTTTGACATACCTCATTTCTGTCCTCCTTCACTTCTAGGAATGAACCAATTTGGTCAGATGGGGATGCCGTCGATGGGTCAGAGGTCTCCTCTTCCTCTGAATGCTCCAATGAACCAGGTTGGCATCACTGTCACCATCTCTAAGACAGATTTATCTGATTTAGAATTACTTGTGATTTCATTAAATTCATATTACCCCAAGTTATATGAATTCAATGAAATCACAGATAAATGATTTTGCCAAATTGATTCTCTGCCCTCCTGAAGGTTAGGACAATGGTGTTTTTCTAACTTAAGCACTATGAGTATCTCAGCTGTGATTGGTACTTGAAAGGCAAAGAAATGAACACCAGAACTACAGTTTTTTACAAGTTTACATCTAAAAATCCTCTAAAGGCCATGCAACAGTAAATTTGATACTTGCATTCTTTTTTTGACATCTTTATATGACTGTTGCCTGAAATGATGCCTTATTCAACACTTCACACACCTCTTTCGTTTCCAGATGGGTATGGGAGCAACGAGGATGGGTCAGCCCAATGCTACACAGTTACAGAACCAGTACCTCCCTCCAGGCCAGTTTCCTGGGTCCAGTCCTGGACTTGGTTCTGGTCCTATTGGCATGAACCAGCCAGGAGCACAGACTGCTGTGCCGCAGGTAAGGGTTATGTGACAGAGTGTCGGTAGTTTGTAACATAAAGATGAGTTTTATTGCACAGGGGAACCATTTTTGCAAAAGCAGACAAAGACAAGAAAAAAATTCAAACATATCTGTAGTTGGCAGTTGGATGAATGCAAATATAGGCATCACCTCTCAGAGCAGCTTTGTGGGAATTGATGGATAGTGACAAATACTGTATAATTAACTAATCTGTCTTCTGGCACATAATTCATGACCGCTGTGAGAGATGGATCACATTTCTTTATTGGCTCTATCTGGAAGTTTTAAGACTAATCATTTCGTTTGTTGGCAGTCTTCCCAATTGAACTAATTCACTTTATAGGTTTCAAAGAGACTGGAAAAAATGTTGAGACTCAGGAGTTGTAGAGTTGTGTACCTGGTAAAACCCTTTGCTATAATGAGTCAGACCCATGTTGTTCATTGTTTCTTTCACTCTGAAGATTTCTAACCTCCGTGTCCTCTCGTCTCTAGCAGAACCAGATGTCAACGCCACCTTCCCTCCCAGTTAGCAGCCCTGCAGCGCAGTCTGGCTCTTCTGCTCCAGGCTCCGCAGCCCCTGTAGGCTCCATGGGGTCTGGTAGTGCCAGTAGAGCTGGGCCTTTGCCCAACATGCCTCCATCCTCCACCCCCACCCAGCCTAACTCATATCCTCACTGCCCTCCCATCCGAACAAACTCCCCCTCACCGGCACGCAGCTTAACGCCTCAACCGCATCAAACACCCCCCACGTTACCTCGTTCTCAGACCCCACAGCCACAGACTCCAGGCACACCCCAGCTGCCGTCTCCACAGCACCCGCAGCAGCAGCAGCAACAACAGCAGCAGCAGCAGCAACATCAGCAGCAGCAGCAACAACATCAGCAGCAGCAGCAACAACATCAGCAGCAGCAGCAGCAGCAACAGCAGCAACATCAGCAGCAGCAGCAGCATCAGCAGCAGCATCAGCAGCAGCAGCATCAACAGCAGCAACAACAACATCAACAGCAGCAACAGCAACAACAGCAACAACAGCAGCAGCAACAACAACAACAACAGCAGCAGCAACAACAACATCAGCAGCAGCAACAACAACAACAACAACAGCAGCAACAACTACAACAGCATCATCATCAACAACACGCTTCGCAACAGCAGCAGCCATCGGGGCAGGCAGTGAACTCAGAGAAGGCCAATCAGATTCCACAGCAGACTCTTGGGGGCATGGCTTCCTCAGGCTCCCAAGCAGGTCAACCTTCTTCGGTGCCTACCCAGAATGCTCAAGTGCCATTGCAGCAGCCGCAGACCCCAGTGAGTAGATCACACTGCTTTCACTGCTTTATCCACTCGTTTGTTTTCCCAACAGACAAGTAGCTTGGGGTCCTTGATCCCCGTTACACTTGCATGCATATCTAGATGTTCGTTCTCTAACTTACTCCTAAATGCATTCAAACTAAGCTGATTTGTAAGAAAAGGCAAGGAAGCTTAGGTTTTAAAAATGAATGAATCAGCTTTAAACTACTTCACTTTCTTTTGACAATAAACCTTTTTTTTCTTTCACAAAAAAGTGGTTTTGAATGTGTACTTTTTTTATTCTAACTTGCCATTTCTAAATCTCACTATCTCTGTCTTTTTGCTGCAGCTATCCATAAAGCCTTCTCTGACAGGTGATGGTCAGGTGTCCTCTCCCGGCTCGGTCAACAGCAGTGCAGATCCCAGCTCCCAGCTCACCCAGGTGGACGGCCCTGCTCCCAGCCAGGAAGATGTGAAAATGGAGGTGAAGAAGCAGGAGGATGAGGACGATGAAGGGGCTGACACCGAAGGAGAGGGCAAGGGGAAGATGGGCAAGGGTCAGCATGATGTGAAGACAGAGGAAAAACCAGAGGTAAGAACGTCCACGTCGACTTACTGACACTCTTATGTAGTTGTCTGAAAATCTTGTAAACGTCTTGAAATGTCTAAAAATGATGTGATCTAGATTCAGGCCTTATGGATTTGGCTATTTGAGGTTTTAAATGCAGATGTATAAGAATCAGATTGATAAGGAATTCCTTTGGACACTTGAATCTTCCTTTCAGGTAAAGAAAGAGAAGCCGTCAGGAGATGGGTGTAAAGGTGAGCCCATGGATACATCTTCATTCTCAGCGTCATCGTCGGTAGCAACAGGTGAAGACAAGATGCCAGAAGTGAAGAAAGAGCCCAAAGAGGAAGAGGAGGGGTCAGGGTCAACAGCCAACAGCAGCTCTCCAGCCAGCGCTCAGAGCAAGAAGAAAAGTAAGTTTGGAACTTCACTCTGTTATTCATTTTACAGCTACCATTAACTGCACATTAGTCTCGCATTGCCAGAAATATCGCCACAGCGCTGCGGAGTAAGGTCTGGCTCCTCCACACATACATTGCAGCATGTGTGGGAAAAAACAATCTGGATTGTTCGCATTCCTTAAAAATTGTCTTGGGTGGCGCTAAAGTCTTGACTCAGCAACGCTGGCTCTGCAAAAATGGTCACAGGAAGGGACTATATATAATATAAAATTAAGTTTACTGTTCACACAATACAGTAATGTGAGCATTTTAAATTAGCTGGTGGTATATGGTTACACATAATTTGCTCTTACCAGTGTATCGCCCTGTTTGATGTGACTTTGTCCACAGCAATCCTGGCACACAGTTGGTCCCAAAACATCCCAGTTATTTAGCAAATGCTGTAACGTACATATTCTCTGTAAATCTTTTCAGTCATTCCCCGAAAGAACCAAGCAAGCCTTTCTTCTTGCACGCCTTTAATTTTCTTCAAAACTTGTAGCTTGCTAGCTCAAAGTTTGTTGTTGTTGTTAAGAGCAACAGCTTAATACTTATAGACTTTCTAATGTGGGCTGTGGCTGTTGTTAAATGCTGTACATGATGCAGGCAGAGGAGAGACCTCTTTGCAACTTCTTCTCCCTTTACCTTCCATCTCTAAATCGTCACGGTGGCTCAGTGGTTAGCACTGTTGCCTCACAGCAAGTAGGCAGTCCTGTTCGATCCCCGGTTCGGTTTCTTTGGTGAGTTTGCATTTTCTCCCCCACCAAAAACATGGATGTTAGTGCTCCTGCCAGTAACCAGTGTCCAAAGTTCACCATTGTCACTGGCAAAAAAAAAAAAGACTGAGTTGGTCCCAGGGCGCTTGCGGCTTTTCTGTGAATGACAATAAAGGCACTTTTTCAACTTTTAAATCTCTTTTTGCTTGCTTGTTTTTCCTCCCTCCATCTTTCCCAGTCTTTAAGCCGGAGGAGCTGCGTCAGGCTCTAATGCCCACCCTGGAAGCTTTGTACCGGCAGGACCCTGAGTCCCTTCCCTTCCGTCAGCCGGTGGACCCCCAGTTACTGGGAATACCCGTACGTATTCGAACTAGTAACAAAACTAACCTGGTAAGGGACTGCACTGGCTGCCATTTTGCTTCAACTCCTCTGAAAACGTAGCTTTTTTTTTTTGTTTGATTTCCTTTTTCATCTTCAATATCTTTTCTCCTTTTATCATAGTTGTCATATTTTCTGAATTTCTTTCTTTAATCTTTTAGTTGATTTTTCTCCCATAGCATGTCTGAAGTTAAGAAAATGAGATTTAAGTGTGTGTGTTTATGTACCTGTGTGTTGTATTTGTGAGTGTGCACTCTTTTTTTATTTTTTTTTAAACTTGTCATTTGTAAATCTAAGCAATGACTTATGAACATTTGCCTTTACTTTGGAACTGTAGTGAAAAGCAAAAAGTAAACGATACATGTAAATCAGATATAAAATATCTAAAGTTATTACAAATTGTCATTGAAATTTAGGTTTCTGTGTTGACAGCTTTTGATGTAATTTTAATTGATTTGATTAGTGATTTGACCCCCCCCCCCTTTAAATACAATAATAACAAAAAAAGTTACAATTTTACATGACCCAAGCATTCATCATAGCATTATGCTTGATTATTGAATGGCTGTTTGTCTTTCATAGCACTCCAAACACAATAATGGAGACATGTCATCACTATTTATTTTAATAAGCCCAAGGCAGGACATAATTTGCTTCAAGCTCCAACAACAGTTCATGAGCCAATTGCTTTCATTTATCACTTTAATTTGTTTGACTTTTGACATCAGGTTTTAGGTTTTAATTTGAATCATGATTTTTTTGTAGTTTTCATCCCAGTGTTCCATTGCTAGCTTTCTAGTTCAGTTCCTCACCAGTAGTAGTGTGTCGTGTTCAAGTTGGCGATGTGTAGAGGTGGGACAATACTTTTTTTTTTTTTTTTTTAACCTCATTGCATCCAAATTAGGGGAAAAGAATACTTGATTTTGTGTAAGACTCTGTATGTACTTACATACAGGTAAAAATCGTTGTATTGAAAACCGAGGGACAGTGGCCGTCCTCCCACTGCCTCATGCAATATAAAGTTTATTTAGTATAAATGCCATTTTTAGAGCCGTGATGACCAGGCTTTTGGCTCACCTCTCTACAGGAGCCTCGACAAGTGATGCAACGTTTCCACTGTTGTGTAATTATATAACACCATTTTCAGATAAACATTCAACGACTTGTTGAAAATGTAAGTTACTCACAAACGGTAGGATTTCTAAACACTGCAGTGTCGTGATATACATTTGGCTGTAGGTTGACATTATAATATGCATCACTTGTTTGTTCATGTGAGTGGTTCCATTCAGACACAAGGGTCTGTTTCCTAACTGTTGTTGCCATGGTGACACCGAGATGGACCCTGCTCTCACATGTCCCCAAAATTGTTTTATTTTTTTGGTTGAATCTCCAAAGCCTTTCTTTTTCTCGCCCCTCGTCTCTTCTTCTTTCTCAAATAGTGTTTAAAGCTAAGATACACATTTATTGATCCCCAGCAGGGAAGTTCTGTTGTTGCAGCAGGACAACAGAAACATAGATGAATACAGATAAGTATAGAAAGTAACAAATATAAATAATGAAAAGGAACTAAAATGGAAAATAATATATAATTATTTTAAAGAGCTTTTGGAGACAGATGACCTGACAAAATCAGTGATGCTGTATGTTGTATAACACAGCAGTACATAGAATATTAATAAATCATATAGTAAAGGATACAACTATATTTAACAAGACTATATTAACAGTATCATGAGGTATAAAATCAGTTCAGTGGAGAGGTGAGTCTGCTGTGTGGAGAAATTATTCACACTGCTGTTGTACAACCTGATAGAGGCTGGTACAAAGGAGCGCCTGAAGCTCTGTTTTGCACTTAGGTGTGATAATCCGCGGGCTGAATGAGCTTATATATGCAGTTTTTATTTATATATATAAAGTTTAAGAAGAAGCGGAGGGTAAAAGGAAAAACAACTTGGAGACTCATCCGTCCGTCTTACATTTGCCTCCTCCAGCACTGTTGGCTTTAACTCTGTCATCATATTGCCACTCATGCTGCTGGCGTTGTTAATGCCAACCACTTTGTTGCCAAAAACAGTAAATCTCTATCTGCCTGTTGCTGTTGCCACTGCTGTTCTTCTTGGTTTTGCACCCTCATTGCTTTCTGGGCCTGAAAAGCTTTGTTTGCTTTCAGACTTCAGCAGAGAAACATTCCCTTCAGCTGTTGGACAGTGTTTTTAGCACTGTGGGGCACAATTAGCTACTTTCTAAGACAAATTGATACAGATTTTCACAATGCTTTGCTTCAGTTGCAATAGGATATGTAAAATGCAATCTCATCTGTAGCTATTTATTTGTTTTAATTTTGAGCGGCAGAGGATCGGACAGACTTGTGGCGGTCGCCTGGTCCCTGTTCGCGGTACAGATATAGACTTGAGTTTTGAATGTAGGGTGCAAAGCAGAGAGCTGTAGGGCAGAAGTTGTCATGTTTCTCTGTTTGCACACGAACCTTCTTTTCTGCAGCGCTCAACAACCTTGTCCCCCTGCACCCTCTTCTCTCCCTACTCTGGTCCCACCTGGTCGACTTTCATCACACCTCCCCTGATGACCCCAACACTGATGATGGTGATACTCTTCTTCCCCATCTCTCTCACCCTGGTCCCTCGGACTACCAAACCTTCCCACTATCTCTTCCCACCTTCTCAACTTTACCTCGACCTGCAACACTATTCCGGATGGCGCCCCTCCGTAATCAGGACTACTTTGACATCGTGAAGAACCCCATGGATTTGTCAACCATCAAGCGGAAACTGGACACGGGACAGTACCAGGAGCCTTGGCAGTACGTCGAGGATATCTGGCTGATGTTCAACAATGCCTGGCTCTACAACCGCAAGACGTCCCGCGTCTACAAGTACTGCTCCAAGCTGGCTGAGGTGTTTGAGTCTGAGATCGATCCCGTCATGCAAGGCCTGGGATACTGTTGTGGGAGGAAGGTGAGTGTGTCTGTTTTTATAAACGCATGTGGTCCCAGAGGAGGAATGCTTTCTTTAGTGTGGACATTTTGCTTTTATTTTTTTTTATTTTACTAAATTTATGGTCAGGATTGGGTTTTAAAGAAATAGTCTTGTAGTGACATTTGGGGAAATATGCATGTTCGCTTTCTGGCCAAGCAACTGGCTGTAGTCTAATATGTATCAGATACTTGGAGAGTGGTATTGATCTTCTCATCTACTTAACCCTCCGCTAGAAAGTATTTCCCAAAATATCGGCACTATTATAAGAGGTTAGATTAGGGTAAGGTTTACGCTATGTGTGACCACATTAATGAGTCATACTAACATGCAAGTGTGTTTTGAGCTATGAGTTTGTTGTTGTGGTTCAAAGTACTGTATGCTTGTGTGACGAGTGTATTAATGAGAGGCCTTTTCCTCAGATAACAGGTCTACAAACAACTTCTTTTCTTGTCTCTTTATTGTTGCAGTATGAGTTTTCCCCCCAAACTCTATGCTGCTATGGAAAACAATTATGCACCATCCAACGTGACGCTGCTTATTTTAGCTACCAGAACAGGTAAGAGCTTTCGGTACATTGGAACACACGCAGATAGCCTTCAGAAAGTATTATCGACATTTAGACATTTTGCTGTGAAAACACAGCCAAGGAGATCAGCTTACAGTATGTCTTGTTGTATTTTGCACATTGATTATATTTTCTACATGCAATCAGTGCAATCACAGATGAGTTTTAATTTGGCTTCCAATGGTTACAATGGCAACATTTTCCATCTTCATAGTTCAACGTTTTTAATTTTCATTATGTGGTCATTCATAAAGTGGGCTCCTGTCTTCTTCAGTAGTTGTTCTTTAGTTGTTGCACCATTGTTTCCCACTGAGTAAATTTACATGCACAACACATGACGGCTTGTCTTTTCTGATAAACTTGCATAAATAAATAGAGGGTGGGGGGATACATTCTCACCACTGGAAGAAAGGTTCCCACTTTTTAAATGAACTAAAAGGATGATGGGTCTCTTGTTGCTTTGCCATTTATTTTTTCTTCATCCACCCTATCATGTTCAGAGACTCGTATCCTCACCCCCGTCCTTCACAGCTCCTAGTGGTCTCTCATGTTGCTGTAATGTTGTTGTTGTTTACCACTGGACGTCTGACGCTAATCTTTGCTTTGCCTTGGCTCTCTGTCCTCTGTTGGTTGTTGTTCACATCCTGTCCGTCCCACCCTCCTCCATGTCCCCCCTCTCCCTGTCTGTCCCCTCTATTGTCCTCGTCTGACCTGTAACGATTTATTTCACGCTTTTTTTAATATTCATTTTGACTTCCCTTCCCCATCTCCGTCCCCCCCTTTCCCTTCTCCCCTTCTCTCCCTCCTTTTTTAACGCTTGTGATGTCTGCATTGGCCTGTTTTGGTGTGACCAATCATCCACTCCAAAATTTATGCGCAAAATCAAAACACCCGCCCACACAAAAACCCTGCATCACGATTGGCTGCTTCCTCCTGGCGACGACCTACCTTGCCCTCTGCCTCCTCCTGTGTGTGCGCCCCCTGGCCTGTCCTGCCCTGCTCTGATTGGCGGCTGCTTCTTCGTGCCCTCTCTGTGATTGGCTGTGCTGATGACGAACGGTGTAGTTCACCAAAATATGGGCTTCTTGCTGACAGGTACCACTTCTGTGAGAAGTGTTTCAACGAAATCCAGGGCGAGAGTATTTCCTTGGGGGACGACCCCTTGCAGCCTCAGACGTGAGTACCATCAAAATCCTGCCTTCCTCTCACACACAGCTCTCCCACCCCCCAACAAAACTGAGAGGTTCTCAAGTAATGCTTGTCCAGACAAGCAGTTGTGCAATTCTGGTATTAGAAGCATCAAAGTTTGACTGTGCCAGCTATTATAAACTCTTTATTCTTTGAATATCTAACCCCTAAACTCTTAAAGACCACACAAGCATTAATTAAGAGTTAAGATAAGATTAACCTATATTGATCTAGCATACAAGGACAGCAATAGTACAGATAAATGAGAAAGTAAAAAGAGAAATAATAAGTATATAAAAACTAAAAAAATTGAAATAAAAAATACAACATTTACAAGAGCTTATGGAGACAAAAATAGACAGTGGTTAGGGTGTAACCTTTTTATTTCCCCTTAAGTACTCTTTTGACTGACAGTGTCACATATATATATAGTCGGTAGCAGCTCATTCCAGTCAGTCATTGAAGCTATATGGTCCTTACACTGAGTGACATATTCAAACCCGAGGCTTGTTTTTTTATGGATGTAGACACCTTGTGCATCATTTCTCCAATGCCTTACATTTTTGGGATGTTTGACATTCTGAAGTAAAGTTCTGTTGAGCTGCAACTGTTAAATTGAATTAATTAGCAACTATTTTGATAACGGGTTGTCTTTTTTTTTTTTTTTTTTTTTTTAAGCAAAAATGCCAAACATTCCCTTGTTCCAGCTTCTCCAGTGTGAATCTTAAGAAGATGTGCTGCTTTTCTGTGTTCTGTCCATGTAAATTAAATGTCTTTTGTACTGTTGGTTGGACAAAATAAGACATTTGATGACATCACCTTGTGCTCTGTAAAAGTGGACTTTTTTTTTTTTTTTTATATTTTATTTTTAATTTATAGTCCAGACAGGTTGATTGATAATGATGATAACCAATGGCTGGAGATTTCCATGTGGTTGAAATGTTAAAGATAAATCTAAAACAATACATAAAAAAAAAAAAAAAAAAAAGTCCTCTTTTCTTATTGGGTGAGTTCATCTTTGTCATATAATTTAATTCTTGTATTTCACATCACCATCATATAGTAGCCATGTTATATTTAAAACTCTTACCGCTGACAAGTTTTTTTCTTATCTTAGGTGTGGGATAATCAGTATAACAAGACGTAGTGCTGACATATTTAGCTTGCGGGCACATTATGCATTTCTATACATATTTTTATGAATTGAAGATATTGGATTCTGCACGCAGCCTGGAGTCATAAAGCTACAGTAACTTTTATTTAAGAAAAACTGTGTATATCCTGGCAGTACTACATATTGGTGCTAATCTGAACAAATCACAATCCTCTGTCTTCTCCTGGCGCTCCTAGTGGAATAAGGAAAACAACCAATCTGAGCAGAGGAGTCTCTAACGCAGTGTCAATGACTGCTCCTGAACGGCTGTTAAACTGTAAAACTAAGCAGCGCTGATCAAATATCAATTGGGATTATCTTAGTGCATAGCCTATTTCAAGCTTTAAATGTTTTAAGAAACCTATTTTAGTGTACTCCTTTACCTGTTGTAATATGAGAATGTTGTGGGTTTTTTTTTTTTTTTTAACCAGTGTAGTGATTTTAGCTCCACTCTTTTCAAAATGGCTGCCGGGTCACAAACTTTTCATTTCACAGCTAAGCACTAGTACACTAAATATGTATTCAGTAACAGCCTATTGGTTCATATTTGATCAGTGCTGCTTAGTTTGACAGTTTGCTGCAGTTCATAAGCGGTCATTTATGCTGCATTAGAGACTACTTGGCTCTGATTGGGTGCTAATCTTTGGGCCGATGGAATCTTGCAGATGCCATTAGGAGCACTAGGAGGTGGCAGAGGAATGTGATTTTATTTTTTTTTGGCAGATAATCTTTTGTGTGTGTGCTACAATCAGGATATAGTGACAGTTTCAGCAAAAAGTTACCTTCTGCAGCTTTAAGAGGAGTACCTTGTGTCTGTTGCGGTGATTTATTTTTTGCTTATTTTTTTCCCACAGGTCCATCAACAAAGAGCAGTTCCAACGGAAGAAGAACGACACACTCGACCCTGAGTTGTATGTCCGCTTCTTACCTCATTAAATTTCTTTAATTATTTTGCACCATCTCTGTGTCGCCTGTGTCTGTGTTAAAACTGCATCTTGCTTTTAGATAAAAAAACAACATTTGAGCCGTTTGAATTAGGTTATGTTACATATAAATAATGGGTTGAAGTTATTGTCTGTCTTTTGTCTCCTCTCTTCTCAGACTTGTGGAATGTGGAGACTGCGGTCGTAAAATGCACCAGATCTGTGTCCTGCATCATGATACCATATGGCCGTCGGGGTGAGCCAGCTATCATACACGCACTCAGCACATTCTGTTACATGGCTGGGTCTGGGGCAAAAAGTGGCCTTTTGTATTCATTGAAAAGCTTTAGAATAATCCAAAACATCAATAAATGTGCTGGAAAACAATTAAGTCACACATGAATACACATTTATGTAGCTGTGCTGTGTTAAGATAATTGTTAGGAAAGATCAAAGTTTCAACATATTGAGGTGCAGCTTGGACAAAGTGTTGAAACTGAGAATATGTATGAGACCTGATCAGGACAGAACATGTCAACATATATTCATGCAAACAAAGTTCTGCAGCTCGAGTGTAGAGTAAGTTCCTCTTTCCCTAAAGTTTGATGTCCCATCATGTGTGGTCTGTTTGTAATTAAGATGTAAGTAATTAAAAAGTCATTAAAGCTGTTTAAAGAAAGGCAGACTGACATGAAAGAATGTCTTCTTTTGATTAAAGCCACGTAATCATTGTCATTGGTGTTGATTGTGACAGGGCTGAATGTAACCTGCAAATTTAACCATTTACTGTTCACTTCCTCCCCAACCACAGCTTTGTATGTGACAACTGCCTCAAAAAGGCCAATAAGACGCGGAAAGAGAACAAATATGCATCCAAAAGTAAGTGGATTTATGCTGAGCTACAGGTTTATTTCATGTCTTGTGTTTTGCAACTCCGTCTGTCATTGTGTTTTTCCTTTTACTAGCAACATATAAAACAAGCTCTTTACTTTCTAGTAACTATTTACCAGTCATTCCACTCCCTAATACTTTTTAAGATCAGAATCAGTCATCAGGATTTGTGCTTTTGACTGAAACCTATGTATGTATTAAATGGAATACTTAAACATTTTGGGAAATACACTTTTTAGATTTCTTGCCTAGTTGGGTGAGAAAGTTGCATGTCTTGACGTCACCGTGAGTTTGCAAGACAACCGGCAGAGATACCATGAAGTTACTGGGCCTCGCCGAAAATTGGCCAGGCACATTAACTTTTTAAATCCATACCGTGTGGTTTTTACACTACAGTTTTTATACAGATTAAACAAACGCAATACAAATATACATTATTAGTGAGCTTTAAAGATACTGGTAGTTTTTGTTCCCAGAAATGTTTATCTATTCCTTTTGAAACTTTAGCTGCAGCACTTGTGTGGAGATCTGTTTACGGGCTGATGAGGAAAATGGCCTGTTGATTGTATGTAATCAGATACAAGAGCTGTCTCTCCACTGTGTTTAAAAATGGCTATAGCTAGACGTTCGCATAGATGCATACA
The DNA here is from genome assembly GCA_013375575.1 of Percina caprodes. Classification (NCBI taxonomy): domain Eukaryota; kingdom Metazoa; phylum Chordata; class Actinopteri; order Perciformes; family Percidae; genus Percina; species Percina caprodes. Next base: position 2,986,044 of record JABXJD010000019.1, on the reverse strand, counting down.
GTATATATCACTCACATCTGTCTTTTTCCCACCTTTCTTTGCATTCCACCTCTCTTTATCCTTCACCCTGCAGGACTTCCTCAGACCAAGTTGGGGTGCTATTTGGAGACACGAGTGAATGATTACATCAAGCGGCACAATCTCCCTGAAGCTGGCGATGTCACCATCCGTGTGGTGCATGTCTCAGACAAAGTGGTCGAGGTCAAGCCGGGCATGAAATCCAGGTGTGTGTGCGTGTGTGTGAGACATATTTAGGTTAATGGCTTTTAGTTCCCACCAGTAATTTTTTTTACAGTAAAGTCAGTGTGTTTGAGGTAATTTGAAAAAGTAAAATATATAGTATTAGTGCCAATTCATTCAACTGTTATACTACACACTTAATTGCTAAATCCATTCTGTGCTGTGGTTGTGTACTGATTCCTTGTTGGAATGTGTGCTGCACATTGACGTTGATTATGCATTGAAAGCATGGCACTGCTATTGCTATGGCACTGATATTTGCATACCTCCCGATGTTGTGATGTATTTTTGTCAGACAGTTCAGAAGGTGAAACATTATGGTAAAGACACAGCAGGAAAGAGTTGCTGATTGCATGTCTTGGATTTCATAGCTGTTTTCCTCACCCTGGCTCTTTTTTCCCCTCTAGGTTTGTCGACAGTGGAGAGATGTCGGAGTCATTTCCCTACAGGATGAAAGCCTTGTTTGCATTTGAGGACATTGATGGAGCAGATGTCTGTTTTTTTGGGATGCACGTTCAAGAGTACGGCTCGGACTGCCCGCCTCCCAATCAGAGACGAGTGTACATCTCTTACCTGGACAGTGTGCACTTCTTCCAACCTCGAGTCATCAGAACTGGTGTCTACCACGAGATCCTGATAGGCTACCTGGAGTATGTCAGGAGGCAGGGGTAAGGGAAAAGCTTTTGTAGTCTCAAACATAATGCCTGCAAGAAACTCCAACTGAGCGTCTGAAATCAGTTCTGAGATTTCTCTAAAAAAAAATTAACGATTATACCTACACAGTTGTTTAAAAATGAGCCCAGTATGCAGTGAGAAGTGTGTTCATTAAGCTAGGTTTATGGTTGCCACGGTGTTTGAGGCGCGAGATGCTCGGAGATAAATGTAATGTTCTGTGGTAGGTCATGATTATCATTGATGTGTTTACTACTGTTGCCAGGCAGCCCTGCTTTCCTTAACTTCCGCCATCTTCTTCTATACTTATTGCTCTTTCATAAATTATTTAGTTTGTACTCTCTATGGTGTTTCGGAGAATACTGCCCTGAACAATGCATTGAGCATTTACGTCTCCATGCATGCTTGTAATTGCAGGCCATCTACGGAGGTCCCTGCTAGTATATCCACACTTCAGAATATAAGAAAATCCATTTACCTCTTTTCTGTTGAATACAACGCCATGTCTCCTTGTATCAGGTATACAACGGGTCATATCTGGGCCTGTCCACCCAGTGAAGGGGATGATTACATCTTCCATTGTCACCCAGCGGACCAGAAGATCCCCAAGCCAAAACGGCTGCAGGAGTGGTACAGGAAGATGTTGGACAAGGCTGTTGCTGAGCGCATCGTCCACGATTACAAGGTGAGAAATGCTTTCAGTTTGGCTATTGTACCAACGAAGTGAGCTAATGCAACAATCACTGCAGAAAACCGTCAAGTCCCAAGACATTCACTCATCCATAGTCCCTAACCTTGTCAAACTGTTGCACAAAATGAAGTCTTTCTTTCGTAAGTTTTACTCTTAAAAACATGAACGAACCCTGTCACAAATGTACGTCGTTTTGGTGTTTTTCTAAAACGATGAAAAGCTAATAAGGACATTAAAGGCATTACAAGCACTTGAACCCTTATCTCTTTGTCCATCAGGATGTCTTCAAACAGGCAACAGAGGACCGGCTGACCAGTGCCAAAGAGCTGCCATACTTTGAAGGTGACTTCTGGCCCAACGTACTGGAAGAGAGTATCAAGGAGCTGGAGCAGGAAGAGGAGGAGAGAAAGAGGGAGGAGAACAGTACCTCCAACGATAGCACAGATGTGAGTAGAATAAAAATAATCATCACTTGCAGTATTACAAAGAATTGTTTGTCACGGCAGTGCAATGTATTGAAAGTGATAAAACATTTACAGGTCACAAAAGGAGACAGCAAGAATGCCAAAAAGAAGAACAATAAAAAGACAAGCAAGAACAAGAGCAGCATGAGCCGAGCCAATAAGAAGAAACCAGGGATGCCCAATGTTTCCAATGACCTTTCCCAGAAACTATACGCCACCATGGAGAAACATAAGGAGGTATGCAAGTCTAATATGATTATAGCAATAGCTGTCTTCTTTCATTTGATTATATCATCAGAGTTAGGACATTGACTTTATTTGGGTCTCAAAGGGTTAAAGCGGCTATAATATATATATATATATATATATATATATATATATATATATATATATATATATATATATATATATATATATATATATCTCTCTCTCTCTATCAACAATGGATCACGACTACTTGTATGTGAAAAGTAGTGATGAAGGTAGTGATGAACCCTCAGAGTCAGAACTTCAGTAAAAAGATTTTCCTACTGTATTTATTAATCTAATCTCTAATATTATAAAAGCCTGTCTGGTTCACACTTCTTAAAGCTAATCCTCTCCACTCTTAATTCCCAGGTGTTCTTTGTCATCCGCCTCATTGCTTGCCCCACCGCCAACTCGCTGCCACCCATCACTGACCCTGACCCCCTCATGGCCTGTGACCTGATGGATGGCCGTGATGCCTTCCTGACTTTGGCCAGGGACAAGCACCTGGAGTTCAGCTCTCTCAGGAGGGCTATGTGGAGCACCATGTGTATGTTGGTGGAGCTGCACAACCAGAGCCAGGATCGCTTCGTCTACACCTGCAATGAGTGTAAACACCACGTGGAAACCCGCTTCCACTGCACTGTCTGCGAGGTGAGAATTGAGAGCTTTTAACCCTTTGTACTTGACTGGAGATTGTTGGTGGGCGATTGTTTTCTAAGCTGTGACACCTGCAGGTCCAAGCAATAATTCTTTTGACAGGAGTGTTCATTCCTGTTTCTTTAGATGTGACAGTTGCACAACAACAAAATATTGCAAAAAGGCTGTTTGGGTGGGCATGTTGCTTTAGGGTACGGGTGAGAAGAGGAAGGATAAGCAGTTTTAAGGATTATCAAATGCCAAAACGACACACGATTTAACAGGACTGTACACAATTTTGTTCATAAAACTTCGCTTCACATGACAAGTGTAATGTACATATGTGTAGTGTCAATTAATCCAGGGCTAGGGTTCTAATTTATTTTCCCCATCTCTGTTTTTAATTTCTTTCTCCAGGACTATGACTTGTGCATCACCTGCTACAACACTAAAGGTCATGAGCACAAGATGGATAAGCTGGGGCTTGGACTGGACGATGACAGCAACAACCAGGCAGCAGCAGCTACCCAGAGCCCCGGAGACTCTCGCCGTCTCAGCATCCAGCGCTGCATCCAGTCGCTAGTCCATGCGTGCCAGTGCCGCAACGCCAACTGCTCCCTGCCGTCCTGCCAGAAGATGAAGCGCGTTGTTCAGCACACAAAAGGCTGCAAGCGCAAAACAAATGGCGGCTGTCCTATCTGCAAGCAGCTCATTGCTCTTTGCTGCTACCATGCCAAACACTGTCAGGAGAACAAATGTCCCGTCCCGTTCTGTCTAAACATCAAGCAAAAGCTCCGGCAGCAGCAGCTGCAGCACAGGCTCCAGCAGGCCCAGATGTTACGGAGGAGGATGGCCAGCATGCAGAGGGTGGGGCAGGCAGTCGGAGGGCCACCGGGAGGACCTGTTGTAGGACTTCCATCGCCAGGGAACAATGGTACCACGGCACCCAGTACCCCAACCTCTGTTGGAACCCAACCCTCAACACCCCAGACTCCAACTCAGACCATGCCTCCAGTCACGCAGCAGGGAATGGGCTCTGGACCTGGAGTTCAGCAGCAGCAGCTGGGTGGAATGCCCCCACAAAGTGCCATGCCTTCTCAACACCCCCTTCACCACCAGTTCCAGCAGATGGCCGGTGGAGGAGGCGGGGCTGGAGGGATAATGAGCTCTCCCCAACATCAGCAGCAGATGCTTTCTCAGGGCCAGCAACAGCAGCAAATTGGATCTGGGACCAACCCCCAACAGCTCCATCAGCACCCTAACAATTTGCCTCCATATGCTAGCAGACCCCCGGGCTCCTCCCCGATCCATCAGTCCCAGGGCAAACCGGTCCTTGGCTCTGCAACACCTCCCCAGCAGCAGCTTGGTGGGAGTGTTGGGGGCCAACAGCCTCTGAGCCAGGCCCAGGGCCAGCCGTCCCTTCCGCAGCAGCAGCCACCCTCTGGCCCTCCCCCGGCAGCAGTAGAAATTGCCATGAAGATCCAACAGGTAGCCGATGCTCAGAGGAAGATGGCTCTTCAGAGACAAGCAGCTCAGGCAGCTGCTGGCTTAATGCCTCCTCACCCTCACCACCAACAGGGTCAGGTTCAACAGATGGGCATGGGTCACCCAGGGACTGCAGGGATGGTTGGAACCCAGGGTATGCCTCTACAGACCCAAGCAGCAGTGGCAGCTTCCCGGGCCCACATGGATCAACAACAAGGTGCTTCACCAGGGATGATGGTTGGCGCTGGTGGGTCCATGCAGCAACCCCCTCAGCAGGGTAACCTGCCCCAGGGCCATCTGCCCCCTCAAGTACAGCTTCAACAGCAGAGGATGGGTGTTCCACATCAAAACCCTCAACAACAGCAGCAGCAGTGGTCAGGTCAGGGGATGCCACCTCAACAGAGGCAAACTATGATGAACCAAATGAGCCATCCAGCCATAATGGCAGTTCAACAACAACAACAGCAGCAAATGCAACAACAGCAGCAAATGCAACAACAGCAGCAAATGCAACAACAACAGCAACAACAGCAACAGCAACAACAACAGCAACAACAGCAACAACAACAACAGCAGCAAGCTCAGGGCCATCCTGCCTTGATGAATATGGTGCAACAGCAAGGTGCTGTTGGTGGGATCCCAGGAGGAGCTGTCCCTGGAGTTGCTGGTGTCCCTGGGGCTGGTGTTGCTGGTGGGAATATCCCCCAGGCAGCCCTGCAGGAGCTGTTACGGACTCTCCGCTCACCTAGCTCACCACTCCAGCAACAGCAAGTCCTCAACATCCTGCGATCTAACCCACAGCTCATGGCTGCTTTTATCAAGCAGAGAGCCTCAAAATACAAGGGGGTTCAGGGGGGACCAGGTGGTGGACCTGGAGGTCCTGGTCCCACAGGGGGTCCTGTTGGGAATGTCATGGCAGGAGGGGGCCCACAGGTGAACATGAACGCTACTGGTGGTGGCCAGCCAGGGATGCATATGGGTGGTCAGACAAATGTCAACATGCCCACTATGGCCCAGTTACAGCAAGTACAGCAGCAGCAACAGATACAACAGCAGCAACAGATACAACAGCAGCAACAAATACAACTGCAGCAGCAACAGCTACAACAGCAACAACAGCAACAGCAGTTACAGCAACAGCAGTTACAAGCAGCAGCAGCAGCAGCAACAACAGTTACAACAGCAAAGGCCGCTGCTCAGCAGTTTACAACAGCAGCAAGTGGCAGCTCAGCAGCAGCAACAACAACAACAACAACAACAACAACAACAGCAGCAGCAAGGGGGAGGAGGAGGAGGAGGAGTTATGCAGGGCCAGGGGCCACAGATGGGAATCAACAGTCCCCGGTTTAGAGAGTTGCTGCTGAGACGGCATCTTCAACAACAACAACAACAACAACAGCAGCAGCAGCAGCAGCAGCAGCAGCAGCAACAGCAGCAGCAAATGGGAGTAAGTCATGGTCAGTTCCAGCAGCCACAGCCACCACAGGGGCAAAGCTACATGGGACAGCCTGGAATGCAGCCTCCTGCCGTGGGACAGGGACCACCTGGAGGTCCACCTCATGGCCCCCAGCAGCCTGGTGGCCCCCCAGGCCAGCAGGGGCAGGGTTATCCTGGGTCGGTGACGCAGCAGCAGAGGCTCCAACACCAGCACCACCTCCAGATGCAGCAGCAGAATGCCATGGCTGGCCTGCCAGGGGGTGATGCAGGGCCAGGTGGTGGAGGTGTAGGAGGTTCTCAGCAGCCACCTCAGGGCCCTCAGCCCACTCAAAGTGGCCCGCCACCTCCATCTGCTCAGGCTCTGCTCCAACAGGCCATCCACCAGAGGCTCCAGCAGCAGCAGCAGCAGCAGCAACAACAGCAGCAGCAGCAGCAGCATCATCATCTGGGCCCTGGAGGGTCACCAGCCCATCACAGCAATCCCATGAGCCCTCAGCAGCCACAGCAGATGGCCCAGTCCCCACACCCACACCAACACCTGTCCACATCGTTAGCTAACCAGGTGCGATCCCCACAGCCTTCACCCAGACCCCAGTCCCAGCCGCCACACTCCAGCCCGTCCCCACGAATGCAGCCCCAGCCCTCCCCACATCACATCTCCCCCCAGATGCAGACGGGTTCCCCACACCCAGGCCACCTGAACCAGCACCACCCGGGCATGGTGGTCCCTCCACAGCAACAGCCAACGAGCCAGCAGCAGCAACAACAGAACTCTATGGAGCAGTTTGGGTCGGACCAGAGTGGCATGTTATCTCAGCTGAGTGGCATGGCTGGTCTACACGGGCCGGGGGGCAATGGTCAGGACCCGCTTGGCCAGAATATGAATCACAACTCTTTAGACCTCATGTAGAATTCTACTTAACGTGTCAAGTTGAGCTGAAACGCTCTGTGATTCTTCGCACAAACTGCACTCACCCAGGACAGTGTTATTGTTATTACTTAGCCTTTCTTTTTTATACTATTATAACATGTTATTTAAAATGTTCTCAATAAAGATGCATTGAACTGAACTTCCTATGGGAGATGAACAATAAATCAAGCAGTCGTTAAATAAATTAGAATAAATGAATTGTAAGTTATTGCTGTTAATATATTTTTTTTTTCCAATTGTGGACAAAGAGGGGGATGGTTTCTCTAGCACCCCCTCCCTCACCCCCGCCTCTTGCTGAATACAAGAAAGGTGATATTTTGGGGTTTTGGGGATAAATGGGAGTACTTTTTTTAAGAAATGTTTTTAAGATTTTAAAAGTGGTCAAGAATTAAAGATGAAATGATTTAATGCAAAGAACTTTTTTTTTTTTTATCGGTTTCGTTACCCCATCATTCAATGTCTATTTCTGTTTCGCGGAGTGATGTGGATTATTATTAATGTAAATCCAAACATGATGCATATCTTCATTTTTTTTTTTTTTTAAATGTTTGAATTTGCTTTATTTATTTTTTTCTTTTTGGGGGGTGGGGGTGTTATGTTCCCTGAGACTGCTACAATTCGTATAGAAATATATTTTTGTTATGACTGTTATGATGGGGGTAGTGGATATTTCATTTCACTTTGGATGTCTTTAGTTGGGTCTGCCCAGGTGGGAATAATTAAATGTGTTTTATTGCAGTGGTTGGGGGTCTGCTACGCGTTTGACATGTTGAACGGACATTGTGACGTCCCGGCCAGCATCTGTATTGGACATCGGTCACGCTGGAAGGGACTCCTCCCTCGAAAACATGCAAGCCCTCTCCCTCGAATGTGTGTGCACTCCTTCCTTTAAAGACCCTTAATATGGATCAGTGGAGGCATGGGGAGGGGGGGTGCATACCTGTGTGCCTGAAACATTTTGAGTACATGGGCTGGGATGTGAAAAAATGGGTGGGGTGGGCTCCTTTAGTGTTTTTAGGATTCCCCTGTTTGGCATAAACAGAGGATTTTGATCCAAATGAACTGTGTTGCACAGAAAAGAGGAGGAGATATGAGCAGTCTGTCTGTCTCCTTCTGCCTCGTCCCCTTTGCTGCTCCCCTTGGACTTTAAATCCCCTACCCCCACCTCTTCCTCTTCTGGAGGAAGTTGCTCTCCCTCCCATCAAACTCCATCCTCTTTATCTTTCTGCTAAGAACTTTGGGAGTTTAATTTAATATTTTTTACTGTACAAAGGAAACACAAACTGTGGACTCAAATACTGTTTTTTTTATAATAAAATGAAAATTACCAACAGTGACGTGTCCAGCATGTGGCTGTGTATTCGATGAATATGAGATGAATAAGGAGTAACTTTTTAATGTGACTTTGTGATACAGGGACTCTATCACAAAGTCACACTTACTTATTCATATTATTATTATTCAGCTGCCCTTTGGCCTAAGCTCTGTTTCTCCAGTATCATGAAGCTGGTTCCCTTTTAATTGAAGTAGATCCCCTTGACTATTCTGCACAGCTAACACTGTTCTGGATCCGATCAAAACCTGCCAACGGCCTGGCCGTTGATCGAATTACAGTAAAACTTGAGTCGTTATTCCTTCAGGGACAGAAACAGTCTTACATTATGGAGTAGCACATTTTATAATACTGTATTTTGTTATATCATGAGTTTAAAAAAAAGTAATGTTAACCTGTTTTTTGTTTGTGGAAAACAGTTTAACATCTGCAAATACATTGTATTTATTCTGTAAGAAAATGTCATTTAGTAACGCTAAAGTTAAGTTTGAAAAACAAAAGCCCCACTATATACAGTACATGGTTCTTGGAGTTAGAGCTCTGTGATCGTGATCACAGCTGGAGAGCAGGAAAAAGTAAATGCCAGCACTGACATGATGCTCACTGATCTTGTGATTTCACATATAACCTGTAATTATTTTCTTTTCCAGCTCAACCACAATTATTCAAATTCACAGTAGGTAAACTTTAAGTAGCATGGGTTTTTATAAGAAGCTTCATGTCTTCTAAATGATGTTTCTTGTTAGTGTGTACCCCCCCTCCCACTTCCGCTGCTGCACTTCAGGCATACTGAGTCTATGATTCAGAAAGTATTAACTTGATGGCGTCACTTACAGTAATTTGTCTTTTCTGAGAGCAACGCGCCCTCTAGTGGTGGCACATGGCAGTACGATTGTTCACTATCAAAGCAGTAATAGTGGATGGATAACACATTCAGTGGTGGAAAACATTATTGTATTGTTACTGCATTATTTAGTTTAAGTGAAATAGCTGGTTTAAAAAAAGTAAAGAGTTGCATCTTTAGGAGTAAAAATGTATTCAGGTTTCATATTTTAGATCATTAGGGTTTAAAAAGCTGATAAACAGCTCACATAAGCAGCAAGTTTCTGATGCTTACGGAAAGTTGACATTTGCACATATTTTGCCCACTCGGGTGCAGCACCTGCTGCTTCAATAAAAACTCACATCAGTATAATTACACTTTAAAGCGCCCATATTATGCTCATTTTCCAGTTCATTATTGTATTTTGAGGTTGTACCAGAATAGGGTTACATGGTTTCATTTTCAAAATAACACCATATTTTTGTTGTACCGTGTGTTTAGGTCTCTGTTTTAGCTACACTTGTTTTAGGTACAGAGTGAGATATCTAACTTCTGTGCTATCTTTGTTGGGAGTTGCACATGCACAGTAGCTAGGTAAGATCACATCAGCTACATAACCCTCTCCAACATTGGTCAGTGCAAGGCATGATTAACCGGGAGACTTCTTCTAAACGAGGGCTAACTTGTGGAATACCTGCAGAACCGGGACATGGAAGTAGTTCTTTTGTAGATTATGGTCTACTAGTGTGTGTTGTAGCAGTGTTTTGCCATTGAGAACGAGCTAGCATGCTAGCGCTTGCGTGTGCTACGGTTAGCCACCTCGTCTCGGCTAGTTACGTCGAAAGCCGTGCAGATTTTGAACAGCTCACCCGGAGACTCAAGGCAGAGGATATTCAGAAACTGTATTTCACTCAAAACAGCATAGTTTTTTTTTTCCAAGTTTGTATGCATATGAAAGCACCAGAGACACAAAACGACACCCCAAATCCCAGAAAAGGTGATATTTTTCATTATATTGGCACTTTAAAGATGCTCAGGTGATCAACTTACCCTTATTTAAAAGAAATACATTAATAGAACTGGGCTACCGTGTGTTTTAAGAGGTAACTTTAGGATTTGGGGCTCTGTTTACCACAAAACAAATCTTTAAAACATGTCCAACTGGGTTGCACAAAAAGCGTCTGCATTTGTATATCAGGACTGCTTTTATGCTTTCAGTACTCCAATACACTTTGTCTAAAGTAAAAATAACTACACAAGATATGTCTTTTAGAAGGATAACTGTCTTGAAGTTGTGCTGTGAGGTTTCCCCTCGATGTGAGGTATCCTCAACCTGCTATCTGATATTTAATGTTCATAAGAGGTACTTGCTGTACCACCTCATGGTACATATGCTCCAGGAGACAGTTCTTTTAGTACATCTTTATTGGAAATGCAAAATAAAAATCCATTTTTAGAGAGAAGACATGTTTGACAGTTCATATTTGTCAGATAAAGACACATAAGTGACATAATTTAGTTTAGCTTATACATGTGACATGCAATAAATAATATCTCACTACAGTCTGACCTAACGTACATTTGCTTCCATTTGTACACGGCGTAACATCAGCGGTGTAAACTGATATCTCCTCTTTTGAAATGCACAAAGGCTAGTGAAAAGAGAAGACTAACAATTGGTAATACAAAAATAGAACCAGGTAGCATTTCATACTTGAAAAGTAAAAGGACAGTAAGACAGACAACAAACACAACTGTGTACTTCTTTTTGTGCATCCAGCCTCCTTGAAATGCAGAACTTAGAATCTAAGCGGCAGGCATTAATTCTTGCTTTGTTTTATTTTTTTGTGTGTGTGACAGAAATAGACCTCAACAAACCACAGGACAGGGCTTTGTGCGTGTGTGGCACACACTGACAGGGCATGCAGTAACTAAATACTGTGCAATACTGAAAAAGAATAATATCTTTACAAATAATTATCAAGAAAAAAGGAGCGACTGAAACAGGCCCCAAGAACAGATTTGAGTGTGTCTGGCTGGAGGATGACTGGAAAAAGTAGCTGCATGGAAGTAGTAATGTGGTTGTCTCAGCATCTGTCTCCACCTCTCAGTGGCCCAGTGACCCCAGGAACGAAAGCTGCCATGGAGATCCATTTAATCCTCTGGATTGCAATGGATGATTCGAGGAAATTTTTTGGGGCCGCAGGCTTCCTATCACGTCTAATACATGAGCCACAATGACAAAATTACCACTCATTAATTATTCAAAGGCAACAATGTCTTCTTGAACTCAGTAGGAAATGAGTGTAGCTTTGTAAACACGTAGAATTACCTATAGGGTCTTGACTTATGGGGCTCGGCCAGGCACATCATCAAGAACAACGTGGAGCTGCCACCCTGTGGTCCCACCACTCGCAGGGATAAGCATTGCGGTTGGCTGCATTGTGAGCCGAGCGGCAGGCAAAGGTGGGAACCTCGGCGTTCTGGCCCCTGGCATCGCAGACTGGCTCTATAGGGACCGTGAAACATCACCTCTCTGGCTAGGAAGGAACTGGAGCTGGTGCGGGAGATGGAGCGAGATATATTTGCACTGGTTCTGGAACCAAACTCCTGGAGACGGGCTGGGCCAAACGTGTAGTGAGGATGAAGTGAGAGTGTCTGGCTGAGGCTCCTGTCCACCAGGTCTTCAACTCCTGCCACCGGAAGAATTTTTTTGTGCAATTTGGGTGGGCCATGTTGAAAACATCCATTGTGGCAGCGGATACTAGGAGTTGTGGTCAGAGGTTTGTCAGCGCCTGTCGTGGCAACAACCTAATGACCCTTTGAGCCAAAGAAGGAGGCCTTTCAGCTTGGTTGGCCCTGGGGTCCCCTGCAGCAGCCGGTTGGCCAGATGGGCTAAGATCAAGGGGTGAAGAGAAGTTTGGGAAGGCTATGGAGAAAGACTTTTGCTTGTCCTCAAGGAAGTTCTAGCAAACCTTTTAACAACTCAGTAAGGAAAAGCAGGGCTTGGCTAAGGCTGTGTTCAGCAGGGGAGGAGAAGTGCGGACCCGGACTGGAGATATTGTTGAGTAGTGAAAAGAGCACTTTGAGGAACTCCTGAACCCGACTAACACATCCGCTGTGGAGGAGCCAGAGTTTGAACACTTGGGGGGAAGACTTATTCATATCCCTTTGCAGATGATGTGATTCCGTTGGCTTCATTAGACCGTGACCTCGAGCATGCGCCGGGACGGTTTGCAGGGCGTGTGAAGCAGTTGGGATGAGAGTCGGTAAATGTCTGAGACCATGGTTCTCTGCCGAACAATCGATTGCTCCCTTTAGGTTGGGAGTAAGTTACTGCCCCAAGCGAAGAACTTCAAGTATCTCGGGGTCTTGTTCACGAGTGAAGGTAAAATGGAGTGACAGATGGACGGTCGGTTTGATGCGACGTTTGGACCCTCACCTATTGTCATGAGCAGACCCAAACGGAATCTGCGGATGTTTTTACAGTTTTTATCGGTGATCCAGAATGAAAATCTGCAAAATTTAACGGACTGTCTTTCTGCTTGAGGTGGACATGTGTTAACATTCAGAGTTTTGTTTTTATATTTTATTTGTATTTGATTCAAATCTGCGGGAAATCTGCGGAATTCTGGGTCCGCAGACTCCCTGTGACCCTGGTCATGAGCTTTGGATAGTGACCAAAAAAAATTACATCTCAGATGCAAGCAGACGAAATGAGTTTCCTCCGTAGGGTGGCTGGGCTCAGCTTTTATGATAGGGTGAGGTGCCCACACATCCGGAGGTAACTTGGAGTAGAGCAGCTGCTACTTCTAATGAGTTGAGTTGGTTTGGTCATCTGATCAGGATGCCTTCTGTGTGCCTCCCGTTATGTTCTGTAACAACCGCAAAGGGAACTTTCACCTTCTGTTGATGGCGCGAGTCTGACAGCAATCATATTGGGAGCATTTGTGTTTAGTTGCGTTACTCACATGAGACTTGCTGGTGTAGGGCTGTTGGCACCAACAACAATTCTTTCCTTCATTAACCATGGCCAAATGACCACTTTTTCTGCTCTGTACCCATTGTGGAAGTCCCAGATACATTGGAAAACCAAATTGTGTCTGGGTTCATAACATCATCCAGAGGCACACACAGCTCGGTGTGCAGGAAGTGCATCTGGATGACTGCCGCTTCCAGCGCTACTTGAGGTAAAGATTTAGCTGTGGTTAATTCCAATAAAGGGATAAAAGAACATCAAAATAACTACATCATGATACCAATTTGTAAAAAGTCTGAATTCATGCTTTGTCAGCTCTGTTTTCGGAATGGCGTTTGGAAGGATTGGAGCTACGCTATGCAGGAGTATCTGAATGCTGTTAGATTTTCGCAACAGCTTGACGCAAATTTGCTGCTGTTTGCCTCTTTGCATTGACTTTGTCATTCACAATTGCAATCACGCTACTTGTGTGAACACACCATTAGAGGTTTTCCAGGCCCGTCCAACTGATAAAAGGCCCCAGGGTAGGCCCAGAACACGCTAGAGAAATTATATATCTCGTTTTGCCTGGGAACGCCACAGGGTTACCCAGATAGAGCTGGAAAACGTTGCTTGGCAGAGGGATGTCCGCAATATTTTGCTTATACCATGCTGCCCCGTGACCCGGCCCAGGATAAGCAGATTAAAATGGTTGGATGGATGGAATTACCCAATATACACATCATTTACATGTATAAAATGAGCGGCTGGTCTAATTCTGGTTATTCTGATCTCTCTTCATCTCTTTCTCATTATTTAATAACCCTTAAAGAAGCCTTCAGCCACAACCGCTTCTTTAATAGTCACCGTCAGAGAGTTGATAGTCACGTCTGTAGAAATCACGTTCCCGGGTCGTTCTGCTGCAACGGGAGGAATCTGACTGCCTGGTGCTGTCGTGGTAACACTCGGATTGTCGTCACTCACTTCCTCCTTCCTTACCTCAGTAGGGGAGTGCTCACATGCTGTCTCGCTGCCCCCCTGAACGCTCACTATCACCGAGGTTGTGTTGCTGCTCTGACACACACTGCTCTCTAATCTAATCTCTAATCCTTCTGACTCCACGCTCTCCTCACCTATGTCCCAGTCTGACCTGTCGCTCACAGAAACCACATCTTCTGTTATGGCCTCAGACACAGAGGCACTGTCTTTTGATTGGCCGCACGCACACGTTTGGTTCTGTCTCGTTTCAGATGTCCCGCCGCCCGGTCTGTCAATCCATGTTTCTGTGCCTACCGCTGGCAGGTCGGCGTCCACCTTCTCCTCTACGTCCATCTCTAAGTCCTGTCGCTCAAGCAAGGGTGGGGAGCTGCACTCTGACTGACCTAAGGAAAGAAAAAGAGACATTTTGTTCATTTTTAAAGGTCAACGGTCATGACAAATCTACTGGAATTGTAACTTGACAAACAAACCATATAAACTGCCTTTACTTCTCTCTTCGGTAATGCTTTCAGACTCATGCTTCTCTTCTTCGCTGGTGACGCCCCAGTCCTCTTCAATGGGCTCCTCCATCTTCTTCAGTGGAAAGGTGGTTTTGTTTGAGGGTCCCGCGGGCCCCCGTTTGGACACCCTCTGCTTGCTCTTCCTCCTGGCTAGGCCACGGTACAGGCTGCTCTGCTCGCCCTGGTCCACATCTGTACTCATGGAGCGGGTGAGGGAGAGACGCAATCGAGGGGGGGGCTTCTCTGAGACCTTGTTGGCACTGCGGAGGTCCATGGCAAAGATGTTCTGGGGCAGAGCAAAGGAGACAGGTTAACACATGAATCATTACTATATTCATTTTGAATCAACAGTGACATTATGTTCCCAGGTACAATTCTGTCATCTGGGTACTTTCCGTTGGCAAAACAAAATGTATTTGCTGGACAAGTTTGTGACAAATAAAAATTTATGGAAAATGTAGTAAACAAATCCCATAAAAATACAAAAAACAACAATTATTGATCCTACTAGGTATTGACAGTGTATCAAGGCCTGATCAAAGCCTAGTCCGCTGTGCCATAGAGCCCCACTGTCCAAAAAGTCTCCACCCATGCTAGCAGCTCAGTGTGACTGTACTTACAACTGTCCTTTGAGCTAAATGCTAACATCAGCATGCCAACATGCTCACAGTGATCATTCTAACATGCTGATATTTAGCAGGTAACATTGACCAGATTAACTATTTTAGTATAGCCTGTTAGCATGCTAACATTTGCTAATATGCATTAAACATACATAAAGTACAGCTGAGGGCAGCTGATGGTCATTAGTTTTGCAGGAAGTGGGTCATAAATCAGAGTATAAATAAATATCCAACTAAATGTTGCTGGGTTAGCTCAGTTGGTAGAGCAGGCGCACATATATAGAAGTTTACTCCTCGACGCAGCAGCCGCAGGTTTGACTCTGACCTGTATCCATTTGCTGCATGTGATTCCCCTTTCATGTCCTCATCTGTCCTGTAGACTTAAAGGCGTAAAATGCCCAAAAAAATAAATAATAATATTCTAATATCAAGCGTGGTTAAAAACACATCAATGAACCACACTGTTGCACATGTTTGTGTATTACGATGAACACGGGCACTGTCTTCACAGTTAAATATTTTAAACAGAAAGCCTGCATTACAAACTGGACATGTGGGGTTAAAAAGAAGGTGGGTATTACCAGGTAGTAAAAAAATAAATACAAAATAAATAAAAAAATTTGATAGTTGCATTATGGGAAATGAGCTTGACATATACTAGGGACTAAAAGTGAAGAAATCTCAATCTCTGTTGCTTCAATCTGGACGCTTCTTGTCTTAAAGGTACTCAAAATTGACCAAGTTAAAGAGCACCTATCTGACGGTTTATTCTGAGATGTTGTGTTACCAACAATCATCTCCTGGGTTAATGTGACAACTGTCTGTGAAAAAAAACAGAGTCCTCACTGAGCAGTAAGCATTAGTGGAGAAAAGGTATAACAGAGGCTTGTGAGACAAGAAGAAAGGTAAGTGTCGCTACCCGCAGGACGAGCCTCCTGGGTCTGAGACCTTTCCTGCGATAGGCCAGAGCTCTGATCTTCTCCTGACTGGGAGAGAGAGAGGTAGAAACAGGGGACAGAGAGAGGATAGAGACAAAGTGACAAAGAGATTGTGAGCGAGAGAAAAAAAAGAAAACACACAAAAGGTGCTTTGCAAGAATAAAACAATAAGCTCTTCAAGATTCCTCACTTCTCTTCGTAGGCCAGGACCAGACGCGGGTCCAAAATATTTTCTTCTGGTTCCCAAGTACTGTACCTGCCAACAAACACATTCAAATAAGTATCTATCTATCTATCTATCTATCTATCTATCTATCTATCTATCTATCTATCTATCTATCTATCTATCTATCTATCTTCACAGGACATGGTGCACAGGTATCGAGAAACATATTTTGTTTTTTTGAGAGGTTACTGAGTTTATATTGAAAGGATGAGCTCACTGGATGATGATTCAAGGCTTACTCACTTTGGTGGCCATCCCTGCCATTTCAGTAGGTACTCCACATTACCCTGAGGAGAGACAGGGGGGGGGGGTGTTACACTTACAGAGGATAGGCAGCAGTGTTGGACACATTTACACAACTTTTATGTTAATTCTGGTGTGATATAGAAACAAGCTGCTGTGTTTTGAGTGGGAAAAAAGGATGACTGTCCCTTTAAAGTTTGGAGTGAGGAGGGGAGGAGAGAGAGGGAAGGAGGGTCACGGACATTTTTTTCTCCCTTTCAAATGTTGTTTTTCTGAGGAATGACGTCAATGACAGCGGGGCTGGGCAGCCTCCAAACAGCAGCTTTTTCTCTCGCATCGCGGTGACGTGACCGCGCACGACTGGTTTCAACAATGCACGGACTCTCTCTTGACCATTACACCGGTGGCTCTGATAGGTGGGGCCATGGGAACGTGTAAACAACGTGATGTTGCGCAACGTTCAACCAGCTAGCCTGCTAGAAGGTTCGCCGTCATTCCAGAAGAAAATAACTGTATCGCTCCCCGGATACTCTTGTAGCCCATGTGGAGGAAAACTGTTTATTTATGAGGACACCGGCAGTAGGATACATTTGTTTCACCATTTCAACAACAAGCTATTAGCCTAGCATAAATTAAAGTGTATACGCATTGCACTTTTTATTTATTTTACATAACAGAATACACAGTGCTGTGTGCACGTGCTGCGTCAGAAACGACAGTGTGCCGCTCATTTCTCTTCTGTTACGAGTCCACATCTCATCCTCTGTAAAAATGAATGGCTTCCCGTTACGCAGCATTCAGTGACTGACATTACACAGCAGTTTCACTCCGGCGCTCAGCCGCTGGCTGGCGAACCTTAAATCAACTACGCAGCTCCCCGCACACTGTCCGTACACCCGTTTTCAGAATAGCCTAGCTACACACCCCCTTTCCCATCTTTTACTACAGCTGCGTAGGCTCCTTCAAAACACGTCCATGCTGCAGCATCTCAGCGGCTGTACAGGATATTGTTACAGGATGCGACTCAGGCTGTGAAACAATGTTAAACTTTGACGCAGGTATAAGAACAGACCAGTCTGAACATTTCTTGTGCGTAGCGTTATGGGGAAAGTGGACAACGTTAGCCTAGTTTTGTTGAGCATGAGGACATCGGATATTACACGGAACACACTGTTCAATAGGACCAAAAATACACAGACAAATAAGTTAATAAGTTATATGAAGTGTAATTTCTAGTCGTCCCTCTTACCTTTCTCACTCTCTTTTTTGTTATTGACTCAACAGCAAACACTTGGTCTCCTATTGATGACAGCTCCATCTCCGCGCGCGGCTCCACACGCTCCAAACAAGTCGTAAACTGGCTCTCTGTTGTATTTTCCAAGTGCTGAAATAAAAAATAGTTATGCTACAGAGGACAAGGGGGTGGGGGAGAAATCAGCCGCTCTGTCTCGGTGTGAACACTTGCTTTGAGCGCGGAGTCTCTGCCTTTTTCTCTGACTCCAAACTCCAGCTGCCTGCCTCCCTCACTTTAGCAAAATCTGCGACACATCAACACAGAACAGGACAACGCGCTGCTTTAAGTCGAGCGCGCCGCCTTTCTACTGCGTAGGGCCGAGCCCCCAGTGTGCGTGCCCGTGGCCGCGCAAGCAAAATTGGAGCAGAGTGCAGAAGAGGGACAGAGGTGTGGAGGGTCAAAACGACAAGGTTGTAATTCATTAGCGTATTAGTGATTTTGTGTATTTTGTAGACCTATGTGTTTTTGTACATTTTAAACTTGTACCCTATTCTGTATGTGTTTTTGTATATTGAAAACTTCTAAAAATTCTTAAAGTTTTTTATTAAAAAAAAACAAGAAACATGAGTTGTTGCACTAACGTTTCTTCATTAAAAAAATTTCAATTTAAGATGCAAAGGAACTTCCACTCAGTTCACTCTTGGAATTTATTTCTTTATTTCAAGGCTAAACTTTATAAATCAGACTTTTTAGTAAGATAAAAATTAAAATTTCATTCCTTGTAAAATTTTTTACATATTCTTCTTCTGGAAACAGCTAGCCCGGCTCTTTCTAAATGTTACAAAATCCACATACAAGCACCTCTAAAAGTTCACTAATTAACATGTTATATGGATGGTCTATTTCTTGTCTGGGAGCAGTTGCCACGCAACAAGTGGAGACTGGAAGGTCCAATATGTCATTTATTTACTGTAATAAATCATAAAAAGACCCAAATACTATCTTTTCTGACAACAATGCTAATGCCAGTATTTTCTCCTTTTGAAATTTCCGTTCTGTGACGGAATTTCTGTTTTGACCTGTGTGTTGTGTGTCAATGTAGATATTTTCTATCCAACCTAAAAAAAAAAAAATAATAAAAAATCCCGGCATCTTTCTAACAGTTGAGTAGAGACGTAATACACCCGTGTAAAAATTGGAGATTGTATTTGAAATATGGAGACAACTAAGCGCCTAGAAGGACGCCGAGTTGGCTAATTTCCTAAAAATATATTGAAATATATAGCTACGGTACCCGAGTTGTTATTTGCAAAAACAATTGAGACACAACCAGGAAATGGATTTGACTGGAGCTAGCTAATGCTAACGTTACTGGAGAACCAGTCAAGCCATGGCAGTTTTACAAGGTGGATGGTGGGGATGTGGCCTTGACCAACTGCCACTTTGCTCATGCCCCTTATGACCTCATAAGGAGCAAGATTCCAGATTGGCCCATCTGAGCTTTCATTTTCTCAAAGGTGGAGCAGGATACCCAGGGCTCGGTTTACACCGAGCACCCTTTCTATCATTGGGGGACCATAGGCAGGCTGGGGGAACTCATATTAATGTTAGAAAAAAACCTCATGAAGTGACATTTCCATACCATGGGACCTTTAAACCAGGAGAGGGGGCGACTGTAAAGCAGGAGGACCGTGAGTTTGCAGTGTGTTTAGCGATTGTTGCCATAATTCTAAGCAAATAACGTATGTTCAGTCGGGTGGAGAGGACAGCAAGGTGGATGCTGGATTAGTGGATGCTGTGGTCTCAACCTGGCAAACAACGTGAATTTCGAGTCTGGGGAGGAACGGGGCTGGGGAGACAACTCTCTCCAGAATGTTAAATTTGTACTGCAGAAACTATTTTAAACACTACTGTCAGTATTACATATTGCACCTTTAAGAAAGTTACCAAGAAATAAACAACACATTTTTACCTTTACACTTTTTATATGGATCAAACAACAAATAGTGAGCTTTAGAGCTGTTTTTCTTTTTTTCTTCTTTGGACAAAGCTAGTTTCTAGTCTGTATGCTAAAAGAAGATAAGTAACTGCTGGCTGTAGTCTTAAATTCCCACCAGAAAATACGCTTATTTTACCCAAAAGTCAAAGAAAATTGCAAGTAAAAAAGTAAGTAAACTTTATTTATGAAGCATCTTTCAAAACCATGATTACAAGGTGTTGTGCAGTGCAACATTACGTAAAATACACAGTTAAAATGAATGTAATAATATAAAAAGCAAACAAAAACGTAATGATAATAATAAAAAAAATACAAAATCAGAGGTTATAAGAAACGCTCAGGAGGCAGGCAGTTGTGAAGGTAAATAACTGAACTCCAGCCTGAGCGTGCAACAGAGTGTGAGCTCATGTATTTTTATGTAACAGTAGGCCGAGTAAAGGCAGCAACGATGAGAATCTGCAATGGAAATAAAAACCTTGCTACACTCTGGTGGAGATGTTCACCCCTCCAGCCGTGTTTGATCCAAATATGGAACTAAACGGCTAAACACTGAAGGAAATCGTTTAATCTATTTCACATCCTGAATGCTAAGCAACATCTCCGTAGACAGGAGAGCTGGAAATAAGTTGGAGTACAGCACAGATAAAAATCTTAGTGATGATAATGACTGCTGATATGTTGCAACCAACATTTATTATCATTAGAGAGGACGGATTCTTAAAAATATACTGACACACACACACACACACACACACACACACACACACACACACTCTCTCTCTCTCTCTCTGACACTGTGACACACACATATCTAATTTCATACCTGAACGTGTGGCCTACCCGTCCAGCCCTGAGGTGGGGACAGCTCACAAAGGTAAAGTGACTACAGTGGAAAAAGGCCCAGAGCCAATTTCCTATTATCTTTCATTGAGGCTGGTGTGGATCAGTTTACAGTAAAACTTTGTAACTACACACACACACACACACACACACACACACACACACACTGTCCACAGTCTCTCTGCACCTGGAACACTTGCATCACTTACGGGCATTGGGTGTCATGGCAACTGTTTCTACAGCGACCACCAAAAAGCTGAATGATGATGATGATGATTTTTTATTTTTATTTTAAATAACCCTACAAACGTCTTAAAATAATCCAACGATATTCTTATAGTAGATAGATAGCTAGCATCGTGGGTATTACAGTCAGAAGAGTCTAATCTTTTTGTAGTGATTATGGGCTTTCTACCGGGCCACTAAGGATTATTTTCATTTTCATTTAATCTTCTAATAATTTTCTCAATTGTTTGATAATCGTTTGGTATATAAAATGTCAGAAAACGGTATAATGTTGTTATGTTCCAAAAAGCCAGAGTTGACGATTGAAATTTCCCTTGCAAGAAAGTCCAAAACTCACAGGTCAGTTTGTCTTGTATGGAGCTCTTATTATATAAAATATCAAGAAAAACGGAAATATAAATGTTTAGTTAATGTAAATGTAAAATGTAAGTTAATTTGGTTTAGTGCATGTTTGATTTTATATGTACTGTATGTAAGTTATAGATGTGATTTATTTAACCAGAAATAATAACAAATGGAAGATGCAATTATTTTTGTTGTCATTTTTGCTTCTGAAAAATTACTTGAAAATGATTAATTGATTATCAAAACTTTTGCAGATTATTTTTCTGACCATTTCTTTGGTTTTATTCAAATCATCATGATTCATCACTAATGATGTTGTAATATTCCTAAATAAAGGCCGTATTGTATCTGTGGTAGGACAGTCGTTCATTGAGCTCGCTGGTGTTTGCATCTCTTAAAGAGATACTCCAGGGATTCAGTCTGTCACATCGTTAACCACGTGTTTACTGAGAAAATAAAAGAAAATACATTAGCCATGTAATGCAATTGATAATGAAGTTTTAGGTGTATGAGACCGTCATTTTTTAGGAGCCAGGGCTACTTCCAAAAAGTAGTTGGACTTGTAGTGACAGGTCACTTTATGACGGCATCACATCTGCTGCAACTGTGAAGTCATTCCCCAAATTGAATGGGAATGACTTCACACTCAAGTCAACCACATTCCTGTAACAAGTTGGAAAACATTTATATATAAACAAATATTTAACAGGGTTAGCAATACCAGTTGATAACAATGCATTATGCAGTATTTTGTGTGTACAAACACCATAGAAACATGTCTTGTCCACAGACTGCCAGTACTGTGTATACAGCTGATTTAATGAGACACAAATAATACAAAAGCGCTGATAATAAATGTTGATGTTTACCATGTTGGATTGTGATGTTGAGGTTGATGAAGTGCTCCCAAATTTCCAGTGGAAATTTCCAACTGGGAACTCAGATTTTCCCACTTCCCAGTTCAGCTGGAACGCACCATAAATCTCTAAAATGGGCCAATCCCAACAAACTATAAATCCTACATTTCTTACAATGCAACTGGATAGTGTCTTTCATGAGATCCTCTGTGTGCCCACGTCTTTCAAACTTCACACCTCCAGTTTGTAACACAGTTTCTGTTATTATTATTTTCAGAATCAAGCCCAAACCGAAATACTGTAAACCCGATGACATCACTATGAGATCCTCAGGGTTATTTCAGACTTAAGATGAGCTCAGAAGACATTAGACCGTTTTTGTTTTGTTTTTTTGTTTACAGGCTGAGTCTCTTCATGATGAGTAAACTAAAATTATAACATGGTAAATTGCTGGACTGCCCCTTTAAGTTGATGCTTTAATACTTAGTTGTGTTCACTGTGGTGTTTTAATCTCCTTAAACGTGAACAGGAACTGTGGTGAGTTTGCACAGAGATCCTGAAGGCTCTTATAGCTCTGGGCATTTTGTGGTGATCTCATTTAGGTGCTTTACGGTGTTTTTTTTAATTAAAGGCCAGCGTTACGGTATCACTTTCAAAATGTATTACGGGACGAAAACAGCGCTTTTCCCGTAAAGAGGAGGTGTTGACAGCAATTCCGAAACAGAAACACGGCAATCACATGACTTGCTATCTGCCCGGATACAACTGTAGCGGAGTTGGGAGCTGAGGATGGAGCGGTAGAAAAACCCAACACGGCAGGACGGATCACAGCGCTCACTCCCACCACCTACATGTTGTGACTCACGCATGACTCACCAAACGTGACGGTAAAAAGATCACCGCCATAGTTTTTTTTTTTTTTTTCTCTGGAATAACAGAGAGAAAAAACAGCCTCATACCGGGAATCCATGCGTTTCTCATGTACTTTCCTCATTTGTCCGAAACCTTTTACCCCTGGTGGGGTCGGCTGTTATGTAGGCAGCACTTTTGGGAAACTAAAGCCATCCAAATTCTGCAGAGAGCTTTCTGGAAGAAACATGTATGATCACTAGACCTCTTTTCTTTAGGCAACATACCTCATTAACATTTGGCATCAGTTAGATCCAGTCAGGACCAGTGGTGGAAAGTTTTGAGGCATATCCATTTATATTACTTTACAGTATACTTCTACTCTAATATTGTAATCTTTACTCCACTACACTTTGACAGCTGTAATTATTTTTGTTTACATACAATTATTTTTTTTTTATTATAAAATGTGAACTGTATGTACTGTATGTATGTGAAATGTAAACTTCATCAGCATTTCAAATCTGCTGCAATTGTGCTATAAAATGCTACTTAATAGTAGGGCTGGGTGATATGGCCAAAATATTCTATCACAAACACTTCATTTCTCGATAAAGATATAAGTATTTTCTCAATTTATTAAGAACTAATGTGCCAAATGAACATAACATGCAAGGATCAGAAAGCATAGTGTAGTCCAAATGACAAATGTTGCTGTAACGCAGTTCGGCTGATGGCTTTTCAACATCACGATGGAAACAGTACAGGGAAAACATATTCATAGACATTTCTGTGGTCTTGACCATCGCCATATCGCCCAGCCCGACTTCATAGCGATAATAATCATCCAGTGTCCAATGACATAAGATATAGTAGTCTATATCCAAGGCTATTTAGCAGTGGCACCGTTGCTCCGTCCGGCACATAGTGCCGCCCAAGACAATTGTGATTGGTTTAAAGAAATGCAAATAAACCAGAGCATGTTTTTCTCCTATCCCAGAATGCTGTGTGGACTAGCCAGACCCTCCTCCGCAGTGCTGTGGAGGAAGGTCTGGTAATGCGAGACTACATAAGATACAGTATAATAATAATACAACACACAGGGGCCATTTTCTGCAAAACAAGCACCAACATTTAATATTAAATGTTGGACTTTCATTTGTAATTAAGTAATTCTATGTGTGTATTGCTACTTTTACTTAAGTAAATTAGGGATAAATGTTTTATATCATATACTCATTAGGTTTAGTATGTACAGCAGCAAGGAATACTTCTGAGTTTGTTTTTTTTCCTAAATTTAGCTGGTTAAAAGTTGAAGACTCGAGATAAAACCCAAACGAGTGGAACGAAGAGAATAATACAAAAGTCTGAAACCGAAACCAATATCCAACTTCATGACTGTAAAGATATAAATAACAATGCAAGGTTACCATACATTTATGTTTATTAGCATTCATCAATATTAAAATAGAAATCTTGGTACTGACACTTTCCTCAGACTGCAGAAAGAGTACAAGTATTTTCCACTCATTTATTTTGCATACGTATTCACAATGTAAACACATATTTTGTGGTTTCTTCCAACAATAACCACCTTGAAGAATCGAGAAATGTAAAATACTTAAGATCAGATACTTAGTGATTAACCAGTAGTAATCATATTAATAAACACATTAATTATTAGGAAACTGTGTGCCCATGTTTTCTTTAAAATACACATGCATTAAATTTGTGCCAGAATCACCCTTCTTAAACTGATCTGAGTCAAGCTGTCAGGATTGTGAATAAACATACTAGACGGAGGATTTATTTGACCAGCTGAGCAAATTTCCCGTTGACAGTTGAGCATCTTCAGATCGCCGCGGTAACAAACACCTCATCTAACTCTTGGCAAGAAAGCAAATAAGCGTATTTCCTAAAATGTTAATACTCAAAGCTTACCTGACCATAAAACGAGCCCTAACTTTCCTCCCAGGGGCCAGAAAAGACCCCCCCCCCCCACACACACACATTGAACACCTGAGGAGACCTGAGAAAATAGAGCTGGATGAAAAACTAAATGTCTTCATATCTACATTCTCATTTTCTATAACAAAGGGTGCCATTGTGTTGCACAACTGTGACTGGGAAATACAATTTCTGATTATTACATGCCTTTGGTCTGGTGCTCAAAGGTGTTTTTGCCCTTTTTTGAATTCTTATATACCAGAGGAAGAGGTCCGTCCCCTGGGAGGATGTACGTACAATCTGTGTTGCTGCATATTTGAAAAATAAAATCTGACTCCACACTTTGAAGTCAGAGACTTGGGGAACTCCACGTTAAGTGTCTCTAAGCAGCGGTCACCGTTGGGGACAGGTGACTCGGGTGTGTCCCGGGTTGTGGCAGATGCCACAGGTACGAGGCTTCTTAGCAGCTGCAGGTTTGTTAGCGGTGGCACCTCCAGTGATCTTCCTCCCCTTTGTCTCTCCGGCTCCACCGCCATTAAATCCACCACCGAACCCAACTGACAATGGGGACAGAGGTCAAACACAACATGAGGAGGTTAGATGTCACCGTAGAATAAGTAGCGTTGTTCCAATACCATTATCAGAAATGCCTCTAGTACTGCCTAAAATGCTGGTGTCGGTATCAATCAGATACTACACAATTTAGATCTACTCTCAACGTAAAGTTTTCTAATTCCCCCGGAATCGGTATTGGGAAGGAATAAAAGGCATTGAACATCTCTAATGCTGCATGCACTGTACGTGTGCACTGGGACTCACTGCACTGGGTCAGCCTGGGAAGGTTCAGTGGGAGTGTTTGTGAGTCGTGACAGCTTGTCTTTATCATTAAGTAAAGATGTAGGTAGGTTTATCTCTCACTCACTCACTCACTCACTCACTCACTCGCTCACTCTCACTCACTCGCTCTCTCGCTCTCTCACTCACTCACTCACTCGCTCTCTCTCTCTCTCTCTCTCTCTCTCTCTCTCTCTCATCTGTTCTGCTTTGCTCGTATTGATAGGTTTTAAATAAATGTGGAGTGTTTTACAAAGCCCGCAGGAAACATTAGCTGTCTCCAGGCTCATGGTGTAAATTATTTGACGGCCACATTAATGCAGTCAGACATGTAACTGAGAAATCAAATGAAATGCACTGCAAAAGTGTCTGTAATGTACGTATATGTAAATGTATTAATGTGTGTTTTTCCCTTTAATATGAAAAGTACCACAGAGCGAAATCCGAAAAACCTTTGAAGATGAATTCCCCTTTTTGTCAGCAGATAGGAACAGTGCCGAAACTCTAATGTTCCCTTTGCCTTAAAAGGCAACTATATTGCTTTTATGCAACAAAGGGGTTTCAGTGATCTATTTTTATTACAGTCAAAATGAGTTTCTTTTTTTTTTTTTTAACTCAATGTAGCTAATAACTATTTAAAGAAATTCAAGAAAGACATCTCTCTGTTGGGAAAATTTAGATTTTGACCTAATGATGGCACTAGATGAGAGGTAAGTGATAACCAAAGTTCTTTCAACTCATCCTGAGGGGTGAATGAATGTCTCTACCAAACCTCATGTCAATCCAGCTGGTAGATGTTTCAGTCTGGACCAACTGCTATTCTTAGGGCTCCTGCAGTATAGCGTGTCAGCTAGGTGGCGTGTCCGTTTTTATTTTGGCTGCCATATTAACAGGTGAGAGCTTGCACACTGGCTGCATGACACGCACGTCTCATTTTCACGTGACACGCAAGCGTGTTGGAAGCGTTTCCAGGCAAAATAGAATACAAAAAGATGTTTATATGTCATTTTGACACAAATACATTTAATAAAAGACATTTTGATGTTTGAAAGACTCAAATATTGCACCTGTCAATACAGAACAAAATATTCTGTAGCCCATTTTGCCGTCAATCCTGCCGACGTTGTCTTTGCTGTTATGAAATCAGTATATAGTTGAAGAACGCTATGGTTTAATTTTATCAATGGGAAACATATACGGAACAAAAACGCCACGCTGGCAGCGTGCAGGAGGTCTTAGGCTTCCCTGCTAGCAGAGCAAAAAATGTTTAGGCCTCAAGGTAATAGCAGGTAGAAAGTTTGAAAAGCAGTGTTGAATGTTGATTAGTGTGTGTGTGTGTGTGAGAGAGAGAGCCTTGCCTGGTGGGGGTTGGTTCTCATCAGCCCATTGGAAGAAGCCACACTGCTGCTCTCTTGGTTTCCCGCAGGCGTGGAACACCCGGCCCTTGTTTGGCCCGTCCTTCTGCACCGTTCGTGTCACCGCTATCTCATTACAGTTACACATTGTCTGTCCTCCTGCACCCCCTTCCTGCCCTCTGCCTGCTCCAGGGGTAGTCCTGAACCCTAGAGGGGGCAATTGCAGCGGAGCCCCTCGACCCTGTGGCTCCCCCTGCTGACTTGGCTGATCCGCCCACAGGAAGAAGTTGCAGCCCCCCGCGTTGCACTTGTAGAACTGACGGCCTTGGTTGGGACCGTCTTTGCGCACGGTCAGGAGGAGTGCATCCTGACCACAGTTACACACAATGGCATCATTGTCTACACCGAGAGCGCTGCCGCCTGCCGGAGGTTGTGGCTGCGGGGTCCAGGAGGGGGCAGGAGGAAGAGAAGTTCGAGAATTTGAACTCAGGGCTCTGGGTGGCTCTGGTCTGGGGGGCCTAGGAGCTGGTGGACGAGGATCCTCTCCTCTTCCTCCCCGTAGTCCACCCTCCCCACCTCCCCCTCCGCCTGCTCGGAGGTACCTCAGGTCCAGCACTTCTCTGAGTGTCTCGTCACATCCACCGATGCAGCCAACAAATTCTAAAGGCATCATGGGAGGGAGGCTGCCCCTGCGGAACTTGAACTTCAACCTACAATGTCAAACAAGAGTTTGGAAGTGAATGCATGTGACCATTTTCACGACTTATCACTACTTACACATTACACCAGAGCATGTGGGCAGAGGTGAGCGGTGAGGATTTACGCTCCTTGCTCACGGAGCTGTACTTTCCTTACGCTCCCCCGCTTAAAGCCGCTCCCGGCAGCTATCTTCAATATCAACTAAAGATCCCCCCCCCCGTTCTACTCAAATCGTTTAGCTCTTGCTCCAAAAAGAAAAGAAAAAAAGCGGTGTTGTATTTATCGGATGAAAGGGTGCCCACCCTCCCTGTTTTTCAAAACACAAGTTGCTGTGGCGACCGACCAGTAAGAAATAGTTTATCACACATCTGCCGTTGACAGCATCTGAAGTTATCCAACACGCTGAAACTGCTGGGAGATGTCTGATTAAAAAAACAGTGCTATTTTTTTCAGAGTAAGTGCTGTATTTCAACTTTGAGCTCTGTACCAGATTGGTTGCTATGGAAACAGATGCTGGTGTTGAGCACTTTGGCTTGATGCTAGTGAGCGTGCCCTATATTTGGACTGAGCCGAGGCACGTGCTTAGGGGGGTTAACGCCCACTTGTGTAAACAAGTTCATTGCGCTGCTGAAGCCACTGAGAGCTTCAGCTGTCTTTGCACAGAAAGGAGCGCCTACGTACACTTCTCGTTAGTCCAAGAAATGGAAGCTGTGTGTTCAGAGATATAAAGTGACCAATGAAAAGTTTTCAATGTTTAATATGTGTGGGTCTGAATTGTGCTGAGAGGACATCTGAATCCGCTCCTCTAATGTTTCACAAAATATGGGAGCACAAAATAAAGATTCAGATAACTTTATTAGTACCCAAGGGGCAACTCAGTTTTACAGCCAATTTCACATGACCCAATAATTACACGCGCACGCACGCACACACACACACACACACACACACACACAGTTAGAGCTGGGCAATAAATCGATCTTATATCGATGCGATATGACTAGATATCGTCTTAGAGTTTGGATATCGTCATATCCTAATATCACATGTGTTGTCTTTTCCTGGTTTTAAAGGCTGCATTACAGTAAAGTTATGTCATTTTCTGAACTTACCAGACTGTTCTAGTTGTTCTATTATTTGCCTTTACCCGCTTAGTCATTATATCCACATTACTGATGATTATTTATCAAAAAACTCAATTGTGTAACTATTTTGTGAAAGAACCAATAGTCAACACTACAATATCGTTGCAGCATTGATATTGAGGTATTTGTATACAAATATCGTGATATTTGATTGTCTCCATATCGCCCGGCTCTATATTACATTCACATTCACGATGATTAATCTTTATGAAAAATATTAATGTAAACTAGCCTGGATGCCAGTCAGACACATGTTTGAGGTCGGGAAGTTTGGTCTGGACTTGATCTGTTGTGGAGCAACTATATTAGAACAAGAGCTGTTCGGACCAATCAAATTGTCAAGGCGGGCTTTATACGATGATGGACAGATGATCAACAGTCATGTAATCAACCACGTCACCAAAGAGCGCTTGGGTTGAATTTGTTTACAACAAAGGTGGCTGCCGCTGTAGAATTGAGATGTAGATTCCGCCATCGCGTCTCTTATAGAAGATATTTACAGCGTGTTCATTTTTAAATTACCTGTTACCTTTACCTGTTTCAACGGCCATTAGAGAAGTCAGCTGGTAAAGTCAGCTATAAACTATATAAATAAAATGATTAATAATCCATTTTATTTCTATGTTACAAACAGCTGCATGAAATAGCAGAGTCTTAGACAGAGCCTCAATGAACCGAAAGCACAGTAACGTTATATGGTGGAGGGAGATAGAGAGAGACTGAAGAGAAGGAGCGCCCAGTGGTGTTACAACAAAGCCGCGAAGCAGAGAAATAAAACGTGTTTTTTGCCGATTCATCTCTAGAAATGCAACTGTAGCAAGCATCTCACTATCACTAACGTTATCCACATTCATATTTACACAAAACAAATGATATATCCAGCTACAAACAAGTCTAAGAGCGCATTGTGCAAAGAGTGGTTGCTATGGAGGCGATACACTCGTCTCGGTTGGTGTTGAGTTCTGTTGACAGTTGACTTCCGTTGCTCTGATTGGTTGTAGGTCTATCCAATTGAGTGCAGAGAAATTTTCGGTTGAAACACGCCCCATAATCACAGCCCAAAAGAAGCCGCATCAGACTCATATTCTGACTCGAACCTGAGTATGACCACATCAAGCTAAATGTAAATTATTAGCAGTCTAAAGTTAACTTGATCATAAACTACTGAAATGGTTTCCTTTATTTTACGTTGGGTGAACAGCTTTGTGAAATGGAACCCCTCCTAGAAGAAAATGAATACTTACATGTGAACAGGGTGCGGCAGACAGGTGGGACAAATGCTGTCATCTCTGCTCACCTCCAGCACCGTGTCGGGGAACCACACTGCTGACTTACAGGCTGGGAAGCCTGTGCAGGACAGGAACTTGCTGTAGGGGGACAGAAAGAGTTAGAGTCAGGGAGAGAAAAAACACATTTTCTAAAGCCTACTATACCATATTATTGGTAGATTCATTTCCTACTTTTCAGGCAAATGTTTTTTTTTAATGATTTGACAGTTGATTTGTGCAGACCTGAAATGTTTTCTTGTTGTAATATCGTTTTAAGCTCGTCTCACCTGTTTCCCTCCCTCTTCTTCCTCAGCACCATGTCCTGTCCGCAGTGAGGACACTTCCTGACTGGCAGCGGGAACTCCATGTCCTGTTGCTCTGCTTCAGCCACTTCCTGAGCTGCACCCAGATATGGCGACAGGGCTTCATCCAACCTAAGGCAACAACAGAAAATTACTTCTAACTTGGGGCTTGCAGCTTGCAATGACTACAGGACAGGTGTAATGAATCCATCAATGACATACTGTAATTTGCATGCAAATGGTGCATCAGAAATACAAAAATCTACTCCAAGATAAATTGTAACTAACTTCTTTGCCTTCCTGACAGACTCAATGAAGACAGACTTGTATTTCTGGATGTGGTGCTGCAGCACACTCTGTTTGTCCTTCCTGCCCTCCGATACCAGCTTGAGGTCCGCCTCCAATTCAGCACGCAGGTTTGGTTTGGACATCTCATACCCCATGGAGTTGTAACCTAAACAAACACACATTTGATAAGTAACATATTTGAGTGAAAGGGGCAACAACAACATATTTGTGTATAAAACCTTCTGTAGATTGTGGTATGAAGTGTCAAGTCCAGACCGAACTCCCCGACCTTAAATATTGTGGGCAGGGCTAAGCTTGGCAGGCATCCAGGCTAGTTTACATTAACATTTTCCATAAAGATTCACCATCATGAATGTGAATGTAATATATATTACTATATACTATATATTACTATTATACTATTATATTACTATTGGTGTTTTATCAAAATATGGATATAAGATATAAGATCGATATATTACCCTAATGTAATGTGTGTGTGTGTGTGTGTGTGTGTGTGTGTGTGTGTGTGTGTGTGTGTGTGTTAGGAGTGGCACGGTTCATAAAAAAGCATCCGAACTGTTCAGTTGGCTTGTCTCGGTTCACATGGTTTGACGCATGCGCAATGTAGCCTCGTGCCCGTATGTGACCTCAGACAGTTTCAATCCTGTCGGCTCTCTGCAGCGGCACGCACGCACGCACGCACTATTCTACCAACATTTCCAGCATCCTGGGCCTTTTTGGTAAGGTTCTTAGGAAAATTCAGCCTAGAGTAGTTTTGTTCTCCCCAAAACAAGTTTTTTTTTTTATGTTTAACGTATTCTGACTTATTCAAAAGACGGAGCT
Organism: Percina caprodes; assembly: GCA_013375575.1. Taxonomy (NCBI): domain Eukaryota; kingdom Metazoa; phylum Chordata; class Actinopteri; order Perciformes; family Percidae; genus Percina; species Percina caprodes. Next base: position 2,954,542 of record JABXJD010000019.1, on the reverse strand, counting down.
TTAAGAGTTCCTCTCTGTTTCTTTTAAAGAATACAATTTTTGTAAGAAGTTGGCAGTTTGATAAATGCAAGTTATTTCAATTGATATACTGTAATATTTCAATCTTTGTGTATTAAAAGGCCACATAAGTTCCTGTAGATTGCAATACACATTCTCCTTTTTTTGCCAAAAAAATGAAAAGCTTGTTCAAATCATCAATGTCTGCCCTTTTGCTGTATCAAAATCTCACAGAGCGTTCCTCAGAGATGGTTAGAATAATGTGCTTAAAGTCAAGTCAAATTCAGTTTGTGCATAATATAACTACAAAATATAACTATTTTTTAATACTGTATAGAGCCCGACTGATATGTCGGCAGGCCGATATTAGGCATTTCCCGATCTATTGGTATCAGCAATTAAAATGGACGATTTAATATATATACTGTATTTATATTCATCAGAATCATTTATAATGACAAATAAATGATTCTGATAAATGAATGTTTAAAAAATAAAAACAGACTGTCAACCATGTTATTGCATAGTTTGTCCACCAGAGGGCGCTCTACAACGTCCCTGTTGGCAACACAGATTTTTTTTTTTGTTAATGTGTTTTTGTTCAAAGGACTTTAAGTTTCATATCTTAAGTTTGTATTTTTCTACATTTTATTTATCAGACCTTTAATATATTTTGATGTTCCTCTGTTAACAAATTATTATCATATTATTCTAGTGAGAACTCATTATATATATATATATATATATATATATATATATATATATATATATATATATATATAAATCTGTTGATGTTTTGTAACGCGTTTCTGGATTATTATTTTTTTTAATATATATCGGCCGATATATCGGCATATTGGATTTTTAAATATCAGTATTGGCCTTAAAAATCAGTCCGGCTCTAATACTGTATCCTAAATAGTGGATAATTAAGCTATGTATCTTATGCTGAAGTATATTTCTGGGGTGTCAAAGATTAAAAGAGGGATTTGTGAACCGTGTGTGTGTGTGTGTGTGTGTGTGTGTGTGTGTGTGTGTGTGTGTGTGTGCATACCTTCCACCAGTCCCATGCCGAGCTCTCCAGGCAGAAACCTCTGGTCAGCTGTTAAGCCAACATACATGCGACTCTTTATGGTCTCGATGTGATCTGCGTGGGTTGCATCTGTGCCTGTAATATACACAGTTCATACAGTTCAGTTTGTGTCAGACACAAAACAGTTAATCCTGAACAAACAACTATTCTATGTTGACTCGACAAAAGGTTTGCTTTAAGTAAATGTTTATCTGATTTAACTGAAAAGGGTACCCTTTGCTCACCAATACCAATTTGTATTAGTCTGGAACCTAAAATGAGGAACTTTTGTGGGAAGCATCAATATTTTATGAGGAACAACATACATTAAAAACTGTGTGTGTGTGTGTGTGTGTGTGTGTGTTGTACCAATGCCGTGCTTCTCCATCAGGGATATGAGGTCGGCTTCAGTGAGCAGCTGCGGAGGACTTGTCTGTCCATCCACCATCTCGATAGCAGAAGGCTGGAACTGGGAGCCTTGCTCGTACACTGGAATCACCTAGCATACATATGAAGCAGGTTTACTGGATATATCACACACAACATAATTCATAAAAGCCAGGTATGTAAGCTATACAGTGGTAATGTAGCTTAGGCTGAATGGTCTGAGCTTGTAGCTTAGGCTGAAGTGGTGTAGAAATTTAACAGATTTCATAGTCTGTTACCAATCTTACACACACACACACACACACACACACACACACACACACACACACACACACACACACACACACACCATACCTTGGCACTCCACCTGTCATACGGGTAAACGTCCAAGTAGTTCTTTGCAATGATCATAAGTCCCGAGGAGGAGAAGTTCTCGTGGGCGATGTCTATGTCCACCACAGTCTCCTGCCCCAAAGCATCTTGGGACACACATGCCAGGAAGTGCCGGACAATGAACTCATACACACGTCCCTCATTGCCCTGGACACAGAAGAAACAGATCGTTCTGTGAAACTGGATATTGCGCCAATTGTTTGACAAAGAGTTGGGCAAAGAAAGACCTGCCACCAATTTTATTAAGATTGTTTATAATGATGCAAAATGTGATAAAAAAGGATCATTTTGGTAGCAGAAAATTTGAAACAAATCCTCAGAGGGCAAAGACCAGAATACGAGGGAAAAAAGGTACATTTGCCCAAACTAAACTCCAGTTTTTGCAGACTTACCTGCAGTGTATTGGAGTACTTGGTGGGGTGTATCGGGGGATGGGCTTGGTCAGATTTCTTGCCCTGTCGTGGGTTGGGACCCCCCGGCTGTTCCATCACTCTCTGGGCAAACGTCCCCCAGATCGGGCTTTGTGTCTGCTGCTCCACCAGGGGGCCAAGAGGCAGGTTTTCGGGAAAAATGTTTGTCTCTGTACGGGGGTAGCTGATATACCTGAGCAGAAAGAAAAATGAACTGGAAATGTGATATTGCTGATAAACTCATCTATTAAATGCATGAAAGACACCAACTTGCCAGATGGTGTTTTCCATGTACAAAAATAGGCACAACTTTGAGGAGGAACCTGATAAACTCAAAAATACTTTGCAGTATGCATGTACGTTACCTAACATGTACTCACCCTTGGGTATACAGTTTTTCTGCAATTTTCATGGTCTCTTTGGCATTTATTCTTAGCTTCCGAGACGCAAGTTTCTCCAGTTCCTGTTTGGTCAGATAAAGGTAGAGGACTGTTCAGAGAAGGACAAAGCAGCGAGAGGGTTTCCATACAAGGACACTAACAAATACTACTCTTTCTGTTGTACTGAACTACGTACACTTCATACCATTAACAGATGTGTTTTAAGGTGCAGTGTATTTATGTGTGTGGCTGTTTGACTTATTATTTTTATAATTTTTTATTGTTATTCTTACCACAGTGTCCAAAGGCAGCGGTCTCCACTTGCTCTTGGGTTTGCTGGTTACTGAGGTGACTGTTGCTATGGGATTCTGGAAATTAGTAAAATTAAAAAAAATAAAAATCATTCTTGTGTTTACCTTTCCACAAGTGGCTTTTTGCGCTTTATTTAGGCAAATCGAAAAAAAAACATTCAAATGCCATGCTGTGCCCTCCAGATGTGCGTATGCATGCATGCACACACGCACGCGCGCACAAACACATTTTTTGGTGGGCAACATTAGCATATTTTTGCTCTTATATTATATCCATCAACCACAATGAGGGTGTTGCTTTGCTGGTGCTGTGTTTTACATTTTGCTTCTGTTATGCAGTAGCAAACTTGTTTTTTTGTTTGTTTATGTGTCAAACGTTGGGGCAGCAGCTAGTTTCTCAGAAGTTTAGGCAACATGACAATTCAAATCATTTTATTAATTAACAGAATATGAGATTACCCCCTGAAGGAACAAGGGATTATGAGGCAAATGAGACCAATACAAGTCTAAAAGCATCCTAAGACCTTCAACGTTACAGTCACAAAGATAAAGTATGTAACATAACAAGATCAAAAACATGACATAAAAGACATACAAACAGGCACATACCTCCATGCAGATCTGGTAGAGGACCAGACATGCTGTGTGGTTGAAGAGACGGTTTCTTTTCCAACTGAACTCAACACTGTCCTCCCCCATCTCGTGCAGCACTGAGACAAAGACAGACACAACAGAGGGGGTTAAGTGGGGTAAGTATCAGTTTAAAACATGAATACTATTGATCTGTGTGTCTGTGCACGGATGAGTTTGTACCTTTGATCTTGTAGAAAGTCTCGGGTATGAAAGCCTGGATGGCTTTGAAGCGCTCCACAACAAAGCCCAGAGTGGGAAACTGACAACTGCCGTATGAGATCAGCTGATTAGCCAAAGACTCTGGAAAGATCTTCTGCAGGCGAAGCGTTTGGAATCGAGTGAAGGACGCACCTGCAGAACATGAGCACAGGAGAGGGGATGCGATCATTTTAATATGTCTTTTTTTCAGACATACAGAGCCCCTAGTGTTGTATCATTGGTGAGAAATTGCGATTATTCTGCATGAACCATTATCTGTTGAGCCATCCTATAATGAAAACATCTTTTTCACCTGCATTAGTGTGTCACTGTGTATTTTTCAGTGCTGCCATACCTATTCGCAGGTCCAGCTCCTGACGGACATCGACAGCATCGCTGATGTTGGCATCTGGCTCCGTAAGGGTCTCACAAGCTCTCCGAATGGAGTTGGGGGTGATCTCAGAAAACTTTGCCCGAAAGACTTGTAAATTTTGCTTCACTAGAAAGCAAACAAAGAGTACACACACACACACCATTATCAAGAGGGATTTGTAGACAGACAAACATACAAAAAAACATGAGAATGGGGTCAATTTTACTGATCAACATTGTTGTTGGAGAGAGCCGGGCATGCTGTTTCCCATTATTTCAGTTTTGTGCTAAGCTAACCTAAAAGTATTCTGGCTCTGGTTCATATATACCTAGCTTTGCCAGACCATCCACAAGCTGTGGAGCGGAGGAGAGTCTGGCTACTACCCTGCGGGATGGGAGAAAAATGTGCTATGGTTTATTGGCATTTCTTTAAACCAATCACAATCGTCATGGGCGATGCTGCGCTCTGCAAAAACGTTGTGAAAAAAGAACGCTCAGACTGGACGGATAGTCTTGCAAGCTATCTTAATTTACCAAGCAGAGATCTGAGGAGCAGTCAACAATAGTCCTCATAAATCCACCAAATGTAATATTCCAACACAAAGAAAGAGGAAGGAAACAGAAAATACATGCATCCGGTAGAATTTCCTGACTCCGGAGCTATCCCGGAAGTGGAACGTCAAGGATAAAGACTAATTATATACCCCACAAACATGAGAGTGGTATCAATCTTTTATCTAGCTCGCTGGAATAAGCTTATTTCCCCAAATGTCAAACTATTCCTAGGAAAAAGTTTTTTTGAAGAGTTCAGAAGATGCACGCTCACTTGGACCCACACAACAACAACACCAACAACAACAACACACACATAAAACTATCATACCTGCTTTGCAGACTTCTATGACTTCAAAGCCAATGTTTTCTCCCTCTCGGTCACAATCAGTCCAGATGACTAAGACCTGGCACTGTCTCACCTCTTTCTCTAGTGTTCGCTAGAAAGAGAGAAAGAGAGAGAGAGACGGAGAAAAAAGGAAGAGAAAGTAAGAGGGTTGGATGATGAGTGAGAGAATATTTCACGTCTATTTCTATTATCCATATTCCTCATTATTTCCTCTGAATGAAAGCTGTGGCCTCCTACTGCAGAGAGAGAAAAAGGCAAAAAGTACATAATTTGCTGCTAACTACAAATAACAAAATTGTACAGCTTATCCTGGTTTTATAAATATAGAGTAATTATGCATCCGCACAAGTTATTAGAGCAAAAAGAAAACTGGTATTATAAATCCTGGCCAGTTACCAATCAAGTACTGTATCTAGTTACCATTAGAGCCTGACCAATACCAATTCAAATATTCCAATATATTGGCCGATATGTATTTAAAAAACGCGTATAATATGATAATAATTTGTTTTATTGTCACATAAATTGCCTCCTGTAACAGAGGAACATCAAAAAATATTAAAATTCTAAATAAAACTTAAGATATGAAACTTAAAGTCCTTTGAACAAAAACACACACACAAAAAAAAAAATCAATGTTGCCAACAGGGACGTTGTAGAGCGTACTCTGGTGGACAAACAATGCAACGGCAACACATAACATGGTTGACAGTCCGTTTTTATTTTATTTTTTAAATATTCATTTATCACAATAATTTATCTGTTATTATAAATGATTATGAATTTTTTTTTAATTTTTTTTTATTGGCCATTATAAATGTCGATACGGATAGTTCGGGAAATGTCTAATATCGGCCCGCCGATATCCGTTTGGGCTCTAGTTACCATTACTAATCAAACATCACAATAACACATAATGTGGCTACAGAAAGAGAAACAGATCTCGTAGGTTAATATGAAAACCAAGTAAAGATTTGTCTTTGTATACTTTAGCGACCCCTGTGGGGAGCGTACACAAGCATACCTTGATTTGTTTCATGTTTTCCGGACAGTACTTCTCTACCTCGACATCAAATAACAGCACTGGATTGCAACTTTGCCTTTGGAGAGAAAAGGTGCAAATTTAATTGGTTGTTATGATACTGTGTGTGATGCTGAATATACCAACAAAAGTTTTGACTTACCATTTCCGGTACTGTGTTTTAAACTCCATACCCAGCAAATGGCCTGATACTGACGTCATCGTTACTGTCACATTCTGGAGATAAACCGGAAACAAAATCACAATGTAAAACACAAAAGAACAGACATGCAGGTGCATTGTGTGCACATTTCCTTATTTCACTGTATTTACTTACCTGACCAAAGAGATGATATTCATACTCATAGATTTTATTAAACTTTGACATCCCCTCTCTCTAAAGTGGAAATAAAAAGACAATCAGTACTGGAGCAACCAGAAGAAAAACAGAAAATATTAGCAGCAGAGGTTTCCATTTATCTCGTAATATGTTCTGATTTTTGAGATACGGGTATACTGGCAGGTTATTTAAGAGGTCCAATAAGAATAGCAACCATCAGATTTGCATTTCAATGTGAAGAATATTTAACTTTTTTGTCAGACTTATTATTTGCTGGATTAGCAAAAACAAATCTGGTTTATAAACAGTGTCTTACTTTATTTTCCAAAAACGTTGCTACATCATATGTGTCAATAATTACATATACAGTCAATGTGCACATAACACAATATAAATATAGATACTTTTTAACCACACTGGTTTATTTTCAACATATTTTATTTGTTTATTATTGTTGTTTATATACTATAGTATTGGATATTTTATTCTTTTATTTTCTGTATTATTTTACACGTCATTTCTGTATTACTTAAATTTGATGAAGTCCTGAAATATTTTAATCCTGGTTCAACCATGTATTTCCTTGGATCAGGGAGGCTCCAAAATCATGGTTTGCAGCGGTCACCGTGGTCCTGCTACACGTCCTGCGATGCCCTGTTACATCTTACTAGGCTCTGCTGTGCCCTGCTACGCTCTGCTGTGCCTTGTAATGCCATGCAGTGCCCTGCTATGCCATGAATTTACTACAAACTACTATTTCAAGTCACTGTTCCATTATTTTTTGACTGTGACTGCTATTGCCACTCTTCATTTCAACCCCAACCGGCCCCATCAGACACCGCCTACCAAGAGCCTGGTTCTGTCCGAGGTTTCTTCCTAAAAGGAGTTTTTTCCTCGCCACTGTCGCACTGTTACTTGCTCTGGAGGGAACTACTACAACTGTTGGATCCTTGTAAATTATAGAGTGTGGTCTACATCTACTCTATCTGTAAAGTGTATCGAAACAACTCTTGTTATGAATTGATACTGTAAATAAAACTGAATTGAATTAACTTACTTAAGTAAAGTTTATTAGTAACGTTGTAATAGGGCGTGAATCGGTTTTTGATGCCGATTCATTCTCTGTCCATCGACTAACGTTAACAGCACTATGCTGACTATCAACATGACCTGTTGTAGGGTTTTGTACGTTAACGTTTCTGTTGTGAGAAGACGTGACTGACCCTCCTGAACGTGCCGTTGGACATTATCTCTGAGATGCCTTTGGCTGCATCGTTCTTCTCGGCTACACAGAGGACCCGCTTGATCTGAGCCCGGCCCCGGATCATGTCTGCTTGCTGCTGCGGTGTGTCCGGACACCGGTCACCCTGCGCCGCACAGAAACCCCTCCGTGGGACCCCTAGCCGCTGTAACGTCGGACCCGACCGAAGCAGAGCTCTGCCGAGCAGGTGAACTAGCATGCCTGGCAGCCGTCACACGGAGCAGCGAGGCAGCCTAACTGCTGCTGTCTCCCCGCTGTATGGCCACCAGTTGACCATCTTCATTCCTATGGAAGTAAATGAGACAAAACAATCTAAATTCACTAATTAAAAACTTTATGAGGAGGAACATCGACCTCCTGACTGCTAACGTTAGCTAGCTCTGTTTACAAATTCCGCGCTCGCCTGTCAAATACTGCCGTAATCAAGGTCGTAAACTGTCGTAAAATCCGTAACCAGCCAAACGTCTGAAACAGAGGTGAATAACTTTCTTTTACTTTCTGTCCATGGTTTATAATACAAGTACAATAGCTACATTCAAATGAACTAATATGTACATGCGTAACGCAATATTAATAGTCATATACGATTTTAATAATACCAATTATAGTGTAAATTCATTGTATATCAATGTTAAACAGAAAATCCACCCTAAATCAGAATTTGCTGGGTTTTTGGCAACCTTAGAGGAGTTTTAAGTCTTTATTTAAAAACATTTTGTTTTTTATTTTAGATATTGCATTTTTTTTAGATAATTTAAATTGAAATACTTTCTGGCACAATAAATAAATAAATAAATAAATAAATAAATAAATAAATAAGTAAAGTTCAGTATTACCCCACCGAAATAGTATTCCTGACAGCACGGAGAGAGTTCTGCACCCAAATCAACTCAAATCAAATCACGTTTCTTTGTCACATACACAATCATACACAACGTATAGTGGAATTATTATGGGCCTAGCTCCAGAAGCAACTAATGTAATTATTACCATATTGACTCATTTTTAAAAAGAAGCACAATTCGTTTTACAGGTCCATATTTCCTAATCATTTTGTAAGAATTTCCCTGCAACGAAACACAGCATGTAAGCTTAATCTTGACCGACGTAGGTAAAATAGAGACAATGTTCAGAGACAGGTCTTTTAGCTAGAGATTACTGAGTTTACAAACTGTTTTTTTTTAGTTTTTTTTTCTAGAGGAATTTTAGGACAAATGCAAAAGTACAAAGTGAGTGACTTTAAATGCTAGTGGGTGTTTTTGATAATCATGTCAAGTAGGCTACTTGTTTCAGTTGCAGCCATCATAGACAATTTATGGAAGATTTCTGTTTTAGGGTGGCATTTCTCCATAAGGGGAGGTGGGTGGTCACCTGATAAGTGTACAGCCAGCTGGGTAAACATGGCGTCTGTGTCTGGATGTGATAATTACATGTAGCGCTTCTGTCTTTTAATGGTGTTTCTGTTTCGCCAACGTCCCGCACTGTATCCCAGAACAGTAGCGTGCTGGACACGACGCATGAAGACATGAAGGGCAGAAGGAAAGAGGCGCTTCACTGATGCTGCTTTATATGTTTTTCTCTCTGCACAGCATGCATGGTCTGATGCCTCCCGGACCGTCTGATTGGCGCAAGATAATTGCTTTTGTGAACAGACAGACACTGATTTGTATTTCTGTCGAGGCGTCTACTTTTTCATTGTATCTGACCCAAATCCAGCCTCTTTGTTGTGTGGACTCCTTCAACGCAGCAGAATGGTCAGTCCGACTGCACTTTATGTGGCTGCCCTCCACCGCTGTGCCCTGACAGCTGCTTTATGACTGTTACTGTGTGTTGTGTTTCTCATGTCTTGCTCAACAATATCACTATGATAGGCTCACCTGACGTGGTGGCTTTCACTAAAGAGGATGAGTATGGGCAGACACCTCCAGACCCCTGGGCTCTCCTGATGAGTTCTCTATTCCTCTCCATCCGCTGGCTGACTCCAACCCCTGGGCTAAAACCTCCTATGCCAAGTTCACCAAAGACTTCATCCTCATCTCTGAGTTCTCTGAGCAGGTGGGCCCTCAGCCTCTCCTCACCATCCCAGATGACCCCAAAATCTGCGGCACCTTCGATCTCAACTACTTCTCCCTGCGCATCATGTCGGTGGACTACCAGGCATCTTTTGTGGGGCATCCACCTGGCAGTGGCTACCCAAGGCTCAGCTTTGTGGAGGACTCTAGGGTGGTGCTGGGAGACTCAAAGGAGGGGGCGTTTGCCTATGTCCATCACCTTACGCTTTATGACCTGGAGGCGAGGGCTTTGTGCGACCGTTCTGTATGGCGTACGTCTCAGCAGATGAGAGGAAAATCATGCTGCAGTTTCAGGAGCTGTCCCTCCGCTTTTCCCAGGCCTCTGAGTGTCTGAAAGCTGGGAACAGGAGAGCGTTTGCCAAGGAACTCCAGAGGAAGCTTAGAGACCTGGAGTAAGAATTTAAATACACCCTTTTAACTAGCATATATGTTCTATTTTAATATGAATTACCTCAAATTGTTTAGGAAAAGGGTTGGTGAGCAGAACAATTTGTGGGGAAAAAATGGTAAAATATTTGCTGTTGGCCCCAAATGGACCCACCACTACCTCACACCTACTGCCCTCTTTGTATTGTTCATGCATGTAGTTCCCATTAAATAAAATACACACAAGACTGTACCGTACCCGGCAGCTTGATTATGTGCCCAGACACCCACAAACCAACTATGGCTCCTAGAACTAACTGACCAGACTTCAGGTCAGTTTTTTTGTTGTTGATTAAATGCAAGGAATTGGGTTACTGGTAAGGGTCGGGTCCTGACACCATCCCTAGTGCTGCTAGCATGGCTAAAAACACAACTGGCTAATGAACCATAACCCTAATCTTTCAGTTAGTGTCACATGTTGCAGGTTTTCAGTATTTCTTTTGTTTTTTGGGAAAAAAAAGTCCTATTCAAAGAAAAATAAATAACTGTATTCACTTTTCCTGTATGAACATGTGAACTTTGTTTTCTTCCCTTCAGGTACACTCACTCTGTGCTGCAGAGGGAGGAGGGCCTGCAGAGAGAGGCAGGGCCTCAGTGCATGTACTCTGCTCATGCTGTGGAGAAGGCCAACGAGCTCGCAAATGTGGAAAAGAGCATCTATGAGCACAGAGACCTTCTGAGACAGATCAGCTCCTACCACCGCCGTCCGCGTCGAGATCCTCACGTTGTCAGCTGCCAGAAGTGCATCACCGAGTGCTTGAGTGAGTGTGAGCAGCTATTAGACAAGTATGCCAAGCTTGCCAAGCCCTTCAGTTACACCGCCAAAGGGGAGACAGGGCAGAAGGGTCGGGCTGATGATGAAGGCGGTGAAAAAGAAGGGGACGAGGAGGAAGATGAGGGCGTTAAACGCAGGTCGTCCTACACGCCGCAGCTGATCAAAGGTAAATCTGCAAAGTGTTTCGACAAGCGTCTGAAGAACCTGCAAGAGCTGTGCGACGTTACTTTCTACGAGGCCACCGTGGGGCTCCTGAAGAAGACGGAGAGGAGTTTCCGGGGGGACCTGTGTTACCTGTACACACGCCGCCTGGACAGGGCATTACGCAGGAAACTAAGAGTAACCAACTTCCTGTTTGAGGAAGACCTAGGTGATGATGATGATGATGAAGATGAAGGGGGAACACTAAGACCATTCTGTGCTGTGAGCCATGCTGTAGATAACTATACACTCTTAAACCCACTTCCTATTGTGCTAGGACCAGAACCTGTAGAGCTTGATGCTCTGGAGCCTCCAGATCCTCTAGACCCAGCATCTGAGACCAGCCATACTCAAGGGAGTGAGCTTGGGCTTGTGGAGAGCCATCTGGAGTCCTCCCCATCAGACCAGACTCCAGAGACCCAGGAGAGCTCGGACGAGACCAAAGGAAGCTTTAGCAGTGGTAATAGTGGGATGGGTCTTGCAGAAAGGCAACAAAATCTTGCTAGTAGGAAGTCAGAAGCTCCCGATCCAGATTCTGACTTGACCCCTGACCCAGACCAAAACACTGACGTGGAGAAGGAGAGCAGCAGTGAAGAGATGGAGACCACCGCTGGGGAGGACGAAGGAGACGATACGCCTGTGTCTTTGCTGGAGGTGGTATCGGAGCTGGAGGCCAGCAGGGAGGAGGAGTGCGAGGGATTAACTGAGGGGCGTTGCGACATGGAGTCTGAGTTGTTGGTTTCTTTAGACACAGCGTGCTGTATGGCCCAAGAGGGTTTCCTTTATGAGACATCTGCCCCAGAGGCGGTGCAGCCCTGTAAAACACTGGTGGTCAACCAGGAGCCCCACGCTCTACTTCCACTCCAGGACGACTACGCGGTGGGTTCTCCATCCTCAGAGAGCCCTGCAGCTGGGCTGGAGCTGCCTGCAGGGCACCTTGGAGACGCAGTTTCTCGTACTTCAGCGGAGGATGGGTCAGACTGTACCATGAGCGCTTCTACAGGGTCTGATCTCGGCTACGGGGGGGTTGTGACTCTGCGTCAGAGGAAGAAGGCTGGACAAGGAGCCTTGAGGTTTGTGCGACAGTACCCCTTTGCCATGCAAGCTCTGTGGTGTCTGCTGAGCGGCAGAACCCTGGTGGTGCTCGGGGCAGATGAGGGGAGAGTCCGCCGACTGGTTGCTGCTCTGGCACTCTTTGTGCCGGCTCCTGGGAAGTGTGGAGACAGGGTCCAAGCCTGGCTGTCCTGCCCCTTCACTCTCACTGATCTGCAGAGGTGGAAACTCATTGGACTGCAAAGGTATTTCCAATTTGCAATTCTATTTTAGGCACTTAACCGACTCATAATACATTTAATTACACATTATATCATTATACAAACAATGATGACAGATGTTACTAACATATTTACTAAAACATTGATCTTGATATACACAGAACTTAAAGGGACAGTTCAGCCCAAAATCAAAACTACATATCTCGCCCATGATTACGCTTCCTCTGCACAGTAATCCAGTTGGCCGGAGTAGTTCCTACATGAAACTGTTCATAACCAGATCTGGGAATTATCTTGAATAACTGTTATGATTTCTGGAAAGAGACATTGCTGTTGAGTGGGTTTTTTTGCAGCACCACTAGCCAAGAGCCATCTTGTTATATTATATCGGAGAGAAGGATGACATCTCTGCAACCAATATCTCCAATATTTGGCAAACAATCTAAATTGATAAATAGCACTACAGTAAAGAAGGAAAAAAATGTATTAAAATACATATTTTTGGGGGAACTGTCCCTTTTTTAAGAGAGTCTCTATCAATGTGAAGTTTGAAAATGATGCTATATTCCTCCTTTGTAGTTTGTGCCACACCTTACTATACTGTTACTCATGTGGTCTTACTCAGTCCTCGATGGCTCACAAAACCATCTATTCAACAATTATATAATAATCTATACTTTATTAAACCTCCAGCCTCATGTCTGTCCTTGAACCTCTTCTTCTACTCATCTTTCTGACGACACAATGGGCCCCATAGTATTCCACCATTTTGCATTTAGAGAAGAGGACATAGCGTCACAAACTAATTTATTTGTTTAGACATTTGAAGGCACCGAGTGAGTAAGGAGGAGGGGTTCAGGTGGGATTGGGATGTGTGGATTTTACATCTGATCAGAGCACCCTTGGGTGTTTTTATATATAAAAACATTGATTCAGTATATTCATATACAGTAGCTGTATTCAAAATTTGTTGAATTTGAGCACTTTTGTGTTTGTTTTTCCCCCACAGAGTAGCATCCCCAGTGGGTTCCAGCATGCTTTACTCACTGTCCCGCTACAGTCGCTACATCTCCATCCTGGATGCCGACCAGAAGACCTTGCGCTGTCCGCCATACCGTGGCCAACTCCTTGCCAACATAGCCGACCACCGCACCTACATCCGCCGCGGTTCCACCTACTTCCTCCACCTACAGAGCACGCTCTGTCAACTGGCAGCCGAGGCCTTCCTGTTTACCTTCACCCACCACCTCCACCTGCCGGTCAGCTCCACGGAAGGCCCCGAGGGGGTGCAGGGCAGACGCCTCTGCTTCCTGCAGGAGCAGCTGGGGCTAGGAGAGGAGGACAGCCAGATACTGCTCTACCTCAGCCAGCTCATCACTCAGCAGTACCTGCAGCCTGCCACCGGGAGCAGCGCAGCAGCAACTTGTTTTAGTTTTAACTACACCACCAGCGTTTTATACAAAATCTGATATTACACTGGGAGGATGATTTCCACATACGTTTTAGCCGAAATCATCTGTGACCCTTTGGTTTTTAATGGACCAAAGGTGATCTTAATAAGGTCTAAGGTAATTTTTAGTTTCAGGACAAACTCTGCACTGGTTATTGTTTTATCTGTGTAATCTCTCTTTCTGCCTTGCTGTCTTTTTCTCCGGTCTTTCTCTTTCTTTAGTGTGCAGGAAAAAGGAGAAATAGAGAGTTGTGAATGTCAGTCAGTGGTTCAATTTGCCTATATGTGTTCCAGAGCACATTGACACTCACGAACACAAGCATAACAGAGCAGACGGTCAGTTCCACTTATTGTCATATGTGTCTTTTTCACCCTAATGGAAAGAAATGTAACCTGCGCTGGCCTGTTTAACCTCTCCTCACCACACACACACACACACACACACACACCCCCACCCACCATGTTAAATAACTCAATCCAACATGACTGTGTCTTGTAAGTGCTGAACTCAATCACAGCTTTGGGTTGTTAATACCCACCAATCACTAAGCAGTTTGTCAGCTATGATATCATCTCAGCTAAATATAAACATGTTTTTCAACCATCTTAACATATGCTGCCATTTTCTGCTTGTGGAGAACAGATGTCTCTACGGATTTGCCCGTGAAACCTTATTAGCACCCACAGGCTTGTTACAGCTGGTTTTGTGACATACTTCTGTTTTTGAAAACTTCCACACAAGCCCAAACCTTTTTGTGAAGCCATTTTATTTATTATATATATATAATTTTTTTTTTTTTTTTTTTTTGGTGAATCAGATTTAACATACATTCCTGCAGTAATCTAGTCTGGAAATCTAGACCCAAATCCGAAAGATTAAGGTTCTGGCAACGAGTAATGAAAGTCGCCCATCTTGAGAGGCGGCACCCAGCGTGCATTTGAAAATCAAAATGCACGCAATTGGGTAACACTACAACCAATCACAACAACAATCACAACAACATACATAGTCACGTATCCAGAGCCCCGTATGCTTAGCTGCCCACCAGCAGAGATAACTGGTAGATTAAACTGTAGTCATATGTTTAGCCCGCCTCTGGCCCGCCTATGTCAGATACACCGATGTGATTGGTGCAGCTCGGCAACAAGGGCATAGAAAATGAGCAGCATTACTCGATGCCAGAGTAACTTGCTGAGCAAATTCGAAATTGGGCTCTCGCGAGAACTCTGAATTTCCAGGGAAATAGTAATCTTTATTTTTTTCCAAACCGGGACACAATGTTGGATTTTGGCTGAGTGGATTTGACTTTCTGAGAACATGGAGGAAACATTCCCTATTTTAATGGTCAAGATGCATGAGGAAGTGTATTTGTTTAGTGAATTAGACCCGGTCGGCCCCCACGTGATATTTGCATGTCCAGATATAATGTTGTCACGATACATACTCACACATGTTGGGCCAGCGGTAGCCAAAACCTGTCACTATTAAGGGCTGGCGAGCATTCTTCATGGATATTACTCACACAGTCAGGAACATTTTAAAACTACTTAACCTAAATGTATTGAATTTCACTGTTGTCTTAAAGTTGTGCGCGAGTGTTGTGGTGTCAGCATGAGACTGTCTTGTGCCAGAGTGAATCACTGTGTTGATAATATTTCAGTTTTGTTGTATTTGGAAGGTTTGAGGAGATGTTGCTGAGACAGCGATGATGTTGTGTTTGTATAGATTTTATTATGGGAGGGAAAAAGATTTAATGTGCCATCAACAGCAAAACTCTAAAGTTGACTCTTGAATTGGCACAGTTTCCTATTATTTATTGTCTTCTGAACAACCCTTGTATGAAATGAACAAAAACTTCTGTATTTATTAGGACAAAATTTGGATTATGACTGTCGTGATGAGTACGCCCCGATTTTCTCTTTGGAGAGGATGCCTTTTAAAGTTCTGTCACGTCTGCTAATAAAAACCCAATAAAGGAATTGGATAATGTTTTAGATTTTACTGTTCCTAATTCTGTGGCGTTAGTGATGCAGCTGTAATTCTGTATCTAGAATGTTAACTGTATTTGTGACTGCATGGTCAGAGTTTTAATGTGAAAGGTTAAACAATGGTTGCTGTCCTTCCTGCTACAAACAAGACACATTTAGATTTTAAGGCATACGTTTTAACTAACAGCAACCTCACATTTTATTTTTTAATTCCACCTAATGTATTATTTCAGTTTGGTGCTTGGTATTTTTTTTTTTTGCTGTATGTGATGTTTTTTTATTTTTTTAATGGCTTGTATAACACATTTTACTGCTAAGATGTTACTTTTTTTTTTTTAAAAGGTTTTATCTTTCTAATGCAAAAAGATGAATGTAATCTAAATAAGCCATACCACAGTGTGCTTAACATGTCGTCACTCAGTGTCCTTATGTTGCCTTATGTTGCCATATCATGTCCGCCTTTTGTATTTCACCATGAGGGGGGGAAGGGGGGTCGTGCTTACTTCGGCCCTGGCTGTGAGACGAGACTGCATTGTTGCCAATGATTTTAATAAAGCACGTTGTGAATGTCTTGACGCTTTTATGTTAAATGTTTATTGGTTTAATCCATTAAATTATTAGAATCTTTTTCCATTTTTTTTTTTTGTCATAAGTAACGCAGGCGTTAGGTGAGATCATCATTAAAACGTCAACACTGCCAACAGACTTGTCTGCGTGACTTGCTTTAGCGATGATGGATGTGTGAGCATTTGAGGTGTTATGAATAATACATTCTCATCTGTGAAAACCCACTAATTGCACTGCTGGAGAAGGCAAAATAGTAGACTGAAGAAGCAGTAAATTAATGATACAAGAACAAAATTGCAACAACATTCTTACAATAACATTGTTGGGGGGGGGGGTCAGCAGCTGTGTGCGTAAGCCCTAATGCAAATACATTTTTTCCACCACAGTTTATAAAGATAAAAACTGAAAACAACCTGATTTTGTACCACATTTATGGGTGTTATGCCTCAGATGCAATTCCCCATAGAGAAGACCAGTCTTATACTATTATACATTGATAATGATGAATTAAAAATATGCTGAGTAAGACTGCTTTGTGATGTGAGCTATGCCTCTATATGATTTGAGTCAAACATATAACCGGGTCAACAAGAGTAACTGCTTTAAGCTTCAGTAGCAAGCCATGGTATTTAGGAAAAGGGGACATGAACAATTGCATTTGGGATTATTTACTTTTAATTTACTGTTTTTGTAGTCATTGCTCAGACATACAAAGGCAAATATTTCAGTCAGACCAAATAGAACATGCCTTCTCCTCAAACACCTGAATCTCATCTTCATAAGGAACTGAGCATGTGTAGAGGTCACTTCATAAAGATCAAATCAGAAATTGAAACAAGTGACAAATATTGATGTTTAAATTTATGTGGTCAGAAAAAAACTCTTCTTACACTTCTAGAGAGTCAACAATGGCCTTTTCAGTGATTAGAATAAATTATGCTTAGAGATGAACGATGAAATTGGATCTTACACTTTACCTGCATCATAAAATACAAAAAAAATAAATAACAGCAGGTAAATCCAAATTGTTTTATTGAAAATTACATTACAAGAACAATGATGAAGAAAAAGGTTTTAAAGGTTTAAAACTGACATTTCAAAACACAATGCACTTCCCCACCAACCCTCTTTAAATGAAATGAAACATTAGATTTTATTCAATTTAGTAAATGAGCTTCACAGTGGGTATGACTACCTGGAATGCCAGGCCTGATCCAGCAACATCTAACCTCCCCTTCCTACTTTGAGCTTTTGGAGTTGAGAGCTTCAGTTAGGTATAAAAAATAAAAATAAAAAAAACACAGAAAAACAAATATAAGTAATACAATATGGCCCCTCTCAGCATATTCTCCTCTGCTCCGTGTTCAGAAGTACCAAACACTGACCCCTATGAGGGCAACTGAGGAAGATGATGGTAAAGATTTAGTGACTTGTTTCCAATGCAGGTGACTGAAATAAAGACAATGTTGCCATGGGGTTTTTAGAGTACACAGATGGAGGCTGGGTGAGCCCGAAGCCCAACGGAAAGTACACTGGACGCCCAAAAAAACTGCACTTAGCCAGAACACCCTCTGCATCCACAGTGGGTGCATTCAATGATCCTTCCCTGCAGAGAGGAACAAAAGAGCAGAATTTAGACCAGCAGGAAACACAGGGAACAATGAGGCCATCTTTCTGTGTGTGAATCTCATTTCTAAAATCCTGTTTCTTAAAATATTGTACTGTCTGCATTCATGTCTGTGCAGACAACACCAGGAATAAATACGGGCAACCCAAGCCTTAAAACACATACTTAATACAAGCTCTCACTTGGATAGTTGGATGTTAAAATTGATTACTTTGTTACTAATAATGTACATACAATTTATCATTCCTAGTTACAGTTGTACATTTTTGTTCCCAACTTGTATACATTTTAAATTATTTGTTCTTATATTCTATCCTATTATTGTTTCATGTATATTGTATCCTATTATTTAACGTATATTCTGTATTCTCATAGTTTGCTGCTGCAACATTGGAATTTCCCATTTTTGGGGATCAATTTAAATCTATCTATCATCTATCCATCTATCCATCCATCAGTGAGAATCACTTAAATTCTGTCAGACTTACAACTTCCAGCTTGCTCTTGGGGACTCTGCAGATGCAGTTGGTTCCAAAGTTGGTGTCTCGTGTTTGGATGCAACGCAGGCAGCACAGGTTTTCATAGCCCTGCTTCTTCCACTTGGCAATGAGGTTCTTGTCTGCATAGCCTTCCTTTATACAGTACTCATACAGCTCTGTCAGGAGACACACAGGAAGATAACACTTTTTTGGCATCTAGTAGACAGTATAAATATGATTGGGTTTCATATTCAATAAGGAAATCGCTTCTTGCAAAAGCGCTGGACAAACGTCTTAAATAAAGTCTTAGGGACTCCGGAAATGTTGAATTCTCATATGGGGAAATCAGGAAGTATGGGGTGTATATGCAGAAAATCTTGGCAAGTCATTTGAAACTTATGTTGTACAGATAAAATGTTATTCAAACAGATACCAAATATGTCCTACTGAGTTCTAAGGAAGGATTATATTAAATGCAGAAGTAAACAGAAGAGGAAGAAAAAGATTCAGAGGAAATGAGAAAAAGACGTGAAGTAGGTGAACAGGTAGAGGGGGAACTGGGTCTACCTCTGCTGATGGCTTTCCTTTTGTAGAAGAGGTCGAAGATGTATCGACTCCGCTGATGATGCAGCCTAAAAATTGGCCAAAGGGACTCCACCTTTCGCTTTCCCTCATGAGGCTCTGTTTCAGCTGGGACACAGAGGAAAATCAGGAAAGTTAGCTTTGGTTAACGGAAAATAAAATCAACGGTCCACTTCAAAAGTGCTGCATGGGCTTGAGGTCAGTCAAGTTCTGGGGGAAAAAAAACAACTTTTCTGTATTAACCCGGCTTTGTGTTTGGGGGACTAAGCCTCTTCCTTGGAGTCATTGTGCGTTTTCACCTCGCAGATTTCCTTGGATTGTGGTGGCACCTGGATCGTGGGTGTTGTAGTTGCTGTGCATCTCTCTCTCTCTGTGTATTTGTGAAGTGTCCGGAGAAAATTTTGTTACGATTTGACGCTATAAATAAAATTGAATTGAACTTCAACCACTCCACCAGTAGCTATTCTTTTGATTAATTGATTAATACAACTTAACTTGTGTATGCATTTCCAAAATATCAGCACTACTTAAGGATAAATCAGTTGTAAAATAAAACTAGATGGGGATCTTTCAGCATCGAAAGATAATGCAAAGGGAGTGGTGAAAATATTTCATCATCTAAAACTGCGTGCTGTATTTGCAGCCCGACGGCCGAGTGTTGTGAGGGGCATCGAGAAAATCCTCTTCTAGCGGCTTACCTTCTCTCATTTTCTGATCCAGCTCGTCCAAAGTGGGCTCAATGAGCTCCCAGCCGTCTGGAGGTGGCTTCCGACTCCTCTTAACTTTGGGCATTTTGCTCTGTTTTGCACAAATATAGGACAAAAAGCACTCCGGTGTTTTCGTTTTGATTTAGCGAACTCGTCTCAGGCGCTACAATTTGACGTCACGCAGGGTCCATTACCTCTTCTCTCTCAGATGACGTCGCCGCTGCTAATAAACATACCTCAATTCTTTCGGCGTAAAATCACTTGTTAAATCTTCTCTTGGGCTAACACAGTATTTACGTGAATGTAAACATTAATTTAGGTCAGTTGACAGATGTTTTATAAGGTTAGACAAAAGTAAATGTATTTCTGTTGCTCCTGGCATATTGCATCACTTTAGCACACTAGCACATTGCCTTAAGATAAACATCAAGATTTACGGTTATGGTATTTCACAAGTCACGTTAGTTAACTGCGAAATATGTGGAAATATGTACATTATTTAGTTTATAGCGACAAATATGTACACAAAATGCTTTAAAAATCGATGCATTGAATATTTCTCAAAAGGCAAATACTTGAACTACTCAGAGTATTTCGATGCTGTGAATTCAACCAGCTGTCAGTTTGTACTGCTGTTGTGACACTTGTGTTTTCTGTCAGTATTGAGTTGTTGGGAAGTTTGTAATAAAGAATTCGTTTGCCAAAATGCCAAAAGGAGGTAAGAATAATCTTAAAACCTGCTACATTGTGTTGACATTAGTTTTATACATCTGTTAACCTGCTGTTAGCCACCAACAACAGGCAGCGACCCAAGCGACATGCCTATGTAACATATCTGTTCTTCGGATGGTGTGCAAACATGAAAACAAGCACTGACAGCATGTTTCCACAGCTCTCTGCTTCTGTTGACGCTGGTAGGCTCCTGTTCTTAACACTGTGCAAATGCAAATCTGTGTCATGTCATGGTTATTGTTGCAGGTAGGAAAGGTGGCCACAAGGGTCGCGTGCGGACGTACACCAGTCCCGAGGAGATAGACGCTCAGATGAAGGCAGAGAAAGAGAGGAAAAAGGTTGGTCGGCTGTGCATCCCAACACTGTTGAATCATGTCCCACACAGAGACAATGTGCAGCTTTTGAAGTAACTATTATTAGCTATTGGTCAAGCTCTAAAAATGCTGGAGCCTACACTTCCCAAAATGCAACTCTATAGCATCTTTCCATTGGAAAGAGTATCTGAATGAACTGATCTTGATGTTAATAATAATAATAATAATAATAATAATAATAATAATAATAATAATAATAAATGGAATTTATATAGCGCTTTTCACAGACTCAAAGTCACTTTACAGGGGAGGTAGAAAACACAAACAATGCAAAACAGAACAAAACTAAACAGAACAAAACAAAACCAGATTCAGGCACAGATGAAAAGGGAGGGAGAGGGGCGTAGTGCTGCAGATAGGCAGAGGAAGAGATGGGTGTTGAGGCGGGACTGGAAGATGGTGAGGGACTCAGAGGTGTGGATCTCTTGGGGGAGGGAGTTTCAGAGCCTGGGTGCTGCCCTGGAGAAGGCTCTGTCCCCAAAACTGTGTTGGTTGGACTTGGGGATGGAGAGGGGACCGGCTGAGGGGTGGATCTGGAGATGGTGGAGGGCTGAACATTGCTAGAGTGCCCCTCTTTAAAGACTTTCATTAGCACATTAGCACAGCTGCTGTGGTGTTTGAATGGAGTGAAAACCTGCGTGTATTCCCTGCATGCGTTTGACCTGATGCATTGGTTTGATGCCATTCTCCTGTGTGTGGTCTCCTCATGTATGTGTTACAGCAAGAGCAGGAAGCAGAAGAGGCGGGTGGTGCAGCTCAGAATGACACAGCAGAGGAGAAGCTACCTGCATCAGGATCAGAAGACAGCGATGATGAAAACTCAGATGTACCTCTGCACTGTTTCTGTCATTCCCTTGCTCTGTTACCAAACACACATGAATAATGTATAAAAATTTGTTATTATTAACTTATGTGCACCTATGAAGCACCTTGTATCGTCTTATGATCGTGATCACGTGGTCATTTCATTGTTTGCTATATTCAAAGCATTCTCTTTATCTTGTATGAACTGTTGTGTGATGTGTTTGCAGAGGAGGAGAGCGGGTATAGAGGGCTTAATAGAAATCGAGAACCCCAACAGAGTGGCTCAGAAGTCCAAGAAGGTGACACAGATCGAGCTGGACGAGCCCAAGCAGTTGTCAAGGAGAGAGAGGTGTGAGTTTGGTGTCGCATGCCGTGACATTTGGAGTAGAATGGAGCAGTATAAAGCACCGATAGCTAGCTGTACTGTCTTGTGTACTACGTGCTAGAAATGTCAAAATGTCATCATCAAAATCATATTGCTAACATACTTTGAAAGTGGTGTGATTGTGCTACACAAGAGAAGGCAGCACAGTATCCTACACTACTGAAAGCCCTGCATGTAACAGTTAGGGCATTAACACTGAAAAGCTGATGAGTTGTTTTTGTTTTATGACTATTAATTCTCCGGTTCTCCAAGTTTGATAAATTACTTTCCTTATGTCACTTTCCCTGCCATGACACACACACACACACACACACACTGGCACAGAGAGGAGATTGAGAAGCAGAAAGCAAAGGAGCGCTACATGAAGATGCACTTGGCAGGGAAGACAGACCAGGCCAAAGCTGACCTCGCTCGCCTCGCCATCATTAAGAAACAGAGAGAAGATGCGGCAAGAAAGAAAGAGGAAGAGAAAAAAGGTAATCAAAACAATGAATAAAGAAATTGTTATAAATATTGAGTGCCCTAAGCCAGAAAAACACGACACAATGTATTACCCGATATGCCCATGGGGGGCATTCTCTTATCTCCAAAATCGAGCTCAGAACAGCTGGAGGAGTCAAAATGATATCAAACTATTAATATTTAGCAGCTATTTTGTATTTAGTGTTAGAGTGTTAAATGTGATTGTCCAGTTATAGCTTTGAAAAGTAGAGCAGCTTGTCTTTGTATAGTTTTGCTAGTGGTTCTGTACCTCTCTATTGGATTTGGGGAAGTGTACACCCACGAAGGCCCTGCCAAACATGCTATCCAAGGAAGTATCACAGCACCTTTGTCAAAATCATTTTTTTTTTTTTGCATTGGTTATTCCGCATCATAAAAGCCTTTCCATTAGTACGTTGAAAGGGGCTCTTTGAAAGTACTGTGCTTGTCCATGTAAGCCTAGCTGCGAAACAAGGTTACACTATGTTAGAACAAAATAACGGTCTGATCTTATATTATTTCTTGTCACACTTATAACACCAGGACTACCTAGCTCTAGGCTACAATACAAGAAAAGTATTGCATGCATCATAAGATCTTGGTAGAAGCATGTTGAATGCTTATTGGCTCACCTTAGGTTTTTAACATTTGGTCGTGAATGACATGCATTTTTCGATACTCAATACTATAGAGGCAATTTGGTCGGTGCCTAGGATTGAAGTTGGGTACGGTTGAAATAAAATGTATTCATATCATGTGTGCTCATAATCATATTCACGTAGTGCATTATATTAATCATATTTTGAGCTAAAAGAGCTAAAGCATTACACATAGTCTGCTTGGTGTCAGTGTGATTATAGGTTCACTTCTAAATAAGAAGCATGTAGTTAATAGTTCACTGTGACCTCATAATAGGTTTTTTTTGGTACAATGTGTCCAGCCATAGCTCTGCCGAGTGCGTCAATTCTGAAAAGCAGGGCCAAGGGTGGTTAGGGACACGTCCTGTTTTTGGGTGAAGGGCCTCTCCAGTAGCAGTCTGGTACCTGTTATCTATTGACCAGGCCGATCTCTGCTAGACACTAACCTTATGGAGACAAAAGACAGCACACAAACATGTCATGCGGTAGCAACTGAACCCCCCCCCCACCCCGAGGACGTAAGATCAAGCAGGAAGGGCTAAAGGGTTAGACAAACTTGGGAGAGCTATGGATGCATATTCTCTGTAACTTTGTCTCTAGAACATATTCTATCTGAATAAACGTTCTTTTATCAAACCTACGGACCTGAACCCTTCTTCCTGAAAGAATCTAGAAGGGCAGGATTGTAGCCCAACAGTACCGAACCCTAGTTGGAGAGTGTGACCAGTAAAGTGTAATATGGTTTGCCTTTCTACATGGAGAGCTCAAACAGCAGTCGCAGTCTGTACTTCTACTGTATCCCTGTCCATGCAGTGTGTCGAGCTAATTGTGTCTTTTGTTTTCTGCTTACAGCAAAAGATGCAGCGGCAGCAGCGGCGAGAGGAATAAACTCCCTCTCCATGAAATGATGCAGATTATTTATCAGAGGCGTTTTTACATGTTCGTGGACTGGCACAATATATATTTGACTATTTTTAAAGGAAGAATGTTGACATTACTGTAACTTATGACCATTTGGAAAATGGTTACGGAGACACCAGTGAAGAGGGGTTGTGTATATTTTGGCATGGAATAATGGCCTCGTTGATCCCTCCAGGAAGTTAAGCTACCAGAAAACAACAGTGTTCACATAGACTTGGAATGAAACCCCTTCTAACTTATAATCTTGTACATGGTATTAATAATGGTATTGTACAATTCTGACTTTGCTAACTGAGCTTTGCCACTATGTTTTTTTTGGGGCTCTTACATTGTATATAACTGATTCACGAAAATATTTCAGATTAATATAATGGAACCAGTAAAATGTGCACATTTATTTGCTTTATTATGCTTTATTATTATGTGAAAGCTTTCACAACTGGTTTGGAGCCGGCCTTACCATCCTCGGGTGCAAGAGTTCATGTTGGATCCACTCATGTGTAAATGAGTTGAGTAAATAGAGCAAATGTTTATTTGGGAATATTAGAAGTAGAATCTGGCGTTGCAGTGAAGGCGTTGCTGCAGAATTAGAGGGATGCAATGTATACAAAATAGAACTGAACAGTTATATGAATGAATAAAATATACATAAATAATAAACCCGTTGTGGGTTAATGTGGCCCTGACATCAGTAGTAAATAAGCTGAAGAAAAACTAAAAGAATTTAGGATAACTGGAGTTAAACGTAGGTGGTATAGTTTCAGTCTTAAGTGAATCAAAATTCTAAGAATTATACAATTTTGCTCTTTTTTTTTGTTTTTTCGAAGGTGTCCCAGCCACACTCCGTATTCAACATGAAAAAGTTCATGACTTTGATTGATTTAATATAAATAGAACCAACTGTTCACGGTAGTCTGATTTTATCACAATGTAACATCTATATCAATTATAATGTGCAATATGTATCACATTGGTTCAGCTGTGAAATGCAAGAATTCAGGTAAGTTTGAACTAGAATAAATAAAACACAGTCAAATGACAAATTAAAAAAAAAAGTCTTAATATATAAACTTGCCAGGATATACTATATAATTCATTTTACATACAAAAATGTAATAGGACCTTCAGAGATTGTTCTTTTTAAAAGATGTTTATGAATACTATTAATATATTGTCAGCATAACTGTAAGATAATTATCTTACATAATATTTCCATTATTTATAAGACATAGTATTTTACACCAAATTTTGTAACCCATCAGATTCTGTGACCTGTACAAAAATTCCAGCTTTATTACCACTGCAAATAGCTTTTTTGTTGGGTATATAAAACATATTCAAACAGGAGCATACTTAACGGGACATATGACAGACCAACAACCCTTCCTTACAAAGAAGTATCATAGTACATAATTGGTATCATACTTTATCATATACTCTCACTATCACATAACTGTTAGCTGACTTTATTTCGATAAGGTTACAAACGATGTTGACTCACTTCAGTTTACAGGAATACACATTATGAAAAAAAGAAAGAAGTGTCCACACTGTGAGCAGAGGGTGGCGGTATTGCACCTGATATGCTGACTTAAAATCTAAAAGAAGAAGAAGAAGAGAGCGGATTGGTCAGAAGTTTGGCGGACTTTAGACTTTGATCCTCTACTGTCTCATGCACTGTCTATGTGCCGCACACAGCTGCTGTAGCGGAGCTTTTTTAGCCCCGTGGTCTGGTTTCAGTCCAGTTGAACTAGTGATAGCAGCGTGTCTCCAGTCCACTGGTGAGTTAAATAGCTAGTCGGTGTTTCGTAGTCACAAAGAAATGCAAACACAATGGAAATGTTTGCGTTGGCAAGTAGAAATAACTTAAAGAAAACTGTTTTAAACGTCTTATTTGGCACTATTTTGTTGCTCTCCCAGAGTTTTGTAATTGCAGCACCGACCTGACATATAACCATAACGTCAGCAGTTTGCCAGCTAGTAACTTTAACTTTATGCTAATGTTAGGTGCTTCTTGTCAAAAGTAGTTAGTTGTTAACGCTAGAGGTGCATTAGCAAACGTTTCCACTTTTCAATTGGTGTATTCCCTCAAAACTGCTCAGAAATTAAAGGTAAAGTTATGCCTCGGCTAGCAGCTAGCTGTTGCGCAGCATTTCAACCTTATTTTTGTCCCCGGAGGGGAATTGTTTTTACAGCAAGGCATACAGTATATATACTATATGCCTTGCTGTAAAAACAACCTGATATTGTTATATATAATGTTATATATAACAACATCAGACTAGCAGTGCAGAAGGGGTGGGGAGGTGTCCTTAATACAATAAGATGACATTAGGAACAATACGAGAGGGGACTTGACAGACGCCACGGTGCAGCTTCAGACTGAACTAAAAGCTTATGAAAAAGGTAACATTATGTCTTTAATCTGATTTAACATTTTCAGTGGTGGAACAAGACTTAATGAGAGATCAGCGTCTGTTTCAGGTCCTATAGGAGCTGGGACACACATGTTGAATACACAAATAGGACTGCAACTAACGATTATTTTCCATATTGATTAATCTGTTGATTGTTTGTTTTCTTGATTAATTGATTAGTTGTTTGGTCTATAAAATGTCAGAAAAGGGTGAAAAAATGTCAATCAGTGTTTCTTAATGCCCAAGATGACGTCTTTAAATGTCTTGTTTTGTCCACAACTCAAAGCTATTCATTTTGCTGTCACAGAGGAGAGAATAAACTAGAAAATATTCACAATTAAGAAGATGAAATCAGAATTATAATTTTTTCCCCTAAAAAAAGAAAATTACAAACCAGTGAGTTAGGATTACCTCCTCCTCCCTGGCCCTGTGTTCACAAGTGAAATGGCTGTGGGATGAAGTAGGGCTGCTCGATTATGGAAAAAAAATCATAATCCCGATTACTTTGGTCAATATCGAAATCACGATTATTTAACACAATTACTCATTGACCTTTGGAAATATATTGCATGTATTGAAATAGGGCTGGGCAGTATATCGATTTTTTTTTTTTTTTTTTATATATCGATATTGTGATGTGTGACTAGATATCGTCTTAGATTTTGGATATTGTAATATGGCATAAGTTTAGTCTTTTCCTAAAGTGATGTCATTTTCTGAACCTACCAGACTGTTCCAGCTGTTCTGTTATTTGCCTTCACCCACTTAATCGTTACTGATGATTATTTATCACAAACCTCATTGTGTAAATACTTTGGGAAAGCAATAATTGTCAACCCTACAATATCTTTGCAATATCGATATTGAAGTATTTGGTCAAAATATCGTGATATTTGAATTTCTCCATATCGCCCAGCCCTAAATTGAACTTGAAACGTGAAATCACTCTTAGGAGTTGAGGGACTATGTCTAAATTAATAATTGTAATTAGGACTGAACGATTATTCAAATGTATCAACATCAAAATTTTGAAGCTGTCATCAACGTATTGTTCCCGTGACAATAATTCTTTTGTGATCTAATTTTAATTTTTATATTCAGGAAAAAAATGTAAACATAACAGTTACAACCAAAACACTGGGACATAGGAGCGCGTCCCATGATGATAACCTACTTTCTCCTTAAAAACATTCTCATTCTACCACATGTGTGACTTTGCCCGGACCAGGCAGCCGCATGGAAAGCGGAAAGCGGTTTTTTTTTTTGTCCAAAAAAAGGCACTGTCCCTCGTCTGGATGTTTTTGCTTCAGACAAGATGATTTAGAACAACGTGATTTATTGTTCATTTTTTGTTATCAAGGTAAAATGTGCTTTATTATTTTATTTTTTTAAATTGTGACTTTGATTTTAGGTCTAATAGTGACAATTAAAAACTGTCTAATATGACAGATGCATTGACTGCTCTGCAGGGGATTTTAACGTCAGTGTTAACGTAGACAAGACGGACATCCTCAAATGAAGATCAGATAAAGATTTCATAACTGTAAACTGTATTTAGTTACAACTTCATAGAATGCCTTTTATTGTCATTATACACATTACGAGATTGAAAGCAACTCCTAATCCAGTGTCAACATGTACTGTACGTAGGAGAACTGTAACAACATGCAATAAAGTAAGTAGTGCAAAAGAAAAGGGGATGGGGGTAAAGGTGCATAGTTCTTAGACACTATATACATATGTTAAAAACAAAAGATAAATATGGTTTTATATGCAGTATGGAGTATGATATTGCACATAATGAGATTACACAGACGTATCAATATTATCAAAAGTATTAAATATTAAACATTGCACAGTAGGTGGGTAGGAGAAAGTCCAGGGGTTGGGGGTAAGATCAAAAAATCAAAGCCAGGGTGGTAGCTGTCCTTGGTGATGTTTTCTGCACAGCTGAGGCACCGGGAGGTGTAAATGTCCATCAGGGAGGGGAGAGGGCAGCCAATGATCTTCTGTGCTGCCTTTACTACTCTCCCTGTCTGCCACGGTGCAGCTGCCGTACCACGCTGTGATACAGTACGTCAGCAGGCTCTTGATGGACAAGCGGTTGAAGGTCAGCAGCAGGTTGGGAGTCCAGGTTGTGCTTCCTGAGGACACTCAGGAAGAGTACTGATTGTGTTATCTGAGTTACCTAATAACCTTTGTTGGCAGTTTCTGCAGTTCATTTGTTTATCTTTCTGTGTGATGGTTAAAAGTTTAACTGGTGATGCCATAGCACTGCTGCATGTGTCATATTGGATCTGTATGTCAGCTGCACTCACTGTATAATCGTTTTACTAAAAAGATTTTGTCTTGCTTGGACACTGTTTCTATGTCGTTTCAGATTTCCACTTTGAGTGACCAGAGAAACCGAGAAAGCATGTCTTTAACAAATGGCCACACTGTGAGCAAAGAAACATGGGTTTCGCACAACAAGATGATGCTGGAGCCTCTGTCAATCAATGACTCTGAGGTTTGTGTTTGGTTGATTTTTAGAATGAAAGGTCTTATTTAGACTGGAGTGGTGATTCAGTGAGAGCTTAAAGGACATTTTGTGATTTTTGGCAATACTTTGCATGGGGTTGGTGTAAACATTGCCATTGTCCAGAGCTGCAACTAACAATTATTTTCATTTCGGTTCGGTCCAATAATTATTGCATATATGCATTTCTTTCACTTAATAGCTTGTGGGACTAATTGTTATTGTCCACTTTTAGGTGTTCTCTATCATAAAAAAAGAGAAGCACAGGCAGACGTACGGTCTGGAGCTGATAGCTTCCGAGAACTTTGCCAGCAGAGCTGTTCTTGAGGCTCTGGGTTCCTGCATGAACAACAAATACTCTGAGGGATATCCCGGCCAGAGGTACAGGAATTTATCAAAGTACTTGTGAAATCCCAATGTTTGATTACATCCTATAAGTGGTGCATTCTGCTT
This sequence comes from Percina caprodes, assembly GCA_013375575.1. Taxonomy (NCBI): domain Eukaryota; kingdom Metazoa; phylum Chordata; class Actinopteri; order Perciformes; family Percidae; genus Percina; species Percina caprodes. The sequence goes on along the minus strand of JABXJD010000019.1, from coordinate 2,924,995 downwards.
TATCCTACCTGTTTAATAACAAATATGTATAGCAGTAATAATCAGTATGATCCATGTGGCGTTCAGGTACTATGGTGGTACAGAGCATGTTGATGAGCTGGAGAGACTCTGCCAGAAGAGGGCGCTGGAGGCCTATGGTCTGGACTCAGAAAAATGGGGTGTCAACGCGCAGCCGTACTCGGGTATCAAGTAGTGATAAAACATGTTCAATTCTGTGAATGTTTGGTGTAGAGACTAATTGATGTGATCAGGGTTTCGACTTTCAAACTCTCCCTTTTTCCATTTGTCATACCTTTTGTTAATGCTTTCCTGTCAGGTTCACCCGCTAACTTTGCCATCTACACGGCCGTTGTGGAGCCCCATGGCAGGATCATGGGGCTGGACCTTCCTGATGGAGGTCACCTGACACATGGCTTCATGACTGAGAAGAAGAAAATCTCAGCAACGTCCATCTTCTTTGAGTCCATGCCGTATAAGGTACAAAACAATCACATGTACAACACATACTAATCAAGGAAGTCTTTAAGAGTTGGGTACAAATGTCTCAAAGATGTAATAACTGTACACTATGCAATATAGAATATACTGTAATAATTAAGTAAAGGAGACTTGATGAACAATGCTCTTCTTGTGGAGGAAGTATTAATATCGTAGATTGGCAATATATACAGATAAAACTGGAATATTGAAGTATTAAAAGGACTGTTCAGCCCAAAATCACGGGTCCTTTTAATGACTGAGCCACACCAGTTATGTTATTTCTATTCATTTTGGCACTGAATCGCACAACATTCAAGCTGACGTTTGCGAAGTTTTACCAGACAAAATGGATCGTGCCATCAACCTATAAATGATTCATGTTGCAGAAGTTGTAATCGTGCTTATGGGCTAGCTATAATAGGAAAACAACACATTGCTATGATGATGCAGATGCATGTGAATGCCTGCCGACAACAGAGGCGGCCTGTGGCGTGGGAGAAAGAGCGTTCCAAACAACTCTGGAAGGTCGTGGTTTAGAGACCCTTAACAGAAACCTTTTGGTTGAAGCATTTTCGGATTTGACCTGTTGTGTAATTTTATTGGCCCATCCCTTGACCTAGATAAGCCATGGCCCTCCGGTTCCAATCAAGAAGCGCATTACAATTGCGCTCTACAAACTGGCTACATGTGCAGAGTACAGAGTGATAGGCGAAACGTTTGGGGTCAGCAAGACCACCATGTGCTATGGCGTATGCAATGCCATATGAACGAGGATGATGTGAAGGTATATATCGGCTACCTACTCGGAGTGGATGAGGTGCATGAGATCGTGGTGTGTAACTCCAGAGTGCACCTTGTGCCACAGATGTATGTCACAATAGACGGACTCCCTGCTGAAGGCTGCAAGGATTTTGTCAGAAAGAGCCGGCCATCAATTGTACTACAGGCTGTAGTAGACTTTATCGCAATTCATTGTTTATTCGGCAAATAACGTTTCCATCCGCGTTTATCGCAATAAGGCGTATTTCGACCAAGAGAAAATCCGATGAGCCCGAGCTTATAAACTGAGTTTGTTTCCATAAGCCATTTTTCATTCGATATCACTTAACTCGCATACAAACGTGTGGATGGAAAAATAGCTTATGATGAGTGTGAATTCAACCAGAAGATTGTAGCTTAAAAGGTGGCTTTCTTTAACACATTTTACATTTGGAGTAGTTACTTCTTGATTGTGGAGTCCTGGACCAAGTTAAACAAGATTAGTCCTCATTAGTGCAAGTATGTCCACATGGCATTGGCCTGCGGCTCCTCGTGAGAGCTGGGAATGATAACAAAAGGCTAATTTGACGGAATCTGGGAGTAAAAACAAACGAAACAAAAAAAAATCACATTTTTACAAACTTGAAACCAAAAACCTTGTAGTTATCCAATTCATGTCTCATATAGGCAACTTTACCTCATCATTTCATTAGGATAATGTTGTATCAATACTGTTTTTCATGGCGTCCTGGCTGCATGTTGCTGTTTTAGTTTATTTGATATGACATGGTCTTCTGTTTTTAGGTGAATCCAGAGACTGGCTACATTGACTATGACAGACTGCAAGAAAACGCCCGGCTGTTCCACCCAAGACTCATCATTGCAGGTACATTTACTTTCACACATTAACTAAATCTATGACATGAGGAGGGGTTTATTTTCAAAGAACCTGAAATCGATCCCATTTACCTTCATCCTTTTCCTTCTCCAGGAACAAGCTGCTATTCCCGCAACCTTGACTACGGCCGCCTGAAGCAGATCGCTAATGAGAATGGTGCATATCTGATGGGAGACATGGCTCACATCAGCGGATTGGTGGCTGCTGGAGTGGTGCCCTCACCCTTTGAGCACTGTGACATTGTTTCCACAACAACACACAAGACGTTGCGTGGCTGCCGCTACGGACTCATCTTCTACAGGAAAGGTAGAAATTGAACATGCTTCTGCCAAAACAAACCACTGGTTTTGATTTTCTTTTCTTAAATTGAAACTGTGATTTCTCAAGCTTTTCATTTTTCTTCCCTCTGTGTTTCTCTTTCCCTCGTCCAGGCGTGCGGAGTGTGGATGCCAAGGGGAAGGAGACTCTGTACAATTTGGAGTCTTTGATCAATCAGGCTGTGTTTCCTGGGCTACAGGGAGGACCACACAACCACGCTATTGCAGGTACACCTCATCATTTTCCCTCTTTGACTTAGTCCCCTGTTTCATCTCGAATGTCATTTGAGTGTGTTAGCTTCTATCTCATTTAGGTCATGTTTTTCACTGGCTGTTCTCAGGTGTTGCTGTAGCTCTCAAACAAGCCATGACACCAGAGTTCAAGGCCTACCAGATGCAGGTTCTTGCTAACTGCAAAGCTCTATCCAGTAGCCTTATTGACCGCGGCTACAAGATTGTAACTGGTGAGTGCTACTCAAACAGATAAAACTGAAATATATCTTCAATATCGGTTACCATTGTGCTGAAGCAAACTGCATTTATCACACATAAAATGATGACAATAACAGAAGAAACTTGCATTAGCAATGATAATTAAGACAATTTTTGAGGTGAAGATCTTAGATCATTTTCTACTAATTACAAGAAGCTTAATTATGAATAATTTACCTCACATTAACCTAAACATCCATAAATCCCTATTGACTTTTTAGTAGCTTCAAATACTTAAAACCATATATACTTTTGAAAAACAAAGGCTGATGACATACCATGCTTGATGTCTGTTTTCTTTTACTAATCATATAATAATAATAATAATAATAATAATAATAATAATAATAATAATAATAATAATGTATACTTTATTAATCCCACAAGGGGAAATTACAATTTATATAGTATATAATATATAGTTGAAAAGGGGGCGTTATAGCAGCAGGTTTCTGATAGCAGTTTCTAGCTTCATAGTCTTTGAAATTCTAATAATATTCTCTTCCTGTGTAGGCGGCTCTGACAACCATCTGATCCTGCTGGACCTGCGCAGCAAAGGGACTGATGGAGGACGAGCTGAGAAGGTTTTGGAAGCCTGTGCCATTGCTTGTAATAAGAACACCTGTCCAGGTAGAGAGAGAGACAGACAGACAATATGATATTATACAGGAGAGCTTTGTTTGTGTGTGTGAGAGTTTGTGGCAAAGTCCTAAATGTAGCATTAGATGTGGCCATTGTTAGGGATGATTGTAAATGCCCCTTTTCCCTACAGAGGGCCACTCTTAATGTTTCCACATGTGTTTGTATAGGAGATAAGAGTGCTCTGCGCCCTAGTGGTCTGAGGTTTGGCTCTCCAGCTCTGACCTCCAGAGGCTTGGTGGAGGATGACTTCAAGAAGGTGGCTGAGTTCATTCACAGAGGTAATATTTATTTATATATATATATATATATATATATATATATATATACATACATACACACACACACTCTGAGAAATGTGTAAACTAAAATGATTTGACCACCGAAGGGGTGCCAAGGTCATACTCTGCCCTAAAGTCTATCCTTTGAGCTGAAGTTATCATCCTATAAAACCACAAATTATTATATTATGGGTGAATATTGCAGTGTTTTATCACTCAATTGCAACAATGAAGTTATGTGAATTTCCTACAGTTCTGATTCACGTCTCTGATTAGCGTCTTCCCCTTAGGTTCAGGAAATCGAGGCTTATGAGCGTTGTAGTATTTAGAGCCATCCACCGAAACAAAACATGATTTCACATGAATGAAATTGCAGCCTGAATACCCTCCCTGCTCTCCTTCTTCCTGCAGGTATTGAGCTGACCTTGGAGGTGCAGGGAAGCCTGGATCCCAAGGCCAATCTAAAGGAGTTCATTCAGGCACTGGCCCAGGGAGAGAAGTTCCAGCAGCGGGTAGCAGAAATCAGGGCAGAGGTGGAGGGTTTCGCTGGCCAATTCCCCATGCCCGGCCTGCCTGAGCTGTAGAGGCGACAGTTTAGACACTGACCGATGCTGGACTGATGATTATAACAAACATAATGCCAAATCTTTGTGGGTTGTGGTATTGTGTGTGTGTGTGTATATTTGTTTTGAGTGTACACACCTGTTTAATCTGTCACTACACAAATCAAAACACGTCCTTATGACTTCACAGCAGTTCAGTTTCAGCTTGAAACAGATTGGTCTTAATGGAAAGATAGATTTGAAGACTTTGTCATCCAATTATCCAGTGTTACAGTGCCGGTTTACAGTACGGTTTTGGATCTCTGTTATGGCTTTGGATCTCTGTTATGATCACATTTAAGCTTTAATCTTGTCAGAAATCACCATTTTGTTTGTATTAAATGTTAAATTCAAAGTTTGCTTACAGACAATACTGCGGATTTAAACATGAAGTGTAACTGTGACTTTCATATGTAAACTTCCTAGATCATACTGTATACAGAATTAATACAATTGAATTAAACAGCTACTGTGTAATATTTTATAACTCCAAACTGGTGCAGACTTTTTAAAAACAACAACCAAAACCTTAAAAATGTATGTTCTTCCTGGAAATAAATAGGTTTCATCATGAGGGACACCATTGTAGTGGATAATGGTTAAAAACACTGCTTCACGGCTATCGAGACTGTTTTTAAACGCAACATGTGCTTTGAGCTTCATCATCATCATCATCATCATCATCACCTTTTATGTAGTTCTCGGAAGCACAATTGAGTGCAAGCCCTACTTTTCAATGTAGCCAAGATTACAGAAAATAAATTACAATGATGCTATTTATTACCTTGTGTACTTCTTTTAGAATGTCAATTTCTCCCTAAATTAATATGGATGAATTAATATACTTCATCAGAAAGGCCACCATGATGTGTAGGCTGGTTTGCCAGAGAACTCGATGATCGTTTAGTCTAGTCTTAATTCGTCAGGTCAGAGGTCAGTCTGCGGCTGCGCGCCTTCCATCCATCCACTGAGAACAAGGAGCAGTTCGTGACAAACAAGTCATAGACCGAATAATGTTCGTCTGTTTTCTTTAAAACAGTCCCATTAAGACACAAAGAACCTCAGATATTGTGGTTTCTCATCAGGGACCTTGCCGATTGATGTTAGCTTATCGGTAAGCCTAGCTAGCCTCGTTAGCCGCTTTAGCTGGCTGTTGCAGAAAGTACCAACGTTAGTTGGCTACCGGTTGAGCTCAACCTTAAACCAGCTAATCTAAACTGATATTTCTTTGACTGGAGCATTTCTGACGAACGCAGACATGCAGGACATGCTGGCTACCGTGGACCACCTCAAGTTTGACCTGGAACTCGCTGTGCAGCAGCAGCTAGGAGCACAGCCTCTGCCCTTCCCCGGCATGGACAGTAAGTGCTTGTATGCTAGCTGGTACCTAGCCGCTGTAGGTAAACACGGTAGTTAGCTAACGGTCAAACTGATGGTCTCTAACGGCAGGTTGACACTAACACCTGTCCGGTAGAGACTGTTCACGTTGGCTTTGTGTTTCCTCAATCCAATGTCTTTATTACATTTGTAATGTGTGTCCCTGCAGAGTCCGGGTCTGCTGTGTGTGAGTTCTTCATGCGAGCAGCTTGTCAGAAAGGTAAAACCACAACGCGACAACAATCCCGCACTACAGTATAACCCTACCACAAAGGTTGGGGACTCACAAGAGATGGAAAGGTCTAAACTAAAACTGCAGGGGCAGAGTTATCCTGTCTCTTGTACGAGTCAAGCTTAAAAACACTGGGTCCCACATTCTCATAATGCAGTCATTAACGTTAGCCACTATCATCTTTGAATTGCTCCCTGTTAGATAATTGATCCAAACAAGGATAACTTCTAATGTTCAAATATAATGTTACATCCACGGCTCATAAATACAATAAATACATTAAAGCCTGCAGTAGGGCTGGCTGATGGTTTGACATGGTCCTTAACTGGTTACTGACTCAGTGGTTAATACCATCATATTGTTTTGTCAGTTATTAGGTTAAATGATTGCAAATGAAAACGATAGGTATTTAATTTCTTTTTAAAAATACCAAGCGAGATTGCTGCTCTAACATTCAAGGGGAGAGGACATTCCACATGTTAAGGCCAAAAACAAAACAGAAAGCAGGATTGCCAACTTTGCATCAGTCCTGCTCATCATTTTAACATTCCTCCTTCTATTGTTTACAATTGACCCATGGACAAAAACCTGGGGCATGAATTATGAAAGTTATGCCATCTTATCTGTGTTATAACTTTCTTCTGTTGCACTCCTAGGTGGGATGTGTCCGTTCCGTCACATCAGCGGAGAGAAGACGGTGGTGTGTAAGCACTGGCTCAGAGGACTTTGTAAGAAGGGAGACCAGTGCGAGTTTCTCCATGAATACGACATGACAAAGATGCCTGAATGCTACTTCTACTCCAAGTTTGGTTCGTTGACTTGATGTTTTATAAAATGACACAGATGAGCTTGATGACTGATCCAGTTGTTAAAATGCCTAGAGTGTTTTTTTTTCCCGTTTAAAATTGTGTGTTGACTCTCGCAGGTGAGTGTAGCAACAAGGAATGTCCGTTCCTGCACATTGATCCAGAGTCAAAAATCAAAGATTGTCCCTGGTACGACCGAGGCTTCTGCAAACACGGTACGTCCTGCTCACATAAACATTTCAGCAGTACTGATATTAATAACAATAATAGTAATACATTTATTTTGTATTGCGCTTTTCTAGACACTCAAAGACACTTTACAGTTTTGGTTACATATAGATAAAACAAAACATAAGGTTACTTGACAGACGAAAAGGAAAGCACAAGTGCATGGACGGGAATAGGCAAAGCAGGAGAGGTGGGCAATGAAAATGAGGGAAACTGTCTGTTAGCAGGAAAAAGCAAGTTCAAAGAGGTGAGTTTTGAGGGCCTGTTTGAAAGATGATAGGGTGCTTTAATGTTAGATGTGGTCGGGGAGGGCGTTGGCATTGATGGACCTGAGGAGGCGGGCAGGAGTGTGGCAGGTGAGGAGGTCTGGGAGATGTGGAGGGGCAAGGTTATTAATTGCTTTGTATGTGAGAAGTATTTTGAAGTTGATCCTGTGTTTGACTGAGAGCCAGTGGAGTTTATGAAGAACAGGGGTGATGTGGTCTCTGTGGCGGGTGGAGGGGAAAAGGCGGGCAGCTGAGTTCTGGATGTGTTTGAGTTTGTTGGTGATTTTGTCTGGTAGTCTGTAAAGAATGCTGTTGCAGTAGTCCAGTCTGTAGGTGATGAGCATTTCAGCTGCAGTGGTGGACAGAGAGGGGTGGAGACGTGCAATGTTACGAAGGTGAAAGAAGGCGGTACAAAGGAGAAGTTAATCAACAAGAAGATGGTTCCAAGGTAGCGGATGCAGGGTGTCATCCACATAGTAGTGGAAGTGGAAGCCATGTCGGTGGAGCATGTACGGGATGAAGAGGAGGGGGCCAAGAACTGAACCCTGGGGGACACCATGAGTGACTGGAGTGGAAGAGGACCTGCAGTTGTTTATGCAGATGTGATGGTGTCTGTCAGAAAGACAGGAGGTGAACCAGGTTAGGGTGGTGCCAGTTATTCCAATTAGGTGTTGAAGGTGTGAAAAGAGGCTGGAGTGTTGGATGGTATTAAAGACTGCGCTAAGGTCTAGGAGGATGAGAATGTTGAGGAGACCAGAGTTGGCAGTAAGAAGAATGTCATTGGTTTGTTGGTTGCGGAGAAGAGGTTCTTGGGACTGCTGGAGTCGGATTGGATGACACGGGAGTAGTGGGAGGAAGAGGGCAGATTTGTATTTTTGTCTGTGAAGTTGGTAGGCTTCAAGGTGGACAGTGAGACCAGTTTTATTGGTGAGTTGTTCCAGTTGTTGCCATTTGGCTTTGAGGAGGTGAAGTTGGTTAGTATACCAAGGTGCAGAGTGTTTGAAGGGGGGCGATGGTATTGAGACAGGATAAGAGTGCTTCATTGTAGGTGTTGACAAGGACAGTGGGGGAAGTGTTTTGGTTGTCAATATGGTGGAGGAGGAGGTTGGGTCGATGGATTTGAGGTTCCTGAATATTATTGTGCGTTTTTCCTTGATGTCAGTTAACACCCCCCAAACATACTGTATACATTAATACACATAGTGTTCCCCTGCTGGTTTGAATTTCTTCATCAACAGAAAAACCGCCTCTTTACTTTCTGTTGATCTTCACCCATCTTCCTGTCTTAGGTCCTGACTGCAGACACAGACACACAAGGAGGGTGATCTGTGTGAATTACCTGGTGGGCTTCTGTCCAGAGGGAAAATCCTGTAAATTTATGCAGTATGTTATCCTTTTTATTTGATTCTTACATAATATAAATGCTTTTTATGTTGCATGTGAAACAAAAGACACCACTTATGACTTGTTTAAGCATTTGGTAGTTTTGTTGTTATTTTTTGGATGAGACTTCACCTTGCAGTTATGTAGATTTAACCGTAGATGTTCTTCTACAGCCCTCGTTTTGAGTTGCCTATGGGAGCTTCTGAACAGCCTCCTCTACCACAGCAAATTCAGAACCAGACAAAGGTAAGAGGACACTTCCACAAAACACCCAAATACACATCTCCGTGTTTTTTACCTGCTACTTTGTAGCTGAAGAGCAGACCAAATTTGTTTTTTCTTTGCGTGTTCCCTGCTGCAGCCTGTGCCCACCATCGGTCGCTCGTCGCTCTCTCTCATCCAGCTGACCAACTCCAGTCCAGGTATGCGGCCGCAGAACCACATGCCGATGTCTGCTCCTCAGCAAAATCACATGACTGGCAACAGAGGGCCTCGGCCACTGGACCAGGTCACCTGCTACAAAGTGAGTCATCTGATCATTTGTCTGCCAATATTGGCCTAGTGTGTTCAAAATCAGTTTAAGATTCCAGTCCCTCTCACCGTAGTGATAAATATGCTCGTAATACCTTTGCATCATAGTTCCACATTTTGAGAAATTTGTTATTTGCTTTTCTGGTCTTGAAGCTCCCGCCAGCAGCCGTTTTTAATACTTTTACAAAGTTATTTTCCCACATGCATCATTATGATTTCCTATTTCAACAACTCATGATATAGGTTTGTAATTCTTAGAGAAAAATAAAAATGACGTAAATGAAAATCATAATATTGATAAGCAAAGTCACAATTAAGTAAATTAATAGTAATGATTTAATAAAAATTAGAAATGGGTTTGATATTAAACATGTATTCTCAGGTATGCCTAACCCTCACATACCTATGCTTTCAATTATACTTTTATGTCCGTATCTTATATCTTTTACTGGTATGTTGTACTGACTGCTGTACGGGGGTAATGTGCCTGACTATTTCTGGCCTGGGAGCAGCGGCCTACTTGAGTCTCCACTGTTTGTCTTGACAAGTGTTCCAGGCCGAGAAAAAGCCCAGAACCTAACCCCTCGTTAAACGGCAAATTATAGTTACTACACTTCAGCTTTTGTACGTAAAGAAATCCGTTGAAACATGTTAATTATTGAGCTTTAAAGGTTCTTGTAGGTAGATTTTGTTACCTTTGGACGGAGCCAGGCTAGCAGTTTCCCCGTTTCCAGCCTTTATGCTAAGCTAAGCTAAACGGCTTTACTCATTTAACTGTCAGGAAGAAAGCAAATAAGAGTATTTTCTTCATGTCCTTTGTGGTGGGAGAAAAAAAAATCATTGACAATAGGGCTGCAATATATCGATAATATATCAATGTATAAGGCTAGATAGGGTTTTTAATTTTGGATATGAATAGAAGTGTTGTCTTTTTATGGTTTAAAAAGACTACATACCAGTAAAGTGATGTCATTTTCTGAACATACCAGACCATTTTAGGATTCTAGTATTTAATGACTATAATAATAGTATAGTCATTGATGATTATTTAACAAACATCTCACTGTGTAAATATTTTATGAAAGAACCAGTTGTCAACCCTACAATATTGCCGCAATATCAATAGAGGAATTTGGTTTAAAATATTTTTTTGTGATGTTTGATTTTCTCCAATTTGCCCTGCTCTGTTTGTCATTTCCATCTTTTTTGTTGTTGGTTTTAATAAGGAGCCATTAACATATCCTCCTTTTGTCTTCCCTGCAGTGTGGGGAGAAGGGCCACTATGCCAACAAATGCACTAAAGGCCATCTGGCCTTCCTGAGTGGACAGTAACATTCAGCCTTGAGGTCCCCCTGATGGGGCAGAGAGGAAGAGCAGCAGAAGAGTGGAAGCCCCTTTGCGCCACAAGCTGAACTTAAAGACTTTGACTGCCGCTGTTGTGCGTGTCACTTCAAACTGAGACAAGCCGTAAGAAAGAGAAACATAGCTACTATTTCTATTTTTTTGTGGATACATGAAAGTAAGGAACAGAAAAGATGTCAATCTGTGTGGCTGTGGTTTAATGACTTGTTAGTCTTCAGAGTTTTCTACGTTTGTACTAAAGCGAACTGAATATTTAAAGAGACATCACACCCAGGGTCCAAGGTGCAGTGCTATGACGTGTTGCCGCATCTTATACATGTGACTGCATCAGTGACACCAGGCGACTTTCTATTCTCCTACTTCTAGTAAATTTGTCAGTGTGAATGCAATAAAGTGATAAATGCCAGTAAGAATGTGAACTACTGTAAGTAATCAGAGCCCAAATTCACCCTGCAATGGTTTCTATTGTACTTATCACCTCAAATCTGACTTACCACACAATTTTGCATAGTCAGATTTTAAACTTTGCAAGCATTTTAAATTCTGGAAACTTACCAGTTGTGTGGTTACCTTGTTAAAAGTTAATACATCTTTATAAATTTTACCCAAAGGGATGAATTTCATTGTGTTGACAGTCTGAAAATATTCTTACAAGCTGTACAGTGTGTGTACAAATAAATGTTCTTGTTACGTATTTATGTACACTTTCATTCACGTAACAGTGCGTAGCGAGAATTGTAACGTAACTTACACACAACCACACATGATATCCAACTATGAATCTTAAGATTGTTTATTGGTCACAACAGTCATATTCAACAAAGAGCAGGGGGAACAAAAAGGTTCAAATTCAACCCCCGAAGGTCTGGCTTAGTGGTATTTCCTCCAGCGATCATGTTCTGGAAGAGAAGATAGAGAAAAGACATTTAAATTAAATGTCTATTTTTCACATTTGTGAGGAATCAGACATTTTACTCTTAGAAAAACAACTTTATAGTAAAAGAATAGTACAGGAGAAGTATGCATTTCTTACTAATATGGTCGTATTCCCACAGGTAGCTCATTGCCACATAGCCAACCAGCAGCATAGCTACACCACCGATGCCTCCCTTTTTCACATTAATGTACTTGTTGTAGTATCTGTCGTGGCCTGCGAGAGAAAAACAAACCGCATAAACCACCACAGGAGACAGTACGATGACATACACTGGGTTATCCTCAAATTACAAAAGATGTGACCTGAATACAAATGCTACATGCACTGATCTTAACACGTATGAACATGGGGGAAGAGGAAACGCACAAAAAGACCATGTGTAATCTTTGCTTGCGGTTAAGTAATCACCCGAGGAGCAGGGAGTCAATACATTTTCTAGCCCGTTGTCAACTACAATGGGCGTTCTCATTAAGCATCTTATCAGACTAGGAGCCCTTTAGGTTCCTAGAAGGTTCTCTCAAGAGATGCTCACAAAGCTGCCGAGAGCAACTTTTACTGACATAGCTTCTGAGTTTAGACAAGGGGTTGACCCTGTTGCTATATTTGACCGGTTTCATGAATGATGCTAGATTGATAATTTTGAAATCAGAAAAAAAAAGGTCTTAGTGACTAGATTCCAATGAATGAAAGCAAAACATCATCCCCTAAATATGTAGCATTAAATAAAGTTATCCAATACAATTGTAGTTAGATGTAGTAGATGTGATTTCTGGTTAACTGTGCTGCTAAAAATAGAGATTTGGTCTTTTTTTTAAATTAAAACTTAGCTATTACCCCAAATTCGTTAACTGCTGTCTGATTGGTTTTCCAGCTGAACGTTGAAAATAGGTTTCTGTATCGCCTTGTTCCTTTATCTAGTGCTCACATTCTTCTGCATTTTTATTAAAAGTTGGTATTGATATTTTAGCTCCTCCCTCTGTAAAATTTTAGTCAGGAGAGTTTTCCTCACCCCTGCGGACGGCTGAGATGATGCCATTGGGAGTGAAGTCTCGCCCTCCAAGCCAGCTCCCCAGCTCACCCAGTTTCACGTCCATCAGTCGCTTCTCAACTACGGGAACTGGTCACAAGTAGAGACAGCACAGACAGTTTGATTACCCATTACTTACATACATACATACATACATAGGCTACATACCAAAATATGCTATGGCTCCGGTAGTGAGTTTAAAAAAAAAGGTCAATCTGCTCTGAGCAGTCAGCTCTGGCAAAACAGACATTCAATAACAAGACAAATAAACCAGGACTTGGTTGCTTTTTGGGTTAATTAGGCGATTATCAAATGTGTTGCCGATTTACTTTCTGCTAATCTACTCATCAATGTCGTTACCAAGCGTTTATTTGTCTCATTTGTTATTGAATGTCTTTGTTTTGCACTTTTGCTCAGACAAAACCGTGTAGATGTCACCTTGGACTCGGAGGATGGGCATTGGTAAATCCTTTTAACATTTTGAAGACAAAACTATTATTCGAAATAATATGCCGACTAATCGATACAGGACATAATCCTTAGTTGCAGCTCTAAATTCAGCAAAGTAAGTTAGTCTACAACGTCACCTCTACAGAGTCGTAAAGCAAAAACATTTATTCATTCATCTATAAAAGGCACATATTAAGTTGCCTAAACCTGCTGGCTACTTTCCATCTGTGCAGCTAACTTTGACACATTTGACATTAACCAGGTGTGTAGCTTTATTACAGCTACCTTGAACAAAGCACACTAGGCCCGCCGTTTGAACCCCTACTGTATGCAAAGCATGGCCTTTTGTGTTTTATTTCTTTACGTTGTTTTTAGGATTAAAATGAGCCAAAGAGAATACCAGTTTGGGGTAAAAGGCATTGGCTGAGTTCGCAGGCTACTGTGACAGCTAGCCAAAAGACACGGTTACATAGCTTAGATAAGCATAGACAACTTTATTATGATAGCTTCGTCCAAATTGCAGTACATATCTGAAGTTTCTGATCACCGAGCATGACAGTTAAATGTCCAAAAGCGACTCGCAGATTAATTTTAATTGCAAAATAGCCAATGACACGCAAAGTCCTTGACGTGACTTAAAGGATTCAGCGCGGCCTTCAGTCACACAGAAACCTTAACGGCGACTCATTAACGGAGTATCTGACAGTAAAACACACGCAGTCTGTAAAAACGTAAAACTAAATTAACAACAAAACACAAAATAGAGAACATTTTGGATTAATTTGGCAGAGGACACGCTATTTTACCTGGTCTGTCCGCCATCTTGACTGGTGCGAAGAGTTCGCAGGCAGCGAGGAATGATGGGAATATAACGAGAAAGTGCATTATGGGAGAATGTGTAGTTCTTAGCCTGTCCACTAGAGGGCAGCAAAGTAAATGAAACCAATGTCTCAAAACGAACACCACACCACACAGAACAAGGGAAATCCTGAACCACAACAAGGTACATTATATTTAATATAAATATAATATTAGATTCCCTCCAAACATGTTTTTAAAACAATTATTATACTAATTTATAATAATAAATCATTTAACCTATACTAATAATATTAATATTAATAGGCCAAATACAGCTTGATGGTGTTTTTTTGCCTCCAACATCGCCTTCCAGGCAGCTAACCCTAACCTTAACCCTGAACATAACCTTTGCCACGCTGCCTGGAAGGAGACATTGGGGGGCAAAAAACACCCAACACCCCTAATACCTAACCTATTATTTTAGGGTACCTATCTGGACACCCAAAGTTGCCTGGTAATGTGTTAACAACAGTAATCATACAGCCACAAACAGTGTTGTAAAAGACAGAAGCCCCACAACCACAAAAAAAAAAGAGACATAGGTGAGCAGACATGTGTAGGAAAGGAGAAACAAGGGAATTGGACAAAGAGGGTGGGTGTTAGTAAGTAGGCCAGATGAGTTTTATGGTGGGATTTGAATAGGTAACTATATCTAGACATGTCATGCTATGATTCCTACATGTTTTTTTTGTTTTTTTTTGTCAAACCCCATGTTAAGTTAACTTTTAAAAGCATGTCAGATCTCATGCATTTTGAAATCGTGACCTGAAGGGTTTACCACACTGGTGTCTCCTGACACTCTATCAGAGGAATCATTTTTTTCCACAGAAAGAAGCCGATCAATGAGCAGCACAACAGCCTGTAGCACTGGCTACAAGACTTCAATGTACTACCTGAAGATATAGTGAAGAAGATGTTATTGAGGCCAGTGTTCTTGTGGCAGTTCTCAACACACCCACCGATCAATACACACACACACACACACACACACACACACACACACACACACACACACACACACACACACACACACACACACAGTTAATTAGGGTGTGGGTAGTGGTGGTTTTGGCCTTCATCCAAGGCTGAGCAGCAACCTCTTTCCTTTATTTGACTGATTTTCCTGCTTCACTCTAATGACTTTCATTAGATGGAGGGCTCGTATCGATGTCTAACATCCACCCTGTTCTTTCTCATCTTTATCTTTTTCGCTGCTTCTCTCTCTAACTCACCCCACATAGACGTGTACACACACAATGTTGCAAAGACACATTTCTTGAAACCATCCATCCTTTTCTCAACCGCCAAATCAACCCCAAAAGGCAAACATTTCCTGGTCCCACCTTTAAAAATTTGTTATTGAATATCTGCTCGGTCAAAACAGGGAAGATGTCACTTTGGACTCTGAGGACTTGTGATTAGCGTTTGTAAATACTATTATTCAAGGTAATTATTGGCAGACTAATCCCGTCAATTTACACGAAACAACAGTTGATGAATAGGACTACAGGTAAGAGGAAAACAATATATCTTTGATTGTTGGATTGTGTCACACTCAGTCACACTTAACACACTTGGTTGAACCAACATCTTGCCTCTGTCTGATTTACACACAACATGGTCCAGAACCTCTAATCCAATCTCACTCGGGGCTGTTCAGAAAACAGCACACACACGTGCACACAGATGCAAACATACAGAGATGCGAACACAATGACAGACTGACACACTCTGAAACTGTGCAGAGATGAACACAAGCACACACATTTGGGCTGTAAAGGTTACCGACAAACTCTGTAACATAATCTCAGCTCTTAGAGGGAAAAAACTCCATACACAGAAATGACCCCATGGTCCAGGTTCACCTGCTTGTTCATTGGTTCTGTTAGTTTGTTTTAACTCAAACACACACACACGCACGCACGCACGCACGCACACACACACACACACACACACACACACACTTTTATTCCACCTCAAGAGGCAGGTGCCCTGGAGGTCTGCCACAGAGACAGCTCTTTGAAGCTAATGGAGAGAGATGGAGGGAGGGAGTTTGTGAGAGGGTGAAGTAGACAGACGGAGAGAGAGAAAACATCGATGAAAGAGGATGAGTGCAAGAAAGAGATGAAGACTGTAAGTACAAAAGGGGAAACTGGCTGCAGGAAGATAATGATGGAGGGAGATGAAGGATAAAGGAGAAAAAAGAGGACTCAGGGAGCCCATGTCTCTGCACACAGCTCTCTCTATATACACATGACCTTTAAACCACTCTCCCAGTCACTCCCTGTTCATCCATCCTTCATGCTCCACATCCTCTCCACATTTCATTTTCATCTCATTTTTTTTAGAAGTCTCCTTGTGTTTTCTTTAAAATCGCCACTTCTCTGCCCTTGCCAGAGATTTCTCTTCTCCTCATTTGCAACTGTCCACAATTCATGTTTCTTTTCTTTCCTCTCTCTACCACATTTCTTTCCCGCTCTTTCATCCTCTGCATCTCTCTTCTTTTATAACCTCTTAACTCACTCCTTGTCATGACTGTCATCTCCTCCTCCTCCTATTCCTAATGACTTATATATTTGTTTTTCCTCCTCTCTGTCCTGGCCAAGAGAAACAAGAGATGGGCAAAAATTAGACAAACAGATAGACAGGCATGTGGCCAGGAATGATAGGTGCTGGGAAATGGATTTATCAGCCCTCCTATTACTACAGTAATCTCATTAGAGATATGGAGGTCACCAGGGGAGCAGCTAAAATGAGCTTGCTGGCTGATGAATGTCCCAGAGGAAACCTGTATGTGTGTGTGTGTGTGTGTGTGTGTGTGTGTGTGTGTGTGTGTGTGCGACAGCCAACGATGAATAAAGAGGGCAAGAAAGAGAGGATACTACATGTGCAGAAAAGCTCCACAGGGACCGTTTCATACCTCACAGCGATGGCTTTAGCCACTAAATCAAACTTTCCCATTCTCATTCACTCACACACTTAAATGTAATGGCTGCTAATGGCACGTTGACTAATCGAAGCTACACATCAGCTGAAGATGAAACAGCATGGTGCAAAACAGACTAGCCATCAAATTTAGCTTACACCCTGTAGTCGATGCCAGAATTATTTATAGAGCCTTTAAAAGATAAAGGTGATACTTATTCTCACTAACCTTGACAGCATTTTTAGAAAGCATATGATTTTATCTTTGTAAACCATTTTACCATTTTGAAAACAAACTTGTATGCTTAACATTGACCTTCTTTCTACTTTTAAAGGAATAGTTTGACATTTTTATTTGCTTTCTTTCTGAGACTCAGATGAGAGGATGCATGACCTCTGCAATTCCAACATGCACTCTCCTTTTAGCTCTGTTTTGGTCTCCACCAACTCCTGAGGGAAGTATCTGTCTCTTTAGAAGCTGGATTCTCCATTATGTTCACCAGCTACTTGCTAATTTCATCACTTCATCCAGACAGTCCTCACCCAGATTGGTTGATATTATTTTATTTACTGTATATGTTTTGATGGCTCTGCTGATGGCCCGACATATTTTCTTAAACATAGTTTGGTATACTATTCTTTCTGGGAGAATTTATTATCATGAAGTTATAACTGAAGTTTTTCCTGCCATATCACCATAGCATATCACCATGTCACCATAGTCCCTAAATATATGTAGAAATATGTAGAAATGCAGGAAATGTGATTCGCGTCAAACACATTTTTTTGGCAGTAGACCCCCAAAAACCCAAGTAGGCGGGTGACGTCTTGTGGCCACACACAGGACTTTCACTCAGGAAACCGGGGTTCATGTCACGTGTGAAACCAAAAGTCAACGGTCACTTTTTGTCTTTGGCACAGTTACATCATCATTTACGTAGTTATATGTGTCTCATTGTAAGCCAATTCCTGATGATTTCCTAATCCTCATTATTCTGTTGTATTTTCTGTAGTCAAGCAGTGGAAATGTACATGTTTCTTAAATTACCACTGCAAGACAAAATGAACTGTGATGAAGACAGTGTTGTCTGCGTGACAGAGGGAGGTGAAGTTGACCTGGCCTTAAGCCTCTGCAGCAGATTAGACACAGATTGCTTTACTGTGAAATACTGCAGCTGAGGACAGAGAAAAATACAATTACAGCACAGACACACACAGCCAACACTAAAACACACACACACACACGCACACACACACACACACACACACACACACACAAAAACACACACTAGCAGGGCTGGTTGTTACATAGCAACCTTTACTGTAATAAACACTGGCTGCACTGGCTGTGCGATGGCAACAATGATAATGGGAGACAGAGCGAGAGAGAGGAGTAAATTAACTCTGGCTCTCTGAGTGTCTCTGAGCTTTGGTTACATCGCATTGAGTTTCAGAGCAGGGATTTGTAAGAGACTGTGTGTGTGAGTGTACAGTGTGTTTAACAAAGCTCCAAAAGCTTGAACTGGCTGAGAGAGAAAGCACACAAACAAAAGCACACACTGACACACACACACACACACACACACACACACACACACACACACACACACACACACCTCTCCAGAGAGCACGGATGAGATTTGAAAGTGAAAAGAGCAAAACAGAGTAGAACTATGAATAGAGTTAATCTCAACTATGGAATATTTCCGTCCTTGTCTGCTGCTTTCTGTCTGCCTATTTGTCTTGTCTGCCTGTCCATCTATCCATCTATACGGTAAAGAAGAAGCTACAGCCAGCAGCCGGTAAGCTTAGCTTAGCATAAAGATTAGCATAATTAACACTTTATTTCTCAATAGAAAGTGTTTTGTACCAGTGAGCTTCAGAGGTTCTGGTAGGTGGATGTTGTATTGTTACATCTGGACAGAGCCAGGCTAGCTCTTTCTCTCTGTTTCCAGTCTTTATGCTAAGCTAACCAGGTTGTGGCTGCAGAGTGGTATCAATCTTCTTGCTTTAAGAAACGTTTAACATCAAAATTGTATTTGGCTTGATAGGATAAATAGGGCTGAGCGATAAAGTTTTAAAGGAAGAATGTAGTCAATACATGGCCCGTATAAGATTACATGACCTGTACGTGTTGTTTGAATGCACCTGTATACATGTGTGTGTGTGTGTGTCACGCAGACAAAGAAAAAGATGTTGTGCTACCCGTCTCATCATGTAATTCCAGCCCTGAAAAGATCACAGCCAAACATAACAATAGTGTGGATTTATAGCAAGTGCTTTCCAAGTGCTCAAGGCGCTTTCCAGTTTTCACGGCTACTTAGAGAGCGAGCGTCTGCATGTAAGAGTGTGTGTACTCTGTTTACAGTGTGTTTGCTTTTTTTTGTACATCCTGGGAGATTGTGTGTGTGTTTGTGTGTGCGTGTGTATGTGTGTGTGTGTGTATGAACACATAAGTAAAGCTCACTATGTATATATACTGTATATAGTGTATTTAATCTTAAACAACCAACATGTAACAAGGTAATTAGTGAGCTTTTGATGTGCTTGTAATTTTGTTACCGTTGGACGCAGCCAGATTAGCCAATTCTCCCATTCACAGTCTTCGTGCTAAATTAAGCTAACCATCTGAAGCATTATATGTAGGCTAACTGAGGGACATGGGAGTGCATTGATTTTTTTTTATCTCAATCTCTGCAAAAAAGCAAAATTCGTATTAGTATGGCTAAATTCCTAATCAGATCCCAGATTCTGACGGGGTCACAGAGTTTGGTCTAACCCCAGCAAAGCTGTGGCTTGATCCTGACCTTTCTTGCCAGTCCACAGTGCTTCACCGCATGTCAGATGAAATATATCTATTTTCTCTCTGTCTCTTCTCTGTCTCTCCTTGTCACATCTCAGTACAGTCTCAATAGTGTCAATAGATTCTCTCTTTGTGACTCTTTTCCCCCATGTACCTGTTCCCGCCTCCTCTATACCCATGTTTGCTTTAATTCCCCACAAAATCGACTCAGCCATCACACACCGATGCTCAATATAAAAAAACAACCTGCAGTCTGGTTCTCTTCTTGCTCTTTTGTGAAGTCTCTTTTTCTTGTTCCTTCCCCTGAAACTCTTTCTCCCTCTCTTCCCTCGGTCTCTCCATCTCTGAGGAATTCTCTGCTTCTCTTCTCTCAGACACTGCAGCAGCTTTTCTTCTTTCTTTCTCTCTTACTTTCTATCTCAGTCTTGTCCGTGTATCTTTATCTCTGCCTGTTTTGAACTCTCCACCTCATATTTCTTCTTCATCTCCCCCTTTTTTCTCTGTTCATCTGTCCCCATCCCTCGATCCCTCTGCCTCTGCATCTACACCTGTCTCTTTCCTTTCATCCCTACTCTTCTTCACCTGCCTGCTTCGCACATCCTTACATCCTCCTTTTCTATCTCCCTGTACCTATTGCTCTCACTCTTTCCTGCCTTTCTCTAACCATGTAAGAGGATTTAGGCTCCATCTGGTTCTTTTTTGGGGGGATAATTTTGTCCTTTTCTGCGGCTTAGCTCTCATTTTCCTGTCATAATTTCTCTACTTTGCCTAATTCCCCATCTCTTTCCACCTTTCTTTACCTTTTTCTCCAGAGGTGAGCGGAGGTTGCGACAGGCGGTAGTACTATCAGCATGCAGAGTCACGGCGCTGTGGCTCTGCCGTCATTGATTGAACCAGCTGCTAAATATAGACACTGTTGAGGCTCAGCATCTTTACAAGGCTGGAAGGAGGGATGGATGAGCAGATGGAGACACACACACACACACACACACACACACACACACACACTTCCACAGACTTATAGAAACACTTCAGTCAGTACAGTTTCACAGTTGTAGTGTATTGAGGGAGGTGTGACCTTTTTACACATTCATAATAAAGAGCTGTGGAAATAAAATATTTATGACACACACACACACACATACACACACTCTTGTACAGATTGCTGTGGGCTAAGACAACACAGCATAAATCCAGAGCTGCAAACCTTCCCACAAGCTGAGTAGGGAGAGCTAGAAAAAGCAGACACAGACAGAGAGAAAGAGAAAGGCCGCCTTGCAGCCAAATGGGGAGCCAGACAGGCAGGACTGACAGACAGAAATTTGGCAACTTAATTATAGCACAGACCTGAAAGGTAAAGTGAGAGGCAGACAGGTGGACAAGCAGTCAGCTAAAGAGATGAGCAGGCATAGGCATACAACCAGAAAACAACGCCTCCGTGATCCAGAGGATTTTTTACGCAGATTAAATTCATCTCAAGAACTTGTTTCTGGACCAGTGTCAAACGCCTGCTGTGCCACATGATATGTTTGTATGTCTCATAAAGAACAGTTTGCTCGATAAATCACAAGATTAATCTTGTTTCATTGTCCAGACAGCGCTGTTTCAAATGCAGATGGCATTTCAAGCATTTCTTTGGCTCTCATTGCTGCAGTTTTGTATCTTTTTGTCACTTTCAGTGTAAACTGTTGGAATTATTGGATATCAATGTGAAACTTGGAGAATTGGCAAATAAAGTATAATTTCTGTGTTAAAATGTACTTATCATTAGTATTTAGGCCACCAAAGGTGAACTGAGTGAGTATTGGTAAATGTTTTGTGAATGCCAAGTTTACACAAAATGTTTTGGGGTGAAAAACCCTGAATGTGGCAGCGTTAAACCACCCATAGATGATTTTGCGTAAGTGAGTGAACATTGAAATATGTTTTAACTTGTTTCTCTTTCTAACTCAACCACAAGGCAGCACACCTTACAAAACGATGCATTCTTTAACTTAAAAAAAGTATACTAGTTCACATTTAAAAGCTAATATATAAACAAGACTTAATATTAGCACAGCGGAGCTTTGAGCTCAATTGTAAAGTTAGCATGCTAACATGCGCCCAATGACAATGCCAACCTGCTAATGTTTAGCAGGTATAATGTTTACTGTGTTCATCATCGTAGTGTAGCATTATTGCGTGCTAACTTTGGCTAAATAGTGCTAAACACAAAGTTCAGCTAAAGATGGGAATATCATCAGTTAAGTAGGTCTTTGGTCATAAACAAAGTGTTTTCTTTTTAAACTTTTACCTGATAATGGCGCGATATGAACAGTCAATGGAGTGCCAAAGTTATTACAATTCATTCTGACGGGGGAAATAAATCCATTTAACAATTGTTGCGATTTGCAACCAAAAAAGATTTGCACCCCTATTTTCAATATAGTATACAATAGGACAAATGCTCTGTGAACTTTGACCCCGGCTCATTTGCCTATTATAACTGAAAATAATTTTGCTGAAGTTTTTGGAGCTACAACTACCTTACAGATTTTACACACAGCTTGCCCATCTGTTCTTTTGAAAGTTGACTTGTTTTCAAAAGGCTAAACTGATTTATTTGAATGTTGAAATGCCTGTAATCTAAATCAAGACACAAACACTCCCAATGCTACTTCTGTAATTCTTTTTGTTCCAAATCTGCTGTCAAACCTTGAGACAATTCAGCCCACAGTATGTGTAGATAATTCTGTGTATAAAGTGTGAGAACAGCAATGAAACAAGCAGTCAGGACGGAGCTGTGAGAAACAGCAATCACAACGAGGTCTCCAGAGCAGTCAATATAGCGTCTACTGTCTCTCTAAAGGCTTAACAAAAAGGTATACTTCTTTGGATAGCAGACACATTTCTTACTACTTTCTTACTAATACAGTACTTTTCTTTTGTGAAGCATACCCATATTGCATATATTATGTTTATATTTCCATGTGTTTTGGGCCTCAGTGCATTTCTGTTTTATATGTGTATCCACTCCCATCACAATAGCCATCCATCCATCCATCCATCCATCCATCCATCCATCCATCCATCCATCCATCCATCCATCCATCCATCCATCCATCCATCCATCCATCCATCCATCCATCCATCCATCCATCTTCGTCCGCTTATCCGGGTCCGGGTCGCTGGTGAGCAGCTCCAGCAGTGGACCCCAAACTTCCCTTTCCAGAGCCACATTAACCAGCTCCAACTGGGGATTCCGGCGTTCCAGGCCAGGTTGGAGATATTATCCTTCCACCTAGTCCTGGGTCTTCCCAGAGGCCTCCTCCCAGCTGGACGTGCCTGGAGCACCTCCCTAGGGAGGCGCCCAGAGGGCATCCTTACCAGATGCCCAAACCACCTCAACTGGCTCCTTTCAACTCAAATAGACAGTAGACATCCCTGGATTGCAGTAATTTAGCCTTGTATAATATGTGCCAGTATGCAAGATGTTGATGAAATCAGGAATAGAAATCTAGAACATCAAAGGGACTGCTCTCTCTGAACATAATCTTCATAAACGTTCAGCATGACATTATTTGTAAATGGCACCACCATGTTGGGGGTGAACCTAACAGTTGATACAGTTGATCTTTGATGCAATCTGTGATGTTGAGCCAAAAGTTATGTGAACTGAATTTTGGCATTAGCAGATTCCAAACATCTACAGTAACTGTGTGTTTTATTAGACAACACTAAAAAATGGGGTTCAAACCCATAATCTCATATCCTGGATGTGTCACATCCAGGGTCTGTTGTGCTGCAAAAAGACAGTTATACCATTTAGCTAATTTCCCATCTGGCTCTGCTCTTCTGTGGCAACAGTGGGGGCGTGCAATATGACAGAGTCCCTGCCAATAATAATGCATTAGCATATTGAACTAAACTGATAAAACTGTCAATCACACCGAGGCTCCAGTGCTAGAGTTGTGTATGTGAATGTATGTGTGTAAATGTGATTTTTCCACTATTGTTCTTTTTTGCCGTTCTTATCTATATGCTTTGGCAACACACATATTCCACATGCCTTGCAAATGAAGCCAAATAAGAAAAGAAAATCTTGACTTAAAAAAACTTTCTAATCTGATTCACGCATTGAATTTGAAGTGATCATATCCTATTTTTTCTGTCATTTTTTTAAATCTCTTCTGTCATAATTCCAATATTTATACTTGATTTATTGTTATGTACATATATGCCTATACATATACTGTAAGGATAGGATTCTGTCTGCATACAGGGTGAACGATACTCTAGCTGCAATCACACGTTATAAAATAGCCTAATAAAATATTGAATGCATATTTTTTCCTTTTCCTACCTCAATTTTTTCCTTCCAGTTTAATAGTTCTTGTGTACAGAAACACACTCAATAAATTAATCCAAAACGGTATGCAGAAGTGTTTTCTAAAGGGGGAAAAAAGTTAATAATCAGCATTTTGATGGTTTCATCCACCACTCTAATAATCTAATAGAGCGTTGGAAAAAGACTGATTACAAAAGATGAACAGCCAGAGGCAACATCCTCCTCCTCCTCCTCCTCCTCTTCCTCCTCCTCCCCCCCTTCGCTCTCCTCATCCGTCCATACACTTCCTTTTCTTTGCTGCTGAATGGTGCGATACAGGAGCGCAGCGCATGCAGGACGGCACCGGGTTCTTCCCTTCTGTCTGATGGAGACAGGCTGAGGAGGGACAAGGTCCGGTCCGGCAGAGACCACCTCGAGGATCCGCGCGGGGAAGGAGTCCGTTTCCCTTGCTGGAAACGCCGGGAGGAGCAGCCACGGCACAGGGGAACGAGAGTGGAGACAGTAGAGGTAAAGGGGCCATTAATAACCTGTTGTCCGTGTGTTTGGGTTTTTCATTGGAGGCAGAAAGCGCCGTGATCGCAGATAAAAACACCAAGATGGATATTAAAGCGACATTTAAACTTTGTTGAACTTGATTGGGATCGTTTTTATAATGATTTGGAATACAAGAAGCGGAATATCTCTGTGTCCCCCACCGCTCAGCCGTCGTGTTTTTGCCTTTGATCAATTAGGCCTGGGATTAAAAATCTTCTCACGCGCCCTAACGCGCAAAACATGCGAGCTTAATTGATTTGGAGTTAACCCATTTAACACAAATAGGATATTTACTTCCCAGGTTATAGATGGTCTGCTTTAGGTGAACCAATAAGTGGTTTTCTCACTCATTGTATCCTTCTATAAGTAAACAATAGAAACTGCAGCGTATTAGACTGCGATTTAATTCTGCTTGCAGGCTGGATTCTTTTCATTTAAGCTGATGAAGGAAGGTTGAGAGCGCCGCCTTAAAATGTGGAAACAGAAACTGCGCATGGCTCTGTATGTGAGAAGCAAGTGAATTGGCATCATTATTTGATGACCAACCACACAAGCTTTCATCAATACGCTCCCAGTGTTTCGCTCCTGGAGAGGCAGCCTCTATTTAATTACGGTTCTCCATGTTTCCCTGCATCTATACTGGAGGCCAGGATGAGCCCAAATTACAGAGATGATAACCTTCTTACATCATCTGCTCCTGCAGCTGGGGTTTAAAATGGGATCTCACCTTAAAAACAAAGCAATTCCATGACTGAGCTGCTTTGTGTTGTAGGCCAGAGTTTAGGGTATCAGAGGTGAGCAGGCAGGTGACAGAGCTGCATTGTGTGGATGTGTTTGTTGTGTAATCACAGGTGTGCACCATTGTGCTTGTTTCTGTGTGCATGCATATTCAACAATGTCAATACCCATTTATATTGATTCAGCTTGTAACAGAAGCAGCTCCTGTTGACCCAGTGAAAGCTGGTTATCGAGCCGTGTTTCAGCTGCTGGGGGTGTTCTTTGTATTACACTTTAATGACACGTTCAGCCATGTCTAATAATGGGTGAAGATGTTGCACGAGAAAGCTGAATGTTGATTAAATGTCAGATAATTTTATAATGAAAGTGGGCATTATTTGCAGCCGTATTGCAAGATCTGGTGTGTTATCCTGTAAACTACAAGTCTTACATACTGTAGAGCTGCAACCACACTGTAAAAAAAAAAACTGTGAAAAAACGGTAATATTCCGGCAGCTGGGGCGCCAAAAAATTACCGTAAAATAACGGTAAAACCTAATCACGTAAAAATACAGTAATTTTCCATAATGAAATAACGGAATATATCTTTAATCTTACATTAACTTCTATGTAATTATTGGGCTTTTTAATGTTTAAAAAAGGACATATACCCCTTTAAAACAATTAAATTACCTATAAATACAGTCAAACACTGTTATAATACAAATAATCTGTCTTAAAATTGCGGAAAAGTGCCACTATTATTTGAGTTTTATAATATAATATAATGTAAAAATCATGTTATTTAATACATCTTCAATGTAATAACGCGTTACCTCACCCACAAAACATTTGATTTTACTTTTAAAAAATGTCAAAATACTGTTGTAAAACAGATAATAAGCTTTATATTTACAACAATCTACCCTTAATTTACGATCATATCAAGTCTATTACAAGTTTTTACATGTAAATTTACAAATAAATCCTGTGTATGTAATTCATTTTTAATGTGAAAAAAAGCATACTTTGCCATAAATACAATTAATTTACCGTAAAAAAAAAAAAAAACTCTCATTAAACAAATATGTATAAGTATAAATACAGCAATTTACCATTCATTTTAGAATCTATTAAGTATAATATGAGTCTTTATATGTAATTTTACATAAAGATCATGTATATTTATTTAATCTTCAATGTAAAATAAGCATACTTTGCCGTAAAAACAATGGATTTGCCTTTAAAAAGAGAATCAAATACTGTTGTTAAACAAGAATGTGTGAGTACAATTACAGCAATCTACCAAGTGTAATGTTTTTAAATGCAATTTTACATGCAAATCATTTATATTTAATTTATCTTTATTGTTAAGTATCCTCAGCAACGAATTTACCTTTGTTTTAAATGTCCAAATACTGTCAAAGAAATATTGATTATAGCAACAACCTGCTGATAATTTTGTCAAATTTCATAACATTGCTATAATACTGCAAATGTAATGGACAATTTCTAAAATATTGAGCTATAACAGAGCAGTTAAATGACAAATTATAAAATGGAGATTTAGCTTAACAATAACAGCTCTTAGAAACAACCAGGACACACTTACTACTGTTCAACATGTATTTTATTCTGTTGACCAACAGATCAGAATAGAAAACAGTTGTTGCTCTATCAACATACTTGTTTACAAAGCTTAACGTGGCATGGCTACATACTGCTAGCAGTCCAACAATTGCCTGCTTCAGTTCAAGAACAGTTAGGTAGGTTTAGCTAATGTTCACAGTGAAATAAAAACACAAAGAAAGAAATAAAATGTAAAAGTCAGTCTGGTACTTTAAAACTGGCTAAAATTAATGCTTGCTTCCACTGTTATTGCAGTAACTTAACTGAAGGTACTGAAGAAGCCTATAATTTAAAAGTAGTAACTTTGTCCAGTACTGTGAACCAATTCTATATTTGAAAGATGGTTACAATGTGTACCTAGTATTCATCTGGGTCAAAGTGGTACTATTTGACAACAATTAAAGAACACTAGTGAGACCAACATGAACTGTGCAACTAGGGACATTGGATGGCAATGGTCTCCCTTCTGAAAAGTTTCTTTTACTCCCTCCATTCATAGTTCGGGAGTTTTGTTATCAGGAAAGAACCTTTGGACTGACCGGCAGCTGCTTTCTGGTAGCATTCTTCTCCACTTTCAATCCCTTGTCTGGGTTGATCTTGAAAAGGCATCTATCAAATGAAACACATCAAACAATTTCAGTAATGTGGACTCCTGTATTATCTATCTATCCACACACACACTGTATATACTGTACACACACACACATATATATATATATATATATATATATATATATATATATATATATATACATATATACATACATACATATATACATACATACATATATACATACATACATACATACATACATACATACATACATACATACATACATACATACATACATACATATATATATATATATATATATATATATATATATATATAAAACATTTGGATGTATTATTAAAAGAAAACAGTACAATGTGATAATTCACCTGTCAAATTCATACTAAAAATAATTTGCCACCATCGGTGTGAGATATGTCTTGTCTACAGTAATATCTTAACGATTGATTTATCAATGAGCAGACATTATCGAGTATGCTATTACACTCACTTTTTTATTTTAGACCCGCCCTTTCCATATATTTCACACACCACAGCGTGGGGCATATTGGCACAATACTGACCACTGTAACTTAAAGTAACATAATATAAAGTGGCTTATTGCTTACTCTACAGTTTCTCAACTGTAGAGTGTGTATTAATATACATGTACATATAAATGTAGAGAAAAGACAAAGGCTGTGACAGCAAGGAAAAGTTGTGAAATCCTGTCCTGTGCAAGGCTCCTTTATTAAATTGCATTAGATTTTAAAGGGGTAACTAAATTTCTGGTCATTCAATATCTGTTTTGATATTTAAAATAGACTTTGGCTTTCTTACCTCTTCAAGAACTCCCATGTTGCTCCTTGGGCTGCTGTGTAAGAGATGTTCAGGCAGTAGTACTTGGCAAACATCAACACAAGGGCATCAGTGAAGGCATTGATGTGGCCTTTCACAATGGTCTGGTCCACAGAAAGCATGAAGTACTCTGCTGCCAAAGTGAACTTCCTGTTGTAAACATAAAAAGACAGGGGATCTGCATTTTTGTGACAAACTGTGCTCAAGACCATAACGTCCAGTAAATATTCAATAAGTTTATAAAGTTAAATTAGATTTAACTAAAGCACACGAAACACATGAAAAGACATCCATCACACAACTGGTAGGAGTAGAATCACCAGAGGCCAAACAATACGATATTATCATTACATATACATGGAGTAGGTAATGTTGGAGAAACTAGCAATAGATAGCTACAAACTCCAATGGGTTGGGATGTTTTCCAAAAGCAATAAAAACAAAAATCTAGGATTTGTTCATTTATATCAACCTTTCGTTAACAAAAGTACAAGTACAAGCTTTAGAAAACTGAGGCTCACTAGGTGCTGAAGGAAGACAGTATGCACCAGAGACATGAAGAGCTTTGGAGTGTTTGTGCTTTCTGGATAGGTGGGATAGGTGGTCTTATCACAGTTTTTGAACGGGCATTGCACCTCCTCTCTTTTTGAAGCATGAGATTTCAGGTTACACAAAAGATCTTTCAGATCAATCAACTCTTTCTTACAATGAGTAAGTTCACATTTATATGGTCCCTGCAAAGTCTCACTCTGTGACACATAAGATGCCTGTCGATGATGACTGTAAACATGGCATTTAAATGAATTATAATTTCTAAAGTGAGACTTCCAACATGCATACTGGTAATGAGCCTCATTTCTGTGTAACCCTTGATGTTGTACATAGTAACCTTTTAGGGTTTTCACAGACACCTGACAAGTGTAATCTTTGAACATAGCAAAACACTCACCTCTTCTGATTACTTTGTCAGCAAATCTGTTGAGAGAAAAAAAGTATTTGAGTGCATAGGCAATTTTAATTTAGAAATCTGCCAAAAATTTTAAAATGCATTGTAAACTATTTTGTTTAAGTAACATTAGCTAAATAGGTAAAACAGTTAACACTATCTCAACCTAACATTACATTATACTAGTGAGCCAACACTTACTGCTGTAACGTTGTTTCATTTATTTGACACCGTTAACCACGTTAACGTCGAGGTTCAGGCCCCAGGTTACAGAATTAGCACGTCTGCCAAGCTGGAGTCAAAGTTGGTAAATGATTAACAAGCTAACATTTATGCTAACTAAAGTTACCAAGCTTGAATGGGTAACGTTAACGTTAGTTCATACAGTTTATATTTCGGGCTTACGTACCTTGTAGTTCTTGTTTACGTGCAGACTGTCAATGGCATCTTATCCAACCTGAATTTCGCACATTGCACTTAAAATTCTCTCTCTTCCAAACTGTCTCAAACGGTAAAACAGACACGGCTCCTCTCTCGCTGCGGACTCGGTCTCTGTCTCCTTCCCGCTGTATCCACCGCGCTTTCTAACGTAACCCCTCCTCAAACGTTGCCGTTGTTCTTTAAAATTATTGGAAGGTTCGCACATTTAGAGTCACGTGTCACAAAATCTCCCGCTCCTGACTTTGCAGAGATGAAAGTTGTCTTTGAAGTTGACCGCTGTCTGCACCTGGCAGATCTGTTAACGACGTCTACGTTCATGATTTAACCCTTTCAAGTCTTTCGCGCTGTTTCACATATTTCCAAGATACTACAATCCAAGAAGCTGTTTACAATTGCTCATATGGAAAAGCTTCTCCATGTCGTTGGATTTGAAAAAAAGCAGTCTTACTTTTTAATAAGAATTTTGTTTGTGCAAAATATCCCAATTTTACTGTCCAGATTGGAATTTATGAAGGCAGACAGACACATATGAAATAAAAATTCTGAATCACAGAACATTATATAATGCTTTAATGCTGTAACACACAGAGTGGTTATTTTGAAAGTATTACCAATGGTTTATCTTGTGTTGTGACCGCAGACTGACCCAAATCAGATTTTTTTGCAATTTAGACCAGATTTTATAACAATAAGTCACATAAAATTAAATGTTTTCTAGTTTGAATTTGGGCTGCATATGTAATCATAATGAGATACAGCTAGGCTTTTTGAAATGTGACCTCAGTCTGACAGTCAAATCAGAATTCATGCGACTTTGATGTCACTCTAGATCAGGAGTCTCAAACTCAGGGGCTGAAGTGAAACCTGAGCAAATGCTCCAGTTACTGTACTTTTTATTTAAGAAATTATCAGACAGCTTTAATTTACTATTTATTTTACAGAAACACATGAAAAGGTTCAAAATATATTGATAATGGTATTACAAAAGTAGAATATTGCACTTTCTTAGAGTGGTTTAATGCAGCTGGCCACAAAAGTCATATGTCATGTATTTGCATCCTCTTTCAGGCTGTAGCCAGTTTACACTACAATCTAATATGCGGCACATTTAAAAATAGGACAGTCAATCAAAAAATCTGATCTGGGCAATAATTAAAGCCTGCAGTGTGAATGTAGTTTAACAGTTGTCTTTACTAATGACATATTTTTAACACCACAACATCCATGTCCACATGCCCAAACAACATACTATCAGGGATGCCTTCATATGAAGTCATATTGTCCCATCAGTACTACCTTTCAAGAGTTGATTATGTTTTTTATGAAAGTAATCATGGAATGTAGGAAAGCAGGAGATGCATATATGTGGAAATAATCTGGAAAATCAAGACCTGTAGACTTGTTTCTGTCAGGTAAAAGTATCACCATTTAATCAGAGCTACATATTTTACATTTTACTTATTTAGCTGAGACTTTTATCCAAAGTGACTTACAACTGTTGTATATGTCAGAGGTCACATCTCTGGAGAAGGTAACCCATTTGGTTCAGGGCACAGTGGTGGATGTATCGCAGTGGGATTTGAAACCAGGTTTCTCACACCAAAGGCATGTGTCTTTACTGAGTTTGTGCACCGTTAGTTGGAGTATACTAAATCACAGTAGCCAGAAATATTTTGTTATAACCAAATACTAGTAAACATATTTAATATTTACTGCAGTGCTTTTATGCTTTTTGTCAGTTTACACACACAATCTATTTTGATTAGCTTGAAAAGAGAATTGTAACATATTGTGTGAAGTGCTTTATTGGATGGCATCTATAAGTCATCTATTTTAACAGAAACAGTGGATTTAGGGTTCGGGTTGCGGCAGACAGGCAGTTATTTGAAATGGAATGAAGCCCAGCCACGGCATTCATGACAGTGGTCGAACACGCCCCCTCCGGTCCAGTTGGTGACAGTAATGTGCGGATGCGCATGTGTATGACTGCGCGGTGCGTTTGTAGTTCACAAGTAGGTAGTTAGTTCTGTGGTCTTCCTGCGCGGCTTTCTGTGACGTTAACGTTACATTTGACTGTTTCAAATGAACAAAACAAATTAAACAATGTCATAAACAAAATATATTCAGAGATTTTACGACGGTAAAACAGCCGCAATCAAGTAAGAAACATTGCTGGAGGAAGAGTATTTTCACAACGAGGACATTTGTAGCGACGTGAAGGAGGAGGG
Organism: Percina caprodes; assembly: GCA_013375575.1. NCBI lineage: Eukaryota > Metazoa > Chordata > Actinopteri > Perciformes > Percidae > Percina > Percina caprodes. Next base: position 2,893,106 of record JABXJD010000019.1, on the reverse strand, counting down.
GCGCCATTGAAGGACTGGAGCAGCACTGAACACATTTCACGTAAGTGTTTTAATTAACAAAATGATTTCTATTCACTAACCAACATATTCGGTTCTTTAAAGAAAGGCTAGCCAAGATTTACAGAACGGTATACGGTAATAATGCTAAAAGATGCTAAACGAACTACTTCCAAGTTAAGCTAACATTAGCTTATCAAAAGTGACATACACTTGTAACTTTAAGGTTTGTAAGTTCTGCAAAGCATCATTTTCTTGGTTTATTTTTCACGTTAAAATTCATATAATGCAACTTGCAAAACATTAGATTTCACTTTGGACATGTCGAAAGCTATGCTGCTTTTATGACAGTGGGAGCACTTCAAAAGCACTAACAGGAATACAGTTAAACCAGTGCCACAAACACATGGACAGAAATCCTTAAGCTGCATGTTAGCTATCTCATTGTTATGTAAATATGTTGATTATATCTTAATAACTAATCTAATATGCATTTATATCAAATAATGACATAGCAAATTTATATCTTGTTACTGAGGTTTACTATACTTTTGTTCTGTGCTTATATGCAGACTCAAGAAGACCCAGCCAGCCACCTGTTCACCTGAGGTAGAAAGCCCTGTCTTCAGCCCCGTCCTTAGCCCTGTTTTCAGCCCCATCTTCAGCTCCATCTTCAGCCCTGTCAAATAACCATTCCATGTGGCAGCAGCATGTGGGTAGACAAGTTCCAGGCGCCATGGGAAAAAAATGAGGGCCTCTCTTAAACGAGTCATTGCTGCTGGTAAGAGGCCTTCTATAACTTCATCTTGAACAGCTGTTGTAAAGGTTACTTATTTGTTGTGAACAGAGTACAACATTTAATCCTCCATAATTACATTTTTCATCTTGTTGCCCCATAGGAGTCATCTTGGGTTTATCAGATCCAGTTAATATAAAAGGCTGATTAAAATCCAAAATTTTGTAGCTGCTGTTTCTGAATTTTATGAAATGTCATGAAGTCACAACTATACAACTCTGCGAAGGCTTTTATTTTATAACAGTGATGACCTGGGCTGGACGATAGGGCCAATATTTATATCACAATATATTCTGTAATTTAGTCAATGTGATATAATTCCGATATCGATATGAACAATATAAAAGCCTCAGAAAACTTGCCAAGAAGCCCACAATGGATGTATGTGGCTACAAACGTAACAAACAAAATAATTTGACATGTCTATAAAACTCCTATAAAACTATATAATATTTTAGAAATAAAAGCAGTACGGATAAATTAATGTTCACCTTTTATTTGTATGTAGCCTTTATACAATCAAGAAATGTGAAATCACTATCAAACATAAAACTCAATTTGGCAATATTAAAAGCTTTGACTTTAAATGACAACATAGACTGATTATCTGTGATACAGTCTAATTTGTTCCATCACAGTTTCAAAATGAACTGAAAATATTTCCACGCGTAGCTCCTTTAGTAGTTCCGTTTAACATTCTGTTTGGGGGTCGGTGAGGCAGTGCATGAGACAAAATGACTCTGGTGTGAGAGACCTGTGTTCTATTCTCACTGCAAGAAGTGGCACCCGGTGGGGTCTTAGTTTAGGGTTGGGTCTTTGGCTGCTGTAGCCCATTTTTTTTTAAGGTTGTGCGTTTAGAGATGGTATTCTGAATACCTTGATTACGGTTACGATTCAATTTCAATAATGGGCTCCAACAATTATTAAAACAAAATAATCAAGGTAAAACAATTGTTGTGCCACACTCAGGTTCGCAATATTCTTTCTTTTTCAGTTGAATTATATCCAAGGAAATCCATTGTTAAAAATACAAGTCTTTTAAAAGGTTAAATAAATGGATGATGTTTCCAAAGTCGATAAGTAATCGTGATCTCAATATTGACCAAATTATAATTTTTGCCATAATTGAGCAGCCCTAACCTTGGTTGTAATGAGTGGTTATTTGAGTTAATGTTGCCTTTCTACCATCTCGAACCAGTCTGCCCATTCTTCTCTGAAATCAATATGATATTTTGTACAATATATGAACACACACTGAATATGTATTCCCTTTTCAGAATGTTGGAGACATACCAGGAGGAAGTGGCTCTGGTGGCAGTGGTCAAGTGCCTTCAGGAATCGCCTTTTTCAAACTCACCACATGTCATTCATACTCAACCATCAGGTTTTTATGTGTTACAGACCTTGGATAGATATACTGAGGATTTTGTTTGCCGTTAATTATGCTTTCCAATTGAGCTACCTTAAAAAGCTTAGTAGTTACTTAATGTCATTCAGAGGTTTTGTAGTATAAAGTCAGAAGAGTCCAAAAATTTACTTTGGGCTTGCATGCTGTAAACTGGCATATAAATGGATTTATTAAGACTGCCCTATATGTTCAATATATTGTACAGTGTGCTATGAATGGTACAAACCATTTAACAAGATATGTTAACATGTTCTGCTTGGGTTTTGTTTGTATCACATTCCTGTATTTTCCCTGCATTGATTTTCATTTATTTTGAATACCAACTTTATTGTGGACGTAACCAACTGTAAGTAACTCCAGCGCACACTGATATAAAAGCTGGCTTTAGAAAGTCATAATATAAAATTGAATCAAGAAAGTGAGGAAGTCTTAGAATTATACATGGTAGTTCACTGTATGGTATACCACCATTTTGTATTAGCCTTTCATTGCTCTTACAGTCCTATCAAAGCAAAATGGCAACATGCATTGCTTTATGTTGAACCAGTTGGGTTTGAAAGAAAATATCTGAAAATGCTATAAATAATGTAAATAAAATGAGATGTTTTGGTTTTATGGAGGATGTTAGTTGGACTTTTTTAATGGCGGGTGGAAATGTTTAAGCTGACATTTTGACTTAAAAAGGGGCTGTATGATGCTGCATTTCAAGCCCTATATTGTAGTCTTGTGATCCCTGTATGGTAGCTTCTTCAGCTAGTTTTAGATGTAAACACCAACATTAGTACAGATGCTTTGTACGGTTGGTTCAAAGGCAGCTTATAACAGCTGCTGCTGCAAGCTATCGTTAGCTACAGCTCTGTCCATCAGGAAACTTCATAAATCACGGAGTTAATGCAGAGCAGCCAGGGAACGTCAGAGTGAAAACCAGAAAATATGTATACCTTTTCTTCATAACCGTAAAAGCACTTTCTGTGTGACACACTGAACATGCTCCAACTCAGTTCTGTCGTCCTGTGCTTTCTGGATGGACTGGGCCAACGGGGCAGCGCTGTCCCTGTGTTTTGTGGGTGGGACCTGTGTGCTCAGCCAGCAGCCATATATAGGAAACTGGCTCAGTGTGTCGTCATACAGAGCCCAGAGTAAAGAAAACTGCTGAAAACAATTCTGAACAGTGGGTAATGTGATTTTTTTTTTTGTCTCACAGGGATTTCTTTTAAATATGTTTAGCTCATTATTTGACACTTTGGCCATGTTTAACATGAACATCTGACATTGTAACATCATAGATATGACAGAAAAGCCTAAAAGGTCTCCTTTAACAAATAGTATCAATCAAAAGGGGTTTCTGGACTCTATTCTAACATAACTTAACAGTATATACTACTATACTGTAATATAAAATGTCAATGTTGAAAACAAGCAAATCCATATAAAATGACTGAACAAATATCTTTTACTGTCAATTGTCATTAATTGCACCTACTTTTAGTAATGTTTTACCGTATCAAACCTTAATACTTAGATTTAGCTTTTAAATAACTAAAATATTTGTGAATATATGATACATTCTGATAGTGTTTTTACAGACTTATGTGAAAACAATACATTTTCTTTTTGTATGTGTCATTACAGTGATTGTGGCTGTTTTAAATAACAAAAACTGTATTTTTACAGTTTAATACTGGTTATAGACATTTTTACACTGACTAAAAGCTATTTTCCAAGGTTTTTGTTTTCAAATTAATGAATATTTCCATAATTTTACGAGGTATTTGTCAATTCACAAGTATTCTATGTAAAATGACAGAAAAAATACTTTTGTTGCTGTTAATTGCCATTGATTGTATCTACTTTTAGCAGTGTTTTTACAGTATTAAACTTAAATTTAACAGTTTTATCTTATAAATAAAAAAATAATATTTGTGAAAATACAATACATTTTGAACTTATTTTAAAAGTAATTTTATGTGAAAAACATAAATTTTCTGTAAAATAATGATAATGCTATGCTTATTCACAGTTACAGTTTTTTATGTTATTTTACATTAGACATTTAAATTCACAGTTTATTTTTGTAATTTATTGGCATTTTCTGTATCTAAAAAATACAGAAAAAATCTGTAAAGTTAACAAGAAAAGTATGTAAAATTACAGATTTTTTTACAGTGCATAACAATTGCTTTCTAATTGATTGTTTTAATATATATATATATATATATATATATATATATATATATATATATATATAAAGCAATTGATCCATCAATTGTTTACTCCATAAAATGTCAGAAAATAGTGAAAAGGACCTGTCACAATTTCCCCAAGTCCAAAATGGTGTCATCAAGTTGCTGGTGTTGTCTGAACTGCAGTCAAAAACCAAAATATTTCATACATACATTTTCAAAATAGAAAATACTCATATTTGAGAAGTTTGAACCAGTAAATGATTGGTATTTGTGCTCCATTGACTATCCAAATTTTGATTGATTGATTGATTTAATCCAGTCTCTTCTCCCTTGCATGATGCACACTGCAGTGTTTATTAGTTGAATACAGAGCAGAATTTTCCCTCACCTTGTCTGTCATGCATCCTTTGTCACTCTGCTTTGGTCACACACACACACACACACACACACACGCACACACACACACACACACACACACACACACACGCACACACACACACACACACACACAGTAAACTATGTTTCTTTGGAGTGTCTAACCTTGAATCTTGTCACTTTCAGCAAGGCACTGACAGATTGTTTTTTTTATTCTATCTCCGCGACTTCTTTTACATTTTAATGCCGTTTGCTTCTGTCCTCTGTTGTTTCCCCGTGCAGATCCTCCATCATCTGAAGGTCTCCTGCCTCTCTTCCAGGCTGTGTCTCAGATTGTGTTTAACATACATGCTCCCAAGAGTGTGTAGCTTGTAGAGTCATGGGCTCAGTGGGAGCAGAGCGCCGCAGGCCAACGCCACAGATTCCCGAGGAGAGGGATGTGTGGAGGGATGGAGGAAGAGCTGGATGGAGGGATGGAGGAAGGGAGGGCTGGAGAGGGAAGAGAGCGGCGTGGTGCAGAGCTACAGCTTTGACTCGTTACCAGCTAGAGGAGCTCAGTAAAGATGCCCCGGAGCGAGGTGCTGGCTCTGTCAGAGCCCGGTAAGGAGTTTCTGTTCTGTCTATTTCTGTGTGTTTTACAAATAGATAGACAAGGAACATGGAAAGATGGAAGTAAAGAGATCAATGAAAAAAGAAGAACCTCACAAATATCCATATTATACTCTAAAACACCAGGAACAGCAAGTGTGGATAGATAGATAGATGGATAGATAGATAGATGGATAGATAGATAGATGGATAGATAGATAGATAGATAGATAGATAGATAGATAGATAGATAGATAGATAGATAGATAGATAGATAGATAGATACTGTAATATTGTTTGTGTAATTTTAGCCAACTGAAAACATTTGACAGTGATTTCATGTATGAAGATGTAATTTCTCTCTATCAGTTTTTTTTAAATAAGTGTGTAAATTGGTGGTGCACATTCAGTGTTGCCAATTCTTTTCTAATGAAAGTAGCTAGCACTAGCTTCAGAAGTTGCTAAAAGTTGCCAGATGACGTCATGCACTCGCATATTGGTGTGTGTATCATTGTGTATCATTTTCATAAAGCTTAGGGATTGTGTCGGTTGACTGCTTGCTGTCAGTACCAAAGAGGAGAGAGAGGCTCTTCTGCTGTTGGCAGAAGAGCTGTAGACTGTGATTACTCTGAGCAGCATGCATGGAAATCAATTAAAATATAATATATCTCGCTTTACCTCTAATTGTCTGAAGTCGCTAAATTTGTTTTTGGAAATAAAGTTGCTAAGAGGGTCTGATAAGTCGCCAAGTCTAGCGAGAAAGTCGGCAAGTTGGCAAAACTGTGCACATTAGAAGTTCCATTAAGATTAAACTGGGTACACTATTACACAAGTTGTACCAGTTATATTACTGGGACATGCCTGTTGCAATCTTTTCTTAGTCAAGAGGACGGTTCAAAGAAAACATTAATAATCCTAAAGAAATTCCCCACGCAAATCATTTTCATACAGTCTCTAAATATGAATGTTAGAAAGCCAGATTGTCAGTTTCTGCACTGAAATGTGAGTTACTTTGGTGGCGGTGCTGCATGCAATATGAAAATAACTGATGTCAAAATAACAAATTGCATAAGAAATGTAGAATTGACTCAAATTTATCCCCCCCTTTACTCAGCTGTAAAATACAAATGCTTGAAAATAGTTTTAGCAGTTAATAGTAGGCTTACCAGATTAGGAAAGGATTATGAACAGTTATATAAATATCCTGGACATCACACTTTAAACATGGAACTGAATCAGCTGCAAAACACACAAGTCTGAAACCACTCTGGCTGCTAGTTCATGATCAGCAGCTCCTCTGATCCTCACCAACACTACAGGAGCAATGTCTTCTTGGTACTTTAACGGCTCTAAGAGTGAAGCTGAGGCATGACTGCTGCTGCTACAGCTTCCATTGTCCTGATTAGCTTTAACAAAGGTCGAGTATGTTGGCTTCAGATCTAATTCAGATGTTTTTCATTTTTGTATCCCTTCTGTTTGAGTGGCACGCATACTCTTTTAGTTATTCTCTAACCCTTGACTCATTCCTTTCCTCTCAGACATTGAGGAGCTGATCCCTGACGACCGTTACCATGGCATCTACTTTGCAATGCTATTGGCTGGCGTGGGTTTCCTGCTTCCCTACAACAGTTTTATCACTGATGTGGACTACCTACACCACAAGTTTCAAGGTATATTGTAAATAATAAGTAGAAAGTATACTGAATAAACCCTGTGCATGTGCTTAGAGAACTGCACATAATGCATAATTATTTTTTTTTACAGACACATGCAGTACACACTCATTGCACGAGTCATGGCTCTTGTGTGTGTTTGTGTGTTTTAGGGACGTCCATAGTGTTCGACATGAGTCTGACGTACATCGTGGTGGCTCTGCTGGCCGTCATCCTCAACAATGTGCTGGTAGAGAGACTCAGCATGCACACCAGAATCACTGTGGGTAAGTCAAACAGCAACCCACTCATAGACTGAGCTTTAATTGTGAAAAAAAAAACTCTCATTATGAGAACTTCTTCTCTAACTCATTAATTAAAGACCCTCTGAAAAGCTCAAAGCTTATCAGAGCAGAATCCGCAGAACAAAATGGCGAAGAGAGTATAAAGATAAAGACAAAAATACACTTTGCCATACTATTCCTTTGCCATTTGTTCTTTCATTTTATTTATTTAAGTGTTTCAAACTAACTTTTACAAAGACTGGGAACTCACAAGTCTTTCAAGAGTGTGGGTATTTTTTTACTTCTTCACTTCTTTAAAATCTTGCATCATCTTCAGCTTCCAAACATTTTTAAAGCGAACTCACTTTGCTATTTAAGTAAACCATTAAGATACAAGCGTGCACATTCCAGGCAGATTTTTCTCTAGGGTTGTTAAAGACTAAGCCTGATACTGGAGAGATTTAAATATGGCCCCAAATTATTAATTAAAAGGCTGTTTTTTAATGCTACTACACGTTTTTTGCGAACATTAAAGCTATTCATCCTAATCCATATGAAAAAATGTTCTTTAAAAACGTATGGCCCCCTTAAGAGAATTTCAAAATCATTACACATACGGTGCACGTAGGAGCAAGGTTTCACCAAACTCTGCATCTCAAAATAACTTCCATGCATCCTTGAGGAGATGTCTTTTGAAGTGTGTTGTCTGCTGGAGAGCTTGTCTCTAGAGTTAATACACCCAGGATCGAACGTCAGATGGAAGCGATACTGCTTGAATGTCGGCCCTGTCAAATGTGCTCAGTCATGCAATTGCAACGTGACCTGGTTCACTGGCGTCTCCTCACTTGTCTGTCCGTCTCTTTCTCTGCAGGTTACATCTTTGCTCTCGGACCGCTGGTCTTTGTCAGTGTGTTTGATGTGTGGCTGGCCAAGTTCACCACCAGGCAGGCTTACATTATCAACCTCGTGTCAGTGGGAGTGGTGGCCTTTGGATGTACAGGTACTACTACTAATAATAATAATAACTAATAATGCTTCTATCTATCTATCTATCTATCTATCTATCTATCTATCTATCTATCTATCTATCTATCTATCTATCTATCTATCTATCTATCTATCTATCTATCTATCTATCTATCTATCTATCTATCTATCTATCTATCTATCTATCTATCTATCTATCTATCTATCCATCTATCTATCTATCTATCTGTCCGTCCGTCCGTCCATCTGTCTGTCTATACAGCATAATTCAAGCTTGCATGCAAAAAAATTTTGAAAGGTCAAATTTATTGTTTTGTCTTAAGTGTTCATGATATTCTATCCACCTCCTGTGTACGTAGGGTATTGCTAAATGGTGGTGCTCAGTCAGAGCTGTCAAATGAACAAGCAACAATCGAGGCTTCAGTTGTCAGCTAACGGCTGTCATACACTGAGCAAGTTTCCTTGTATTGTGAGTGTGAACACAGAGCCTGTCAGTCTACAGTAGAAACAGTTTAATTAGCGGGGTTCCAGAGGTCCGAGCGAGTGGTGTGGAGGTTCAAGAAGTTGTGCCGTTGACTGTTTGCACTGATAAATACTTCCTCATCCCTCCCCAGTGCAGCAGTCCAGTTTCTATGGTTACATGGGGATGCTGCCCAAGAGGTACACACAGGGGGTGATGACCGGAGAGAGTAAGTACACTCACACCGACAAATAATTGGGCACACACATCCCCATATCCCTGCTATCATGTCCTTCATCCCCTTCTTTTTCTGCCCCCAGGTACAGCAGGTGTGATCATCTCCCTGTCGCGGATCTTCACCAAGCTACTGATCCCCGACGAGAGGAGGAACACGCTCATCTTCTTCCTCGTCTCCATCAGTATGGAGATGCTCTGCTTCCTGCTTCACCTGCTGGTCCGCCGCTCCCAATTTGTCCGCTACTACACCAGCCACTCCCAGGGCAAAGGCCCAGCCAAAGGCCACGACCCGCGTGACAACGGGACCGGGTACAGGGTGCACCATGATGTTATCGCAGAGGAAGTAAGATTTGTAAGTGTGTGGACAGTTTATTGGCTACTGTGTGTGTGTGCTTGTTGTGTGTGCATGCAGTAAATATATGGAATATCTTCAGTCATGCAAAAGTAGCTATGGATGGCAATGTTGGTCTGATCCACTAATATCTCAACAACTATTGGATGGATTGCATTCATGATCTTCAGAGGATGAATCCTTCTGACTTTGGGGATTTCCTGACTTTTCCTCTAGCGCTTCCATGAGGCGTTAAATCCTTCATAAATATTGCAACAACAAGAACCAAGACAGGGAAGAAATATCAGGCCTCTGAACTGTGGTGTCATGCAACTTCAGTGTGAGCTGTGTGGGTTTTTAAATGCAGTATCATTTATTTAAGCTGCAGGCTGCTTTTTGACTGCCACTCAGTAAGAAATATATTGCGAGAGACAGAGAAAGGGATTTAGGGATGATAGTAGTGGTGCGGAAAGAAGACAGATGGAGTTTTGAGGAAATGTAGAGGTTGAGGCCTCATGCGACCAGAGAGAAAATGAGAGTCACGATACTGAGACGAAAAACAGGTAGGGAGAAAACTGGCAAAAGGTGAGACAGATGGGAACACACAACAGGAAAACAATAGAAAGAGAGGGCAGAGAGCAGAAGACCAGTCATGACAATGAGAGAACGATGTGACTGAAGAATGACAGGAGAAGAGGTAAATCCACTTTGTATTCACGCCTGAAGCAACACTTTGTAGGCGGGAGACATGGAGTTAATATTACTCATCACAGCGTGGGTGGGTCTGTTCAGAGCTTTCAAAGGAAGACACATAACCTCAGGCTGTCACTCTTTCATGTGTGCGTGGTTCTGTTTGTACACCATTACACACAAGACAAGTGTGAGAGGAACGCCCCCCGTGTTTGACAATAATAGGCACGCTATCTATGACTCTGTGTGTGTGTGTGTGTGTGTGTGTGTGTGTGTGTGTGTGTGTGTGTGTGTGTGTGTGTGTGTGTGTGTGTCGTCTGGGGGCTGATTCAGGCAGCTCTTTGTTCCCGTTGCCAGGGGAAAATGTGCGCTCTATACCAAGGTATAATCAAGATGAGTGGTGCTTCTGGCCCGCAAGTCCTTCTAATCAACTAATGGACGGCTGTATTTGTGTGTGTGTGTGTGTGTGTGTGTGTGTGTGTGTGTGTGTGTGTGTGTGTGTGTGTGTGTGTGTGTGTGTGTGTGTGTGTTTTTCTCCTGGGCCTCCCTCCAACATCATTACGTCAGCCTGCAGCTACTCACATTGATCGTCTCTAATAGCTACTGCCATAAAAAGCTGATGTCATGCAGCCGGGAAGCCATTCTTATTTTAATGAAAAAAAAGATAAAGCTCACTAAACCAATGCAAGACAACATATTTATTTACTGTGTGATGGCTACCTCTAGTGTTTTCCTAATGAACTGTTAATGCCCTTCAAAAAGCCTTAAATTGTTTTCAGTAAATGAGAAACAGAATAAGGACGTTTTCCTGTGTTATTTAACAAATAATCTTTTAATAGTTCACATGTTTTCTGTTTTAATTTGGAACTGAAGACTTGATGTGATGTTGATGATTGGCCTTGAAGATGTTTGTTTCATAAAAATATTGAAGAGTGGATCTTTGTCTTTCCAGGGAAATGGAGGGACAGCACCGATCCCAACAGAGGAAGGCGTTGAGGACTTTGAGGGTGGGACATATGTGCGATTCGATGCCCCGAAAGCCAAAATAAGGAGGAGCTGGCCTGGTGTCCGCGGTACTCTCCCTTTTAACCTCTGACCCCAGCAGATTTGAAATTTAAATGCATCCCTTGGTGATTCATGGGAAGAGGAGAGTGTTCTTAGTTAACTTGCTCAAGTGAGAGATTTAGCTTTTTAAATATCACCTTGTGTGTGTGTGTGTGTGTGTGTGTGTGTATGTGTGTGTGTGTGTGTGTGTGTGTGTGTGTGTGTCTCCTCTAACCAGACATGATCTTGCATCGTTACGTGGTGTCCCGTGTGATCTGGGCCTACATGCTGTCCATAGCAGTGACCTACAGCATCACCCTGTGTCTGTTCCCCGGGCTGGAGTCAGAGATACGAAACCCCACCTTAGGAGAGTGGCTCCCCATCCTCATCATGGCCACCTTCAACATGTCGGACTTTGTTGGCAAGGTGAAAAAACACGGTTTTTAAATTGTAAAGAAGGATAAAAGATGCGGAAGAAGGAACACCATTTATTTAGAGATAGAGTAAAACTCAATTAATCAAGTCTTTGCGGGGCACGGTAGAACCCTAGTGATCCTCCTCAAAAGATCCAAAGATGTGATTCATCAGTGGTGATCGAACTGTTATTATTATGCTAAAACTATAAAATGAAATAAAATCATCAAATGAAAAGAAATCACGCTAGATTTTTGAAAGTAATGGTCAAATATCGCAGGTTACAAATAAGTTTCTAAGAGAAGACACTGTTTAGTGGTCTTTGTAGTGACTAAATCATAATGAAACTGGAAAAGTGAGGGGGACAAAAATAAGATTTTGCAAAGTGAATAGGACACGACATGTCCCTCCCTGTCCGCATGGGAAAAAATACGCCCTCAAGAATACAAATCCACTTGATCAAATACCAGCATTCATAATTTGGGACTCAAACCTCATCTTTTTATGTCTAAAATTCACGTAACGCTTGGCAATCCCTTTCATTTCACACCTCCTGAGATCCTGGGATACAAAGTCATGCTGTAACACTGGAGCTGACCTCTCTCCATTCATTATATAAAATCTATATATATTAAATCTGAGAGTAAGAATGGAAAAAAAAGTCTGGTTTATTTTTGAATAATTGTACTTGGCTCAAAGGCTTTCTCTGAATATTTAGGAATCTTATCTGTTGTCCTTGAGTCATCATTTTGACTTTGAAAGGAAAAAATACAGTTTTTAATTTTTAGCTTTTACCAAAAGTTGTTCTGATTGTCCGCTTTGACTTTTTCCTAATGGCAAATTAAGCATTCTGTTGAAATGGGTGCAAAAAAAGATAAGTGGGTAGGAAAGAAATTACATAAAAAATGGGAAAGGGAAATCAAGGTAACTAAAAAGTAAAAAGAAAAAAGTCATGAGAGGAAAGAGCAAGGAAAAGAGTGGTACAAATTGGCATTGTGATTTATTTATTTGGCAATGGTTTAAAGAGTTAGAGCAGAACAGGATCTAATCTTCACTTTTCATTTTTAAAACATGTATTTGTTACACTAAATTTCTGGCGACAAAGCAGAATTCAACCACAGCATCACTGAAACACACCGCTGCTCTTTGCTCAGATTCTGGCAGCGCTGCCGTACGACTGGTCCGGAGGCCGCCTGCTCTTCTTTTCCTGCCTGAGAGTGGTCTTCATCCCTCTGTTTGTCATGTGTGTGTACCCGGCCAGCGCGCCCACCCTGTCCCATCCTGCCTGGCCCTGTCTCTTCTCCCTCCTTATGGGAGTCACCAACGGCTACTTCGGGTCTGTGCCGATGATCCAGGCTGCGGGCAAAGTGCCGCCCGAACAGAGGGAGCTGGCAGGTGAGTTACTCACAACTAGTCCTGTGTTGTAATGTGCTGCATTGAATGTTGTTATGTCTTGTTATTATTTTGGTTGTTTTTCTTTCACTGATGTATTGAATATTGCTTTTGGTGGTTTATTTAATGTAATAGTGATGCTTGGTGATGCAGAGCTGCACAAGCTTTAGGTGGACTCCAGGAAGAATAGCTGTGCATATGGCCCCATCTTATGGAGATCCCAATACATCAAATCAAACTATAGATACATAACGAAAGATTTTGTAAAGGTGTAGTGTAGTGTTGTCTTCAGCGTGATACAGCTCCGAAAATAACAACAAACTGTAAATGTATTAGTTGATCGACAGAAAATGATCATTATAAATCATTCAAGTCATTTATCAAGCTAATGTAGCAAGCTGTCAATGGTCCCTGCATCTCAAATGTGAGGAATTCCTGCTTTATTCTACTGTGTATCATTGCAAACTGAATATCTTTGTGTTTTGGATTGTTGGATGGACAAACAAAGCTATTTGAAGATGTGTCTGTCTCTCACTAATTAACTCAATGTATCTCATTGTTAGTGTAAAACTGACTCATATGGATTTGCTGTTAATGGAATGGAAAAATTGGACATATAAAGGGATATACTGAATTTACTTATGTGGCTCTGCCGCTTTAAGGACATTTGTGCTTGTATTCAACTTTTCTCTAACAACAAGTTTTTTCTTTTTATATTGAAGTTCAGTGGAGCAATCTTTCAATCCTCTTCCGGCTTCTTCCACTTGTAAATGCTCGTCCTCCCACATACTTTCACCTACAGACATCATTCAAATGTTAAACTGTTCAGAAACTACAGCTATTAGGAAATGATTCACATGAGTCATGTGGTGGGATGGTGGCTAGCACCAGAATCTAAGCACTGGCTCTTTTTTGTGGATGTTATTCCAGATTTTCTGTGACATGCTATACTATCACTTTTTTTGACATACTAAGATTATTTTTGACATACTATACTATACTATCAGCATAGGTTACTTTACAGTCACTTTTTTATCACTTTTTTTTTCAACATACTATACTGTGACTTTTTTATCACTTTTTTTCTTGACATACTATGCTATGACTTTTTTAATCATGTTTTTTGCATATTATATTCTAACTTTGTTTATCACTGTTTTCAACATGCTATACTGTGACGTTAGATTACTTTTTTAACATACTTATAATACTATGACTTATTTCTCACTTTTTTTTTGACATACTAAAACAATGACTTTTTTATGAAAACACTAATGATCTGGCAGGTCAGATAGCTCAGGGTGATAAGATTATGATCAGAAGGTTTAGGGCTGAAATCTGTATGGTGTGGTTAGTTTTGAGACCTACTTTACAGGAATGAAAAACACAAATAAATGAAGAGGAAAGTTCTCTTCAACACTTTTTTCTATTGAATATGACTTTTTAATCACTTTTTTTTCAATATGCTATACTGTGACGTTTTATGACTTTTTTGATGTACTATACTATGACTTTTTATGACTTTTTTGACATAGTATACTATAATTTTTTATAACTTTTTTGACATGCTATACTATGACTTCTTATGATTTTTTATCACTTTTTTGGCATGCTATACTATGACTTCTTATGATTTTTTATCACTTTTTTGGCATGCTATACTATGACTTTTTATCACTCTTTCGATATACTACTGTGACTTTTTTACGAAAACTATATTTTTGTGTCAGGTCAGTGTAATGAGATTATAACTGGAAGACAGAAAGTGTTCAAATCTTCTACACTTGAGGAAGTTTTGAGGGCCGATATACCAAGTAAAAGAGACAATTATGCCCAAATCATAACCTTTTCTGTCTGGTTCAGTAGCTTAGAGTGATAAGACAATGGTTGAAAGATAGAAGGTTGTGTGTTTGAATCTTATATGATTTACTATTTTCTGATGTCCTATATACCAAGTGACAGAGACAAATATGCCAAAAACATGAACCTATATGTCAGGTTAGTTAGCTCATGGTGATTAGAGAAAGCTTCAAACACCGAAGATTGAGTGTTCAAACCCTATATGTATTAGTAAGCTTTTAAGTATGATGCACTAAGTGAAAGAGACAAATATGCCAGAAACATAGCTTGTATGCTATACTTTGACTTTTTTCATCACTTTTTTCAATATGCTATACTTTTTTATCACTTTTTTTAATATGCTATACTATGACTTTTTCATCACTTTTTCAATATGCTATACTATGACTTTTCTCATCACTTTTTTCAATATGCTATACTTTTTCATCACTTTTTTCAATATGCTATACTATGACTTTTTATCACTTTTTTTAATATGCTATACTTTTTCATCACTTTTTTCAATATGCTATACTATGACTTTTTATCACTTTTTTTAATATGCTATACTTTTTCATCACTTTTTTCAATATGCTACAATATGACTTTTTATCACTTTTTTCAATATGCTATACTATGACTTTTCTCATCACTTTTTTCAATATGCTATACTATGACTTTTTATCACTTTTTTTAATATGCTATACTTTTCTCATCACTTTTTTCAATATGCTATACTATGACTTTTTATCACTTTTTTCAATATGCTATAATATGACTTTTTATCACTTTTTCAATATGCTATAATATGACTTTTTATCACTTTTTTCAATATGCTATACTTTGACTTTTTCATCACTTTTTCAATATGCTATACTATGACTTTTTATCAAAAGTGAAAAAGTGAAACGTTCACTTCCAGTCCGTCTTAATCACTTTTTTTGACATATTATGCTATGACTTTTGATCGCTTTTTTAGACATACTATCGAAGAATAGAAAACAAATAGATGAAGACAGAAGTTGTGTTGATGTGCACCAGCCCACCCCCCCGCCTCTTCTTTCTCTGCACTACCTACACTTTATATTTTTGACTTTTTATATTTTTGACTTCATATTTTTATATTTTATATTGTTATCTTTATGTTATTGTTATTTGTCAACACTGAAAGGGATTGCTCAATATCATTGCACAGGTACTGTGTACTTGTGTATAATGACAATAAAGGCTTTCTATTCTATTCTATGACAGGCTCTCTTATCACTTTTTCAACATACTTTATTATTACTTTTATTACTTTTTTGACATGCTATAGTATGACTTTTTTGACATATGCTATTACTTTTTCAACTTACTATATTATGACTTTATTAGTATTTTGACATACTTTACTATGATCTTTTAATCAGTTTTTCAACATACTATACTATGACTGTTTTATCAGTTTTTTTTAACATACTGTACAATACTATGACTTTTTATGACTTTTTTCAACATACTATAACTTTTAGTATCACTTCTTTCGACATGACTTTTATTATCAAATTTTTTAACATCCTATTCTATGAATTGTTTATTCAACATATTTTACTATCATCTTCTTATGACTTTTTTCAACATACTATACTATAACTTTTATCCCTTTTTTTGGCATACTATACTATGACTTTGTTATCAATTTTTTCAAACTGGTTACACTGATTTTTTTATGACTTTTTCAACATACTATACTGTGACTTTTTTTAATTATTTTTCTCAAGATGACTTTCGTAGTCATGTAACCCTAACCCTATTCTATGACTTTTTTCAACATACTATACTATGACTTTTTATCACTTTTTACGATATGCTATACTTCCATACATTCATAATTTCAGTTAAAATAAATAAATTCAGACCTCACAATATTCGACATCGTTTATTGAAGTTTTAAAGCCAAGAATTCAGTTTAGCGTCCGCTTTAAAAAAAAAAAAAAAGAAATATTCCACATCTTTTAAACATTAGTGGTGTTATTCAACTTTTTAATGGAATTCAAATTAATTAAAATCATTCATACTTTTCCAACTATCCTCACTACTTCATCTTCTTCTTACGGATTTAAGCTATTAATCCAGTTTAGCTTGAGCAATTTAGCTATTTAGCATTCTGCAGAAAAGGAATTTTCTAGTATGTCATGTTACTTTTTGTCTTACATGTCACTTTCTGCTTTTTGTGTCTCTCCAGGGAACACCATGACGGTGTCCTATATGACAGGCTTGATGGTGGGCTCCGTTGTGGCGTACGCAGCTTACAGCTTCGCAGCTCCGCCACCATGGCCATCACGGCCAATCGTCACCTATCACACACCTGTCAACACAACTGCGTTTTGAATGTCCACACACTTAATTAAACAAACACATATAAACACACAGACATACACACACCTGCAGCCATTTAGACATGCAAGCTCCTGGCCAGAAGAAGCAATGCTGACTGATGGACTCGAGTCCAGCAGCAGAGGACAAGGAGTCATCTGTCATGAACCCTCTAAAGGTTCATGTTTATACTCAGAGAGATTGATTCTCCTTGTCCAGATTATGCTTAGATTTTGCTCACTGGATAAGAGAAGAGGAATAAGATTTTTTTTTAAAAGAGAAAATTATGTTAAACCATAAAAACGTAGCAGATTTCTCCTCTCTGTAATTCACCAGTCACCTTCAAATGTCACGGCTCTGCTGTGATGAACTTTTCCCTGGAGGTGAAGAACGGGAGCTGTGCATCTGTCAGAGAGCCAACAGAAGCCCTTTGAGTGTCTCACAGTCAAATGATTGTCTGCATGTGTGTGCGAACAGACCGGCTGGCATTTGTACAGTGTAAAGTCAAGTGGTTTTTCACTGCAGGGAACCAATAGCTAGCAGGAGGCCTATTTGAGGAGACCTTGTGTTACGGGTCATATATGTGACATTTCACGATTTTCGTAGTATTCAGAGCAGAGACAAGGTGTCAGTGTGGGCTTTTCTGGACCAGTTGTTTCAAATGTTTCTTCATTATGATCTCTGAAAACCTCGGACTTCACCATTCAAAAACAAAGCAACTTAAAGGGGGCCACATTTAAATTACAGTGAACCCGAAGCCTCTGATATGACATATTTGTGAGGATAATATTATGAGACAGATTGAAAATGCAAATAATATTTTTTGCAGACTGAAATCCAGTCTCCCCAAATCCCAAATTTCATCTGATTTGATGAAGGGAATTTAATATAAAACCTTTTTTTTTACATGTATGTAGCATAGAATAAGTGATAGCGGAACAGTCAACACTGCAACACAAAATCAGAACTTGGAAAATGTATTTAATTTTTATTTGACTGTGAATTACAGTTTTCTTTAAGTGACATTTAAGCGTCAAAACTTGATTTTCTTTGAGACAACTGGACTTTATCTTGATTGGCTTCCCTCAACAAAACTGTACTGATTTCTGGTTTGTCTCCATTCACCAGCTTTTAAAAAAAATCTGAATTGGAAAGTTGTATTCATTTTCATACATTACTCTTATCCGCCTGATATAATCTGAAAAGAGAAATGAGTAATGTTGAACCTTAATGGAGTGATTAAGATTATCTGCATTAGCAGCTGCAGCTCTGTGTTATTTTTTATTCAAAAATAATGCTAAAAGAAGAAGAGAATGAGCTTATTTCTGGCTGTTCAGTGACATTGACATCTCTTCTTGCACCCTCTGATGGCTGGAAAGAGAACAATATGTTAGTATGAATTTACCAGATGAGGTCACGTGATGATTGCTGTGTCTTGCAGTTATGTTTAAAAAAAAAGAAATAAGTCCCCTCTGTGTCCCTCTGAACGGTGTCTGTGTGTAACATACATGTCATGATGTGGGATATTATAGGGAGACACATACGTGCCAAAAAAGTCTGCCTGTTTCTCATCAGTGTTTGTAGCTCAGAAAAGAGTGAATGTAATAACCAGCTCAACAGGATGGAAGTTGTAAATATATAGAATGAAATGGAGTAGAGGCAGTGATGAGCTCTTATTTTATTCATGTAAAAGCCAATGGAAAATATCAGATTCATATTTTTTGTAGCTTTTTTTTTTTTAGCAGAATCGATCTTGAGAGCCCCTGTTTTCCTTTTATTTTTTTCAGCCTCTCCAGCTTCTTAGTTCCTCAATGTTTCCTGTAGGATTTGCTGAATTTTTCAAGAGGCTCTCCTGGCATTGCCGAGTTCAGACTTATACATTATAAAGAAAACCGGCCGCTGTGTAGAAAGCCATGAAGTGCCCTACATTATGTAGGTGACGGCTTGAATGGAGCCTAATGTTGGCGCTGTTTGACGACAGGGTAAGTGCCATTTGGGAGCTAACCTCATTACTGTATGTATGTCCCAGTGTGCTGACGGTGCCACATCGCCCGAGGCCTCTGTCCTCTCTGAGCTGCTGGGTTTAAAGGTGTTTTTAGCTATTTTTGATCAGATGTATCATTAAAGGACATGAAAAGTCTCTTTCCTTCTCTGTCTCTGTCTCTCTCTGGTAGAAACCTTAGGGACATTTGAGAGAAAGCAGATCCCACTTTTCAAAGAATCGAAAAGTTAAACCCGTATTTCTTTCAACCCTTTGAGCTAATTCAAAGGAAACGTTCGACATTTTGTGAAAGAAACGTATTCACTTCCTTGCGTGGAGAAGGAGATGAGAAGACACCACTGATACCAAGAGCCAGCAGCGGTTTCACCCTGTGTCCAGTCTTTATGCTAAGCTAACCGGCGGCTGGATCCAGCTTTGTATTTACAGTACAAACAGTGGTATCACTCCCAAACATTCCCAAAATGTCGAACTATAACTTTAAGATTAATAATTGACTGCAGTGGCACATTATTTTACTGGCTTTTGCTTCATGACATTTTTTTATTAAATGTAAACTATGGAGGAAATGAGAAAGATATTCTAAATATGTTATCTCATAAAGAAACCAGTGTAATTAAAAAAAAAATCAGCATAGTGAGCTGTGCCAGTGCAATAAACAGTTTAAGAAGAAGTGGAGAAAATCCTGCAGAATGAGACCATAATGACACTTTGATCTGTTCAAAACGGACACTTTCATATCCGATTAATGACCTACTGTAAGTAAGCCCGTAAGCACACTCACTCATACTTATCATTTCAGAAGATATTTTTTGACATTAGCTGACACTTTTATCCAGAGTGATTCATAATGAGTTTTGAAAAAGCTTCACCAGAACGAGATCCCCCATAAATTACAGCCAGACAACTGTGTGCTCAGACAAAATCACTCAGGAAAGAAGCGGCAGGCAGAAGGAGTATTCAGATAGCAGTTAGAGTGAAGCGTGGAGTAGAGAGGAAAGGTACTCGTGATGAGACGGAAAGCGACTCAGGAGTTTTAAGGGATGATCTCCAGCGGCATGCTACCACACTGGCCTTACGTTTTTAAAAGAGAAAACCTTTTGATTCTGCATTTCATCTCATCCGCAAGGTCTGGTGTATCTGTCAGCCTGCCATGTAACTTGCTGATGTCATGCTGATTATTTCAGACTGAACGTCCATGTCGACTGCACACTGTGAAACATCAGGATGGTGTAATAAAGAATGTGAATGCACACAGACACTATATGAATGATTCCAGACTGGCTTGGTTCAGGAGTGGGAGGACAATTGTCTTTAGCTTGAAATATCAGAATGAGATCTAACCAGGATTGGAGCAAACTGTGTCCCATTCAGCTCTCAAAGTTCAATTCCTACTGCTATTTATAGACTACTTCAGAAATTATATTTATTGCTTAACCTATCAAAAGGCAAGGCAGCTTTATTTGGCAAGAAGGCAATTTTACATAAAACATTAAAGAGCAGTTCAAAACAGTTAAAATATAAAAAAACAGAGTAATACAGGGAAGTTTGGGGTCCCCTACTGGAACTGCTGCCCCCGCAACCCAATACCGGATAAGCGGATGAAGATAGATACATAAGAATAAAAGTTATGGTGAAGTATAATAAATTAACTTTTAATCAAAATAAACGTCTTTAGCCTTGTTTCAAAATGTGACTTACGTCATACCAGGATTAGTTATTTTGTCAGAATAGCTGCAAAATTCTCCAATTGTGAACTGAACTTTTCTTTTTATTGTAAATATGTCATATGATGTCGGTTTAAGATCGTTTGTGTTCAGCGTTGTCCCGTTGTCAGAGTTTATTAAAACTGTTTTTTACAGCTGTGGCTGCTGTGGTGTTGTTATTTCTGCTGCTACGTTTATGGAAGGGGAAAATACTTTTTTCCCCTTTATCTCACGGTTTAGATCAGAGCTCCTTTGTGTCTGTCAAAACAGGAAGCCACCTCATTTAGTCAGTCAGGTTATTCCTGTTTAAACAGCACAGATCTGAGCTGTTCTGCTCACTATGCAGATCTGTGCTGTTTATATATACAGTATGCATTATACATAAGCATTATTTGTGAATACAAAATAACACAGAGTTGCAGCTGCTCATCCAGATGATCATAATCACTCCCTTAAGATTCAACATTACTCATTTCTCTTTTCAGATTACATAAGGCGGATAAGAGTGATGTATGAAAAATAAATACAACTTTCCAATTCAGATTTAAAAAAAAAAACATCTGAATGGAGACAAACCAGATAGAGTGGAAACCAGTACAATAAATTTTGTTGAGGGAAGCCAATCAAGATAAAGTCCAGTTGTCTCAGTATCTTGAATGTCACTAAAAGAAAACTGTAATTCACAGTCAAATAAAAAAAGAATGGACTGTTCCTTTATCACTTATTCTATGCCAAATACATGTCAAAAAAGTGTTTTATATTAATGCACCACAAAAACCTCACATCTCACAAAGCCATTGCTTTAAATGTTTGAAAATCCAACTACTGAGAGGCGTGTGTGAAACATAAGGAGCAGGTTTGATCTCTGTTAGAGCTGGAGAAAGTGAGCAAGTTTGCCATGGCCTACAAGAAAAATGCAACAGGGTTTCTTGTCCTCAGTGCCATGACAACAACTGTCTGCCCTGACAATCTGAACGCCTTTGCTGTGAAATGTGTCTTTCTCCTGTGGGGAACAATAAGTGAAATCAAATAGTGTATTAACGGCTTCTATCCAGCAGAGAGAGCTGCAGCTTAACAGGACATCAGGTCCAAAAGGACAACGTGGAGATCATTTGTCTCACAGAACCGAGGTTGTGTCTTTATTCAGCCTCGTGTCTGTGTCACAGAGTGCAAGAGGATGAAAGAAAGGAGTTCCTGTATGTTCTATCTTGTGTTTGTAGAAGTCAAAGTGTGTCTCAGTTTGCGCATGAACCTATGAATATCTGGGTGTTTGTCAGGGTGCATTTTCGCCCGTGTCTGTGTATGTCATTTGTCTGTGTGTGTGTGTGTGTGTGTGTGTGTGTGTGTGTGTGGGCTAATTTTGGATGTGGCTGCAGGGGAAAGAAAGTCTCTGGTGTGTGACAGAGCGACTGATCATTAGTCATTCTGCTCCACATACTGTTGAGAGGAAGAGAGGAAGAGGAGAAAGATGGAGGAGATAAGGAAAGTAGGAACGGAGTGGAAGGGGTAAAAGAGGTCTGGCAGTCTGCTTGCCACTCTGCCGGTGTTTAAGTGTTAATGGTGCTGAGATTTAAAGGTCAATGCTCTTCAAATGGATTGTTATAGGATGATCAAATGATGATAAAACTCAAATCAGTACTGTTGTTAGTGCTCTTTTATGAACCCACTGCTCCCTTTCACTGATTGGTTACCGTATTTGTATGTGTATAACTATCTGTTTTTGCAAGAAACATGGGAAGAATGGCCAATTTGCCATTAAAAAAATGTATGCCATAAAAAAAAAGCATCACTTTGTGCCATGAAGCAAAGCAGCACCAATCTTCTCAGCGATCGTCTTGTTTGTTTGATTGAACAAGGGCCATTCATTAATGTGAAAATGCTACATGTGGCATTTTCACATCATTTAATGTGGTTCCTCTTCTTCTTTACTGTCTCAGTGATGTAGATCAAACTCTATTAAAGGAGGAAGTAAGCGCTGACATGTGACACAGCAAAACTGTCACCTTTTTCTGCACATTTCTTATTATACTTGCCCTTAATGTCACAATTGTATATTAGGAAAACACATTGCATAGACAACAGAACTTAATCTGTGTATGATCCAGACCATACACATCTCATTAAATTTACTTTACAACAAAATGTAAGAATGTAATGTAATGAAACTAAATGTGAGATGGTCTAATATTAGGTTGATGCAGTCAGCAAACAGACGCAAGCATCCTGATCATGACACAGGTCTTCTGTAGGATGGATAGAGGACAATAAAAATAGTCTATTGCTGTATAACAAGATACAAAAAACATCAAATGTGACAGAAAACCTCCTGGGGTGCTGAGCGTCGACCCTCTCCCACAGGTGGCAGA